>OX438766.1:13278329-13710329 GCA_949316455.1 Acleris holmiana
AACATGAAATTCGCGATACATAATATACTCTCGCGGTCACGTTAGATGCAGGATTTTTAGAATTTCAGCCACTAGGTAACGGATGTTTTTTATAGCAGAAAATTAATTGTATTACGTATCGTCAAGTTTACGATATATTCTATCGCCGTAATATTTTGAAGAAACACATTTTTTTCTACGCTCTTCAATCCTTATGTTATCATTATTATTGTAATGCTCATCCTTACTAATATTATAAATGTGAAAGCGCGGATGTTTGTTACGTTTTCATGCAAAAACTACGTGACGAATCATCCTGAAACTTTGTACACATATTCTGGGAGGTACTAGAAGTAACATAGGATACTTTTTTTTTTTTCAAAAATAAAAAATAAATATGTCAAGAAAAAAAAATGCAGCAGGCGAAACCCCTGGCGGGTCGCTAGTATTCAATAAACTTATTCGGTTATTTTATTTTTATTTTTTCTTAACTAGATAGATATACTGTAGGTAATTACGATACTATCCTGGAAATATCAATTTGCTCTCTGAATGTAGCAGGCTCTAGTAGGTACACGAGAGAGTATACAAATCCGAGTCTGAAAAATCCAGCAGCATATTGCTTTTAATCAGTGTACCGACGACGTTAGAGTGCGGACGACGGGGCACGCGACAATTGAATGTAGAATAGCTGAAGCACCAACTCTTGCCCCTGTTCTGGATATCGGTAATGGAATGCAAAAACTCCTTTAATTTTTACCCGGTTTAGACATATTGAAAACGACGAACGATCGAGATCGTATGTTCGATACAATAATGTACCTACAATAATGGTCAACACAAAAAAAACCTACCTCTTCTTATATAATTAACGCCTAAAGGCACCTTTTCTACTTCATAAGTATATTATATAATTTATTTCATCTAATACTGTTTAGTATTAGATGAAATTGATTTAGTATAAAGTTCAATTGAAATTTTAATGAATTATTAATCTATTGAAAGGTAGCGCAAAATTATAACAATTCACAAACATTGAAACAACTCGGGCGGAATCGTCGGTCTTTCTTATTGAAACTCATCGAAGTTTGTTTCCAAAGCTGGCAGTGATTTTACGCAAGTAGCTGTTATAAATTCAAATGCCCGTTATGATCCTTTAATATTATATTTTCATCGGAAATTTAACTAAGTTAAAACAATGTAACTGGTGAGCCATAATTCAACGACGAAATCCTTCTGTAAGTTAACAACGGAACCTTTATTAGCCTATAGAACCATAGGTTGCCTGATTGTGCAAAATGTGGTTACAGAATTATACCAATAAATATTTTTAGAGTTGCTGGTATATCTGTAGTTCTGCCTACCCCACTCTGGGAGTGAAAGCGTGATCGATGTGTCTGTGTATGTGTGTGTAGAACTAGGTATTAGCTTAACTACTGAGCACATGGCTGTCCTAAAACTGAATGGTCTTAATTAAACCGGCGACTATAAATTAAAAACAAACTTCGAATGTGAAATGTGCAGCCGCATTGCACTTTACCTTTCGAATTGCAGCAGGTTGATTTTTGAGAATCGAGTGCTCAAAACTAACGGCTTGTAGGCTAGCTGTGTAAAATAAATCGCTTGCAACCTTTCGCACTCTTTTGTGAATTACGATTTTCCGATTTAAATTTCTGTGGCCCTTGTGAAAAAGGATACAAGTCTCCCGAGATGTAGGTGAAAAACGGTATAAGTCTAGTATACTCTGTACATGAAACCTTTTTTATTAAAAGCTAAGTCGACTTGTATCCGATTTCACTAGAGCCACAAATTTATTAAAAAGAAAAAAATATATACTTGCACCAGACTGAATACTCGTATTCAAAAAACAGTGTGCGCTCTTGTAGGGCTGCTCCACCAGCCTGCCCACATGCTGTTTGCGCAGGGCCTCAATGTTTTGATTTCGTGAATATCTACCGCTCATGATTCGCGGTGAGTTCGTTAGCATTTGTAAACAACTCTATGTAAACGAATTGCGTTACGACGCCTGTATTTGTGTAACGGAATTTCAGTTTTACTGAAGTAAGTATTATGTTAGGAATATAATAATAACAAAAACAGGTGCTGCATATTGTTAACAGTTTCATTTGTTTTCCTCTTGTTTCTATGATTGCGGTGACGCTGTGGCTCTGTGAGAGGTAAAAATTTCATTTTGAGGGAAGTTTTATTTCCCTCTGGATCAAGGTAGCAAATTAACTTTTTTATTTATTTAGTTTACTTTTGCAAAAACCTTTTAGGAATATGGACAGTTTTATAACAACCTTTTTAACATGGAATCCGTTTGTAGCGTTCCAGATTTAATTTAGCACGGTAATGAGGACGACGCCACTTTCGAGTTTCACCAATAAATAAGGTCATTTTAATATTTTGTGTTTGTAATGTTTGTTTTCAGTTTTAGGGTTCGTTTGGTAAGCACTTCTTTTGTTACAAGATCGCTGGTGGTGTTTTGGTTGATGATTACGGGACATTCAGACGAATTCTAACACACCGTCTAATTTAGTAACTCGGTTTTATTATAAAAACAACAAATTGCATGCCGTTTGTAATAAAGTTAAGGGAGATTGCCGCATCAATCATTGACTTAAGACGGATAACATTTTCTAACTTCAGCGTAATAAACTGACAAAGTGGAATTTTACACCATGCCGCGCAGTAAGTGCAAAGATTCCTCAAAAAGTTCTGAGAAACCTCGCATAAGAGATAAACTATCGAAAACATAAACGGGATAAATTAGCTTTGAATTCCCCAAACCTTATTATTTCTGCTACGATGACGGCATCAGCAAGTCAATATTTTGAAAATAACAGAAGCAATAATAATACCCTTTTTAGGGTTCCGTAGTCTCTCACTTTTTCTCAAAACTCATAGTCGCAAAACTAAAATTTTGTACACATATCTTAAAATACAACATCGTGTGCAACATAGCTGCAAAGCTTTTAAAATACCACAATGTGTAGGTATTTTTAAAGCGTAATACATATAACTAAAGTTATGTGGGGACACTACACTCCCTTGTAATAGTTGATGCACTCTGTAGCTTGGTGCCTGGAGCGTAACGATCGAAAGATGTAAGGTAAGTAGTATGGTTTGCCTTAAATATCATTGGCGTAAAATATTTGATTCTTAATAATTATTAAAGATTTTTGAAACAATTACTTTACTATTGTCCATTAGGCTGTTTACATGTCAGGTAACGTCTAAGACCCTTTGGTGTAGTGTTTGAACATGGTGCTACGATAAATAATAATATGCCGATATGGAACGTGTATACAACATGGTAAATATATGATATTTTTTTATTTACCTCTTGTAGTGTTTTGGAATTTTAGGGTGTCCTTAAGGAATTTTAGCGTAACATTGGCCGCGGGTAGTTTGGTGGCTTAGGTAGAAGAGGTATTAGTGATGTGCAATGTAGTTTTTTTTTAATTTAAATTGAGTTTTGGAGTTCCCATACATAGCTGCAACGTCGATACTTGGATAGTTTGTTTTGCACATAGCTAATGTTAGGTAGCCACTAAACTGCCTGCCTGATAACGGGGTCTAGTGAAAATGACAATCATTTGTTATATGCCTGGATTTATTATTGTACAATTCTAAAATGTTTAACTATGGTGCTTGTGGGGCTAGTCAAGTTGCATTCGACAACCGTTAGCGCTTATGTTTCGATTGAAAAATGTATGGAATTGACGTAAGCCACCAAGATAGTCACGTGGTACTATCTCAGTGTCTTGCATCAGTTTCATACATTATTCAATCGAAACATAATCACTAAAGACTGTCGAATGCTACGTGACTAGCCCCATTGAGTTGATGAGATTACACTTTTTTCAAAGTAACTAAAGAAATTTAAGAACATTGTTGTCACTGTCATGTAAAATAAACGCTGTCATATATGTGTCTGCTCCAAGCTAATTGCAACTACTATAAGTTAAAACTACAAATACGGAAACTCTGGAAAATATGTTAATTGAAAGCACATGTAACGAAAACTTTCACGACTATGACATTGTTGGGTCTTGTTACAGTTACAGGCGACTAAACAGCTTATACCTACTGAAAATCATCTAATTAAATTAGCTCATATTTGTGGTTTTTGGAGATAGTTTTTTGTGTTTGTAGTAACGCCTATGGATCCCAACACAGCATGGTCCGATACGGTCTTGGCCGGTTTTTTAAGTTATATTCATCCTTTAGCATCCCCGAGCACCCATTGATTATAAAGAAGCCGCAGCCGCTTAAAGGATTAAGTAATTAAACCTTATGCATTGATTTACGATATGATAGAACCCTGTTTCAAAGTATTTTTTTTTATTTACCTAAGTTTAAACGTTATGTTTTATACTAACTATAATCCACTAATATAAATTTTATTTTCTGTTCATAACTAAGTACTCAAAAGTTAAACACGCGCTTCTATCTCTAATCTCACTTTCATCTTAAGAAATAATAAAGAACTTCTAGGTATCCAGGTAAAACTTTTATAAAAGTAACTGAATAAAAACTTCAAATGATTCAAACCGCAACTGTCTACCGTGATAAGAAAGAGCGCTCAGTTAACTCGTTAATTTGATGAGGCATTTAGAAGAAGGCAAGTTTTATAAACTTGGATAACGCTCTCGCTTATAACTAGACCCCGTTACCAGACGTGCAATTTGGTAGCGGACGTTCTTAGGCATGGGTAAAAATAATTATGATGTCGATATCGATACTCTTAGTTTTTCTTTACAATCAGTTTTCGATCCATTTTTTTAGACGAAAATGTTACGTTTTTATTTTGTATTCCATGATAATCAATGTCACCAGAATTCAAAAGAATCAGTAGAACAAAAACACTATGGTTGTTATTTCACAAATGTTCAAAGTGACAATTTATCTTTTTTTATGTTTTAGGCGCATGTAATAAACAAAATAAACGCGATTAATTTTTGTGTAAGACAATCATTATGATAGAGAAAAGTATCGTTATGGCTATATTTCAAAATTTACACATGCCCATGCCTAAGAATGTCCAGCTACCAAATAGCACCTCCGATAACGGGGTCTACTTATAACGCGAATAAGGAGCGCTAATTCTGAATGATACCAACCACAACCGTAATCTTCCTTCTCGTAGATATCGTTTATAATGTTCGTTGGGCCTAATACAATAGTAAATTGTTCAACAAGGGACTAAAGTAAGCCATTATGACACGAAATATTTAACCACCCAAGCAATAAGCGAGGGTAGATGAACCTCGAGTGTCATTATGGCTTTTCAGTCTGGCGTTAAACACTGCTTTTCACATCGCTTACGACAAAAATAAATCTCAATTCTCTCTGAGATTTATTTTTGTCGTTATTACAAAAACTTAAACAACCGTTAAAAATTTGTTTGGTAAATTTCAATTAATAAAAAACTGTCACTTTAAACATGTCTAAGGCGTGTCTAAGATTTTTGTAATAAAAGCTTATTTAATAGTTTTAACATAGACACCTTAAAAATACAATTTAATAGCGCTATAATTTTTACTCTCAACCCGTCAGTGTAATGCAGAACGAGACAGCTACAAGGTTGTTTTTGGCGTTAGAACATTACAAATAGTGCATAGACAACATTTCCGAAGCGAAGACCTCGGCAGTGGAGGTTGTATGCCCAGCCCCAGCCTGCCCTGCCCTGCACCGGTTCCACCGCGCACTCCGACGTCAAGGGCAACATCATCAAAGGGCAAAATGTATTTGGCTGTTTGTGGTTTTCCAAGGCTTTTTATAAGGAAAATAAATACTTTTTGTACTTTAGTCCCTAAGGATTAAATGCATCACCAGTCCGCCTATACATGGCTATTACGAGTCATTTTAGAGCGAGAGAAGTGAAAAAAATATTTCAGGAATTTTAAATCGTTTCGCTACATTTGCAGCGAATGACGAGTTGGTTGTTTACAGCCAAACACGCGTTCAAGATAAATTCTGCGTGATGACAGCATATTTTACCGATTCCGTATTTTTCTGCATGCATACCGAGACAGCGAGATAGGTGAAGGCTATTCTGCCTTGGGAAAACGAAATCAAAGTACACAAAGGTTTAAGTATGAAACATTTTGAAAGTGGCAAAATAAATGTGATTTGAACTCGAAGTTACCAATTATAACCGGAATCTTAAATGTTGAATCGAGCATAAGCCACCATAGGTCGACCGTTTTAGGGTATTTCTTCCAGCGTTTCAACCGCTTTGACTTCGGTGTCGCATTTTTAACCATTTCCCTGTACGAGTAGGATAACCATTTTCGGTTATTTTCTAGGAGTCCAGGCATTTTTCAAAATAACCGAAAATGGTTATCCTACTCGTACAGGGAAATGGTTAAAAATGTGACACCGAAGTCAAAGCGGTTGAAACGCTGGAAGAAATACCCTTTAAACGTCACCGCCCCGCCATTATGTATGTACCTGACATTTTATAACTACAATTTAATTCGGTCGATTTGTTTTAAAACATTTGTACTATTTGTTCCTGAGTCTTGGATGTTTTCTATGTATTTAAGTATATATTTCTCTATATAAGTAAGTTTATCGTTGTCTAGTACCCATAGCACAAGCCTAGAGCTTAGTTTGGGACTAGGTCAATTTGTGTGACATTGTCCCGTGATATTATATTATATTATTATATTATATTGATATAATATTTATATTCATATTCGGACAATATTACCTAAGTGAAAAGTTCAAGATTATTAGTTAATTATATAAACAGATTAAACAGCGCGTACCTATATTTAATCTATTTCCATTAAAGAAATAAAAGGTATCCTTGCGACGAAAATAATGTGTATCGAAGATAATGTTATGTCATTGCACATCAAGTACCTCGATCTTGATAAAAAAAAAAATATATTCTAATCAAACAACGTGTCGTAAACCTCGAAATAGTTGACATAAATTGATTACTTTTAATTACAGGTTGTCCCAGAACCTGACACTCTCGTGTAGTGTAATTGCACCTTTTGCTACGTTATTGAGGATTGATATCAAGTTGTAGAATTACAAAGTGGCATTTTCCAAAAAAAGTGTACATCGTTAAAGACAAAACTAAGAAAATTTAATTTTTTAACTTTTAAAAGTTACATTTTCTTAACATTGTCCTTAACGATGTACACTTTTTTTGGAAAACGCCCAAATTATAGCAATTTTTAGCCAAGGGAGACAAAGGTAGCTTTCTTTACCAGTAGCATTAAAACCTTAATAACTCTTAAACTAATAACTAACTACAGATTAAAAAGTTAAAATGATATTATAGACCGGTAAGAAAAGGGCTTTCTTATCCCTTAATATTTAAGTCAAGTTCTTGGCCATCCTCTGTTATCTAATATAACTAACTAATGATTAAAAATGTATATATTATAATGACAATCTTTAAAAATAGGCAAATATTGTGTTTTTTAAATAGCAAGGATAATAAAGCGTGTTCTGCTTATTAGACGTATTCTGCTTATTACGTTATCTCGCCTAGGTATAACAGGTTAGATAATGTCCCGTTATAGAGCATTGTAACGAAGTTTACTGCGAATTATTTCACTTTACGTTTCTAAGTATCTAGTTCCCGGAGTCTAGACTTCATTTATCCTATTTATCGTCTGTCTCAATTCATCCATAGTAGCAATGTACTTAGCGGCCATATTGGGTAACAACTTCTTATTATTTTCTATTTCACAAGCTAGCAAACTTGCTTCATTTGGTATTTGCATTATTAATGCTGGAAAGTGGCTCTTTGGATCAGTTACAAGACTACGTTCCAAGACTTCATACATTTTATACCTATATTATTAGCGACCCGCCAGCGGCTTCGCCCACTGCATTTTTCTTTCTTTCATGTCACTTAGGGGTATGAAAAATAGATGTTGGCCGATTCTCAGACCTACCCGATATACACACAAAATTTCATAAGAATCGGTCGAGCCGTTTCGGAGAAGTATAGGAACGAACATTGTAATAATAATTATAATTATAATAATCACAGGACAATGTCACACAAATTGACCTAGTCCCAATTTAAGCTCTAGACTTGTACTATGGGTACTAGACAACGCTAAACTTACTTATATAGAGAAATATATACTTAAATACATAGAAAACATCCAAGACTCAGGAACAAATACTCGTGCTCATCACACAAATATCTGCCCTTACCGGGATTTGAACCCAGGACCCCTAGCTTCGAAGGCAGGGTCACTCCCAACTAGGCTAGCGTGTCGTCATTGTGACACGAGAATTTTAATATTAGAGATATTCCTCCTATATACATGTAACTATGTATAGTCGGTGGAAAGGTGAAACTTCTGAGCGATATTGTTGTAAAATTGAATGAAGTCACTTAAAATACTTAAATAAAAATGGACCTTACTTTAAAAATGTACCCTTTTAATGCAGTGTACCTACTATTTAGTCATTAATTTTATCCTTAAATACCGTTTAAAGTATTTCATCAGAGACGCTGACGATGATAAGTAGTAGCTACGTAGATAATACTTAATTTACAGTTTGGTGAAAATTGTTACCCTCGTTAACCGCGTATTAAAAAAAAACATACTCGTAGATCTATTTAATATGCATAGATTACGTCGAATGCCAGTTAGTAAATTGACCTCGCTTAGACTGTTCACGGACGTTGGCGCGTAAATGTTGAATTTTATTTGCACGAAAACAGAATGTTGCCGTCAAAATAAATAGTACGAGTAGGTACGTCTTCGAAGTAGTAGGTTAAGCTATATTTTAGGGGAAACATGTTGCGATTCTTTCTCTGACAAAAAGGTTTCAGGCAAATATTACTAAGTTATATAATTCATTAATCGTTTTACCTGTGAACTTATACATAATTGTACGGTTTTGGTCCATGTACTAAATTTATTGGGTTCTAGCAACCCACCCCAGACATGTCAGAGGTGAAATGTCGTGATATTACTTCGGAACATTTCTTGAAGTTTTGTCTGTACCTATATACCTTTACATGAATAATGTAAAAGTATATAGGTTGTAAAAGTATATAGGTACAGTTAAACGCGTTAAACGCGTTCACGAGAGAACAAAAAGATATCTACCATATTTTTTTTATGGTAAGGTGAAGGCACACGAGCACTCAGGCCACCTGATGGAAAGTGGAATCTTTGACCCATAGACGTTTGAATTCCCAAGACTATAATGTTAACACTGCAATCCTAAGATCTCAAAAACAATACCTAATTCAAAGATTCTATCCATGCCGAAAATTACTTTAATAAAGTTGTAAGGTAATCAACAGTGATCATGCCCCCCCCCCCCCCTATTAACAAAATGGCTTTACCCTCTATACCCATCATGTGCGCTTAATTTCTAAATTAACAATTTTATATAAAACTATGGCTTCTTATGATGAACGGGTATGCTAATCTTTATACAAAACTCTTCTTTTTGCTTCGTTCCGAAAACATTCTACCGGCACAGCGTGTTCTATCCCGCTCTTTATACAACTTGGTGTTACATTTGCCAGCGAATTAGCATAAGCGTAACCGTTAAAAGGAATATTATGTCTTTCGGAGTCTTACGGCCGAACCCTATATTCAAACCACGGACAGACTTCGGATTAAAATTTGACACATTTTGTATGGGCAAATGTCAAGTTTCAACCCGGAGTAAGCCTTATCTATCCGCGGTTTAAATATAGGGTTCGGCCGTTAGAGCCCTTACAATCTCCGTTATACAAGCTCCTGGAACCACCGAACACGACTCAAATTAGGTTGGATTGTTTTGTATAATGAAAAAGATACACGTGGTTACAATACCATAGTTTCACTATTAAATTCGAAAAAATATTCAAGATAATAACGAGAATAAGCCGACATGCGAGTTTTATCTAAAATATAAGAACATGAAATTGGTATTATTTCTTACAACTTTTTTATTTTTTTGAATAATTATTTGTTTGCGGTAATCATAATTATTTGACAATTACTCAACAGCCACCCTTTTTTCTTAAAAAAAAAATTGCTTATGACAATGATAGAACTTAACCAGCATTTTATAGAACAATGATACTTATATTTTTTAATAAGAAATAAAAGTATCATGCGTAGTTAAGCAGGGAAACGTGTCGAAACTTGTAATAAGCACAAGAGCAAATAAATAAAATAATAATATTTATACCTACCCATGACGGTGCAACACTACATTAAAAGAAAAAAAAAATGAAACTTTCTCCTACATGTAACCGTGTCCCCTAGACAAGATAAGTACAATGTTAACATGATTGTATGGCTAAGCTCTTACGTTAGGTATCTTAGGCCAAGCACTTTTGACTGTTAAAAATCCTCGACCCTATAGTAAGCATCATCTACATCAATGACTTTTTCATGTAATTTTTATGTGCTGAATATGGTAACTTGGTTCTCAATAACATAAACAATATTCTCATAAATAAATTGTGACGCTACAGTCAAAATATATATTTTTTAAACAGTTCTTAGGAATCACGGGAGTTTAAGTTATACTATAAGTTATAATATATACATCTATATTTATACTATAACTTAAACTCCCGTGATTCCTAAGAACTATTTAAAAAATATATACATACAGGGTTATTTGTAAAATACGAACAACCTCTCAGGGTTAAATTATTTACATCATAACATAAACAACAACTTTTGTTCGGAGACTTTACAAAACGTAATACATTTCCCAAAAAAATACTTTCAAGTTTTCGTTGTAATATCTGATACCTTTTTAGATCTGTAAATTTATTACATAAATAATTATTTTTAGATGGGGGTACTTTGCGCTCACGAGGAGTCTTGGCCCGAGCTGCAAGCGGATGAGTTAAAATGACACTTCCGCACGTGTATCAAACGACGTTTTTTAATACATTTGCGAAAATTAGTAAATAAAACTATTAGAAGAGACAGTTTTAGTTTTAATTGATACAGAATTTATTAAATGGCTACGGTTGTGACCATTTAGCCAAATAAAAAATATGTCGCTTAGTAATTTAATTACCTATGTTAAAAAACCTAAAAGTTTAATTCCTATTATCGTGATTCACATCACGCCGTGCTGGGCTGGGCCCGGTTTCGGCATGGTATAATGTGAATCCTTAATATCCCAAAATCCGATCATTCGTAATTCTTATTCAGATTCAACCATCTTGATGAGAGCTGTTTTTTTTTAATATTACCTAAATAAATTTTATGTTTGTATTTATGTAATTTTAATATTTAAAATTATTATTACCAAAAAAAAATATTTATTTAATTATTAATTATAATTATTATAGTTTCAATGCTTAAATGACGTAATCAAAAAGTGGTTGAACATGCAAACTCTTTGGTTGGATGCACGGCTTGGAAGTTGAAACAAAATTATATTAAAAAAAAATGGAAAAGTAAAACGCACTAGTGCGAAATGTCCAACTTTCCGCACGATATACAGCTACGAAAAGTACCAATTTTTGAGCAACTATGTTATAAAATAATTTATCAAAACTACAAGACTTCTGTTCCGTCTGCATTTCAAAAAATTGCCTACCGTTTTAACGTATTATTTAAAAAAAGCAGGTCAAGTGCGAGTCATAATCGCGCACCGAGGGATTCTTAGGAGCTTCCGTAAAAACTTATAAGAATGTAAATTGTATTGATGGACAAACTTGACTTAGCCGTTGAAAAACTGTTGTCTCCATACAACGACAAATTCAGGGCCAACGTTACTTCGCCGTTGAAAAACTGTTGTCTCCATACAACGACATACGATATATTGAGGGCAAACTTGACTTTGCCGTAGAAAGAAACTGAACTGTCTGAACATCAACATAGGTCACGATTAGTTTACCAACTGCAAATAAGACTGCAATCAAAAAAAAATGTGGTCAAGCAACAAATTATGATTTTCGGATTTTTTCCTTCACTTGTGCTGTCAAGACTGCTTGCCAAATTTCAAGATTCTAGAAAGTACCCTATAAGTTTTGATTCCCTTGAGTGTCGAAATACTTTAACGTTTTTTGTAGCATATATGGCCGTATCTTTTTTTACGTTAATTTAGAAGTCTTTTTTACAGCTTCAAGGGACTGAGACCTGAGTATATGGTTTTAATGTCAACCCGATACCTCCTACGCGTTCCTGATATTAAGGGTCTTGACAGACAGACGGACAACAAAGTGATCCTATAAGGGTTCCGTTTTTTCCTTTTGAGGTACGGAATCCTAAAACCTGTTAACACGAGGTTTAAATTTATATTGAACAACCTACTCGTACATCTGATATTTTTGACGTTTATCGTGAGAACATTATGATGAAAAACATAACTGAGAACACATGTGTAACCCAACAATGTATGTAATTAGTTTAAAATCTTTGCTGTCTGGTAAAATAAACATTCAGTAAATAATAGACAAAGAACCAAACCTTTTGTAACTCCGATTTTTCTATAAAATAACTTCAAATAACTAACAATAAGAAAGAATACCGTACAAACTATTTAGCAGTTGCACGAGTACTCGCATATAACTCTTTGTATTAATTCAATATCGATGTAACGAATCGAAACCGACATTAATTCAGCAACGCACATTACACAACAATCGACTTCGAAGAAATTGATTTTACCGCAACGGGCCAGCGACACGGGAAGTTCGTTGAATAATGGGCGGTTGGACGAAAATGATGAATATTTACCAATTTTATTTTCCAAGTTACTAGTTTACGACGTGAAGGACCAACCTCATGCCGTAAACTGTTACTATACCTTATATAAAAGGAAATCTATGCCTTAATCGAAATCTTAATTAAAAAAAACCGGGCAAGAGCATGTCGGACCATACTCAGTGTAGGGTTCTGAAGCCGTTAAGTACTTACTACAAACATAAACGACACGGTGGCCTAGTTGGGAGTGACCCTGCCTCCGAAGCCAACGGTCCTGGGTTCAAATCCCGGTAAGGACACATATTTGTGTGATGAGCGCGAATATTTGTTCCTGAGTCTTGGATGTTTTCTATGTATTTAAGTATTTATTTCTCTATTTAAGTATGTTTATCGTTGTCTAGTACGAGAGCTTAGTTTGGGACTAGGTCAATTTGTGTGAGATTGTCCCGTGATATTTATTTATAAAATGCCCAACGCAACACTAAAGGGTGGATGAGAAAAAAAAAATACATCACCACGTTACGTGTAGGGGAAGTACACTAAAAAAAATTTAACATTTCAATATTTTTTTTAATATGTATATCCATGCCAAATTACGCCTTTCTATTACCAAGGGTCTCTGCGCTAGGCTGCGGACGAACGGACGGACGGACATAGAAACTATAAGGGTTCCTAGTTTGGCTACGGAACCCTAAAAAATGGAGCATTAGACCTATATCTCTATTTGCTTAAGTCCTAACTAAATGCGAACATAAAATCACGTGAAACAGTTAATCACCCAGTAGAAGCAGTGGCCCTAGACATCATTATTCTTATCCAAAATATATAGGATTCACGTAAGCAGCCTGATGGTCGCGATACGCGCTTAATTATGTGAATTCCATACACATTGACAGTTTTCAAAAATCATTTACGATAGCGTTAAGCATCTTGTCTAGGGCCTCAGTACACTGATACGTAAAAGCTCGACAAAACAGTTTTGATTGGTTGTTTAACAGAGCCACGTGGTTCGGTTTGTTTACATTTAGTTAAGTATGACTAAGATAAATGATTAAGTGACAGCCCTTCGTCACTGCCGCGATGAGAAGATCAATTGAACAAACTCGACATTGAGTCATGTAATCATTACACAGTCAAGCTAACTGCCAAGAAAAGGAAAACCATTTATCACTCCATTTCTAGTGTAAAAAAACGATTCGTTACGCCGAGTTACATTCAAACTGCTTACTAAGGGATTTCACTTCTGGCTTTCTCCTATTTGAATGGGCTTACGGAGAAGGCTTTAGGATTCAAATTACCCTTTGCGAAATGGAGTAAATGTATGGTATTTGCGGGTAAATAAAATACTTCTAAATAAAATTCAGATTAAGTATCCACTTGGAGTTATTGCGCGGTCTGACCCTCTCGAATCCCGATACCAAATTACAATGAATGGAATTAGAACAAGAGGGTATCTGATCATGATAGGGCCCTCTCAGGTAGTGACACGATTTCCATATAATCGCTTTAACTCAAGTGCTATCTGGTTTTAAACTAAGTACTTTTATTAAAAACGTGATCCACGTAGGTACGCTACTTGCTACTTTCCCAACACATATTTTACATGATATATTTTATTGCATCTCAAAGTGATGCACGTAGTTTTTCTAACAATGCCACCCGCCTTTTTTCATGTTTATATTTTGTTGACTTCCAATATGTCTGCTTTAATTAAGTAATTGATCTTCTGTCAGACCTATCTATCTCTTAAATGCACGTCGATTACTTATTACTATGAAGGTGGACGAGCAACGTAATGTTATTTTTCGTTAAAAGGCCTTTGATTATGTATCAATGATGGAATGTGATTGCGTCGTCCTTTTAGCTAATGAGGCGCTAATGTATTGCGTCTATTGATCTGCCAAATAGCTGCGTAGTTTAAAAATTCACTGTAGGTTATTTATTGGGTAAATACATATTCAGTAAGTACGATACCCAATAAGTTGTTCATTCCGAAAGTATTAAGTTTTATGTAACTTTTAAACCCATTTTCATTGAGGTTACTAAGAATTAATGAATTAGATTTGTTTCACTATTTTAAAGCAGTTAGAAGTAGTTAGTTGGTTCCAACTTCTTGAAAGAAATTAAGTTTTAGTGCATCCTGTCAACGATATTGAAAGGATTTGTGCAAACGCAGAGAACTGGAAACAAGAAGAAAAGTTCCGGGACCTGTAAGTGCTGTCGCGATACTACACTTATCCAATTGTCTCCTTCCATGACATGCACAAACTTCCGACGGTGGCACAACACAATCACAACGTAAGGCGTAAGGCGAGTTAGGAGTGCACTAATTTCATAATATTTTCGGTAACAAAAAGATAACAATATAAAAGCAGTTTCTTGAGCGTTAGATACATATATAAACAAAACACCGTTGCACCACATTTTTAAGAAAGCTAGGAAAACTAATAATAATAGAGATAATAGTCTGTGGGCCCATTCAGGTCCGCTTGACTGCGTTTCCGCACCTTCCCGACGTCCACGATGGCCGTTCTTTGATATAAAAGTCCTTTCAGTACACGAGAAAACATCTTTGTGTCGCGATTAAATGCACAAGAAATGTGTTATCTTTCGTGGGACAAAGCTTTAGTATTGAGCGTTATTTATTCTTAAAGGTTATTTACGTATTCTTATACGGTATTTATTTAGTATTTAGTTAGTGAATTTAAAGTTAAAATATTGCCACTAAGGGTAATCAAAATAACAATGGTCATCCAGCCCAAACCACTAAAGATAGAGTTTTGGAATTTCAGGGGGGGAAGTTTGTATGGAAGTGATTCATTTTTGAAGTTAGGAACGTGAAAATTATTGTTTCGGCTGCTACCTACCAATAAATACAAATTAATATTCTCGGCAATTAAGGAAAAACAACCCCTAAGGAGTACCCCGACAATACGGCATTCACAACTCAAAAAATTGCGCCTCTTTTGCTTCACCCTATACTTTTTTAATAAATACTTAGTTATGAAAATAGATTCATAAGATAACAATACAAGTGTCACTCAGGCCGGGCTTTCACTTGGCGGGTATTTTACTCTTATTCACCTATCGCTGCGTACAAAGCGCATTTGTCCTACATTTGATACTGAAAACGTTTATTAAAATGAAGCCGTACCTGGCCAGGACTCGGACGCGCGGCGTTATGTGATATCAGTGCACCGGATCCCCGCGGGTCGTTGTGTCCTTGAGTTGAGAGGCAAGTCATTCGTGAATTCCGAGTCATTTCGTTTTATTGTTTTGGACGATGACGTCCTTAGGTTATCTAACGACGAGAAGCGACATTGAATGTGTTAAAGGGTGCACGGGTTGTCCTTTTTACGCATTTCTCGATATTTTTTCCTTGACTACAAGATCGGACTTAAAATAATAATATTAAGCGCTGTAATGTAAGATAAAAAATTATATTATTGAGTAAATCAAGTATTTGTTGTTTTTGCAAGAATGTCAGCATCATAATGATCACTTTTGTATTTATCGCATTAACACACTCGACATTGGTTATGTGACGGACGGTAAAGCGAGAAGGTTAAAAAGTTCGTATCTACCTTCTTTGGACGCTAAAACTAACTTTACTGTTTTGTAGACAAAAAACCAACCTGGTTCACAGTGTGACCATTAATAGAGAATAGTGATTAAATGTCCATTAAACTCACTGGTAACAAAAAATTACTGACTAATTCAAATGGGTCAGTAAGGGGAATTCGGAACCTATAACATTTAATCTGTTAATAGGCCTCGATTTTTAAAAGGGAGAAGCTGCATTTATGGATAAAAAAATAAGGAAATAGTCTCATTTTTTTTAAAATCTCGCGTATTTGTTGGTTTTAGGCTTATCAAGTACAGCAATTAAACTTTGTGTGATTTATTCGGGAAACTTTTTGGTCTGTTCCCGGTTAGTAAGTACCTGCCTAGGATTTTTTTATGCAGTTTGTCAACTGCAAGTAGTGTTAATGTAAGTAGGTAGTTATACATATAAGAGTCCAGTAAGTAAATAAATTGTTAATTAATTGGAATGTATGTACAACTATAATAAAAATAATTAATTAAATTTGTTTCAATTTAAGTTATTTATATATGCTTTGTAAGACGTACCTCTTTTGACCTGTAATATTATTTTAAATATTATCAATAATGAATCTGAATCTGAGTCCGGGTCCGTTTTTTAATCGAGGCCATCTTCTGTAAGATCAGATTACCCTAACTCGTACAGTTTCCGAATCCCCCGTGCTGATCCGTTAACACCCTGTAAACGTTATACCTATATTCTCGTCAAGAAATTTGTTTTTCTATAAACTAAGGTAAATACGTCTTGCAAAATTTTCCAGACAGCAAAAAATGAACCTAACTACTAAGAAAAGCAGGTATCTTGTTACAAACCGCTCATATTTCAATTTGCCATTACTTTTTTGCACGTCTCACCAAACAAAGCAGTTATAAGAATAGACTTATAAAAATTAGGTCAACTAAAAAGTTCTCAATATAGATTTAAAGAAGTATTTTAGAGACTTTCATTCTTATTTGAATAAGACGTTTCTCTGTTATTTACTTGATTTGGATCCAGGCTGATAATCCATACTCCTAGCTAAGTTGTATTCTATGAGAACTAAATACTGATAGTTATTGTCATAGGGGAACGCACGACAGCTTACTGCTTTTCCTTTTATTTATTTAAAAATAAAGCGTGCTTATCACTGTTCACTTACTCTTGATTTTGCCTATCAATGACATTCTCAGATGCAAATTATCTAGGCTCCACCACTGATAAAGATGTGCTCAACTAGCAATGTGCAAGTTGCAAAACGTTCCCAGAAGTTTAGAGATTTCATCAAGGAATTATTGAGAACATTGTCGAACATTGAATAGCGTTAAGAATATTCTTAGAACTTACGGTCTCATAGGATAGTTTATAGTTTGAGAAGTTTCTCCTCAGTAGATTACTGTCTGACTTACGGTACAAAGCGCAAGCAAAGCGAGAAATTGCTGCTACGTGCTACTCGTACACCTCTACAGGGCCTCTATTCAACTGGGTTATAACGATATCGTTTTTGACCTGTTTCCGTATTGTCAACGTTTTGATAACTCTTATGTCATTTACAATAATGGCGACTGTGACATAAACGATTCTTAAACGTGTCAAACACGATATCGTTTTAACGCACCTGAATAGAGGCCCACTTGTCTTGTAACAGTTGCAACGCGTAGCAAAGGATAACATCGTGTTTGATTTCATGTGCGTTAAAATAAAAACATATACTTAATGCATATAAAAGATTAATTTGACCTCTGAATTAAGACTAAAATCTGCTAGCGAAATTTGTTCAAAACTTATATTATAATGAACAATTTCTGAAGGAATGCAAGTAATAAAGCTTCACCCAAGGAGCGCCCACACATATATGTGTATTCAAATATCAATCTTAATTCAAACTACTCTGATTTCCAAATTCAAACATCGTTATGAATACACGGCGGTTCATAAAGCACTCCACAGGTTAAGGATTGGCGTTGTGGCCTTTCCAAAATGTACGTACTTCCCGTACTCGTGTTTATCGCTCATCACAATCCCCCAGGAACTGATCGTTCTACTCTGTCCGTCTCCGAATTATCTCTCCTTTGATCGGTTGAGGTTTCAAACCGTGGAAATGGTATAAATCAACTCTCTTCTCCGTTATAATATTAGACAGGATTATCATGTCATTTGTCAATATGTAACTTGTCTAGTACCTATCCCTCCTAAAATAGGTACAAAATCAGGCTAATTGCGGGCGACTTTGCCAGCCGGATTAAGGATACATGAATTTTATTATCACTCATTTGCATGTTGACATTTATGTTGCGTTACCTACGTTATGTTAATTCTTTTAAATGTATATTTATGGGAAACATGAGAGTCTAATGACGTAAAAATAAACACGTAGTGAATTATTCAAATGTTTCATATCAGATTATAAGGAATATCTCATGTCTTGGTGATTTGGTTCGGGCCATTCGCTTGTTGGTTGGGTAACGCCCGCCCTACTTTTTGTCTTTGAAATATAGAAAATGGATCACGGTCAATTACTGGAATCATAAAGAGTGATCTTTTCCGTTATTTTAACCTACGCGAGTCTCACGAGAAAGGCCGATGGATATGAAAATAGAAAATAAGAAGGTTAACGTTTGCTTCTTAAACTTTACCTATTGTTAGTTATGAAGAGGAAGTAATAAAGGCTTAGGCTTTTGTATCTAACGCTCGGTGGATACAGACTGATTGGATAAATAGATGGATGAACCATATTTAGTGTTATATACGTGGGTAGAGGTCAAGTGAAAGGCTCGCCGGTTGGTAACGCACTGCTTTAATACGTCAACGCTAATACATAAATACCGGTCGCTTGAACGTATAACATAGCTACATGCGCATATACAACATCTCTCCCCTATAGTTAAACAATATCAACAACTTATATATTAATACAAAAGAACGGTTTGTAATTCACCCTAGGAACGGGTCGCAACAACATTCCCTCGGCCCTATTTGGCTCCGTGTCCAGTTGAGCCTCTGCATCTTGATCGCTGGTGGTCTGCTCGGCGGCCTCAAGGAACTCGTCAGGGTCCGTGGCCTCGGGCTCCGGGCCGGACGGGGTGCGCGGCGCGGGGGAGTCGGCCACTGTAAGGTCGTGACTACTATCCTCCGCCATCTCTTGGAAGTTACCTTGTCGCCCTGGGCTGGTGGGTGTAGATGGTTGTGAAGGCGTGCTCGATGAACTTGGACGAGTTATAGGAATATCTGCATCGTAATCGTCATTTGTCGTTGTGGTTTTTATGTTTTTTAATTTGCACAAGTGAAAACAAGTCTTTAATTAGGTAAGTATTTTTTCCAAGTCTTTTTAAAACTATTCCTTTATTCCATGCACTCCTTTTATTGCTATAGTGTCTTTTAAACATCACTTTATCCCCTAATCTAAAACACTGTCTATTGGTTCCGCCATATGCCCTAGTCTGCAAAAACTGTTTATGCTTAACTAACGTAGTGAGAGTGTCTGATGAGAACGCCGGCGCGATCGGGTTGATCAAGTCTAACCGTGAACGAAGCTTTCGGCCATACACAAGCTGGGCAGGCGAAGAGCCTGTAGTAGAATGGATTGAGTTCCTATAATCATAGAGATATTTTAACAATCTATTATTGGCATCTTTTGAATTACTACAGGTCATCATGCATGACTTAATGCCCTTTTTGACAACTTTGACATAACTCTCCGCCTGTCCGTTGCTGGCCGGGTGATACGCAGGAGACGTCACGTGCGATATTCCATTAACTGCGCAATATTGAGAAAACTCACTTGAAACAAAACATGTGGCATTATCACTGACCAACGTGTGTATAAGCCCGAAACGGGACATAAAGTCATTCAATTTTGCAATAACCGCTCCTGTCGTTGTGCTACTCATGTTGTACACTTCAACCCACTTAGAATACGCATCAACGATTACTAAATAATTTTGATTGTTGATAGGGCCCAGGAAGTCAATGTGAATTCTATAAAACGGCTGTGGCGGGTGTGGCCACACCGCCAGCGGCGCCCGCGGGGGTGAAGGCCGAAGTTGCGAACATATATTGCAACTGCTAATAACGCCTTCAATTGCGCTGTCAATTCCTGGGAACCAAAATCTACTTCGGGCTTCAGCTTTACATTTAATAATACCTAAATGCGATTTATGAAGTTCCGATATAATCTTTGGCTGTAACTTCGCAGGTATTAAGACCTTGTGCCCCCTCAAAAGACAACCATTCTCATATGATAGTTGATTTCTACATAAAAAGTATGGTCGCATACTCATATCTATAACAGTTTTTGGCCAACCTTGTTGAATATAATGAATTACTTTACTCAATATTAAATCCCTATTTGTTTCGACGCGCAATTCCTTAAGGGTAATAGGTAAGGTGTCATCGACTACGAAATTTACATATGAAGCTCTGTCATCAATAAATTCGGCCGTGTCGCAAATTTCGTGGCCCGCCGGGGTGGCAGCGCCTGAGTCAGCGGCGGCGGCGGCCGGCGCGGGCAGGCTCGCGCGGGACAGGTAGTCGGCGCTGTTATCAGCGCTGCGAATGTATTCTATTTTATAGTTATATGCGCTTAGAAACATTGCATAGCGCTGTAACCTGTTTGCTGACACCTCGGGAATGCCGCGATAAGGGCCAAAAATGGATATCAACGGCTTGTGGTCAGTGCGTAATACAAAAGGAACCGATCTGCCATAAAGATATTGGTGGAAACGTCGCACACCAAATATGATTGCTGTCGCCTCCTTTTGAATTTGGGAATACCTTTTCTCGGCCGAGTTTAGCGTGCGAGATGCAAACGACACGGGGCGTTCCACTCCGTCGGCCTCCACCACGGATAAAATAGCCCCAAGGCCACTCGGGGAAGCATCAACCGTCAAAATAACTGTCGCGCTTGGGTTGAAGTGTGCCAACACCTGATCTGAAGCTAACTGTTCCTTAACGGTCTTAAATGCTTCCTCGTGCTCATCCTCCCAACTCCATTTAGTTCCTTTTTGCAAAAGGTGATATAAAGGACTGAGTATAGTGGATGCACCGGAAACAAAGTTCCGGTAATAATTAATTAATCCCAAAAAAGACTGCAAGGTACCTACATCTTTAGGAGTAGGCGCATTCAATATTGCTTCGACCTTACGAGGTGACTTTTTAAGACCGTGCTTATTAATTACGTACCCTAAATATTCCACTTCATCTTTGAAAAACTCGCATTTTGTTTTTTGCAAGGTAAGTCCGGCATCCTGAAAACGCTGCAGCACAGCTTGCAATCTCTTTAAATGCTCCGACCTATCAGCCCCGGTAACTAACACATCGTCTAACATGCACAATACCCCCTCCATGCCAGCTAACACGCATTCCATAACGCGCTGAAAAATAGCGGGCGCGCTGGCTAAACCGAACACTAATCTTGTGTATTTAAAAAGCCCTTTATGCGTGTTGATACATGTAATACGTTGTGAGTCCTCATCTAAAACACATTGGGCGTACGCTTGAGACAAATCTAACTTACTAAACTGCTGGCCGCCGTGTAATTTAGTAAACAATTCTTGAGCGGTTGGCAACGGATAGTGTTCTACTAAGAGCTGCTTGTTGATGGAGACGGAGTAGTCCGCGCAGAGCCGCAGCGAGCCGTCCCGCTTGAGCACCGGCACCACCGGCGACGCGTACTCCGAATACTCGACCGGCTCTAGGATACCTACTCTCACCAGCCGATCCAACTCCTTATCCACCTTATCGCGTAACGCAAAAGCCATAGGACGTGCTTTGAAAAACACCGGTTTGGCATCTTCCTTTAAATGCAGTTTTACCTTATACTTGGTAAATGTACCTAATTCATCCGAAAATACGCTAGGATATTGCGATTGTAGTGGGTCTATGTCTATAGTGCTAAAGGGTTCGCAATAATTAATAGGCGTCATTTCTAGTTGATATAACGAAATAAAATCTCTTCCTAATAATGGTGGTCCACCGTCACGAATTACGTAAACCTTTAGTGTACGAGACAAACCCATATAAGAAAAAGTGAGGCGAGCGGTACCGACACAAACAATCTTGTCACCCGTGTAAGAATATAAACGTTTGTTGGTCTTTGATAATGTAACTTCGCAGGTATTAAGACCTTGTGCCCCCTCAAAAGACAACCATTCTCATATGATAGTTGATTTCTACCAACCAAAATTGGGAAAATTTTAAAAACATTTTCCTTTTGTTTGTATTGCTAACAAAAACCTTTAGATCGTTGCGTGGGCTTTGTTTCTATTGTGTTAAATTATAAAAGCTTATTTACTGACGGTTTTTTTTCAGACTTAAGGGGAATGTATTCGAAGAGTAAAATTGTAAAACAAACCTATTTTAACTATTGTAAAGTATTTACCCAGTTATTCATACTTTATTAAATAAAAAATACTATTCAGTAATACGCAAGTGCACACATAAGGTAATTCAAAATATAGAAAATATTAGTCAGTATGATTAGTAATTTTGATATCGGTTGCCGGGTCACACGAAGCGTAGGTATGTGAAACGGCATAGATGCTGAAATATGTTTACTTACTTACCTTAAAATTCCCGAAATGTTTTCTGCGAACGTTTAATTTGCAAATGATTATGTATGTATGTAAACACTTTATAGTACAAAATAAAACCGAAACAATACAATGAAGATATCGTTGCTGGCAAACTTCTTGAACATGTGACCTTGACTTTTCACAGTAAATTGAAATCTATTGATATGCGCCAACCTTCCCTTACTACAAAACTCTATGTTCAAGAAGTTTGCCGGCAACTTTACAAAAAAATAATGTACAAAGGCGAACTTATCCCTTTAAGGGATCTCTTCCAGCTAACCTTTAACCCTTAACCCTTGATTATTGCTATGGAAACCACGATTGAAACACTAAAAAGTGGAAAATGATACGTTAAATAAATTACACATTTTGAAATATTTGTGAATAAACCACGTAATAATAAGCGCGATAACATATCTAACGCAATATTGTTTATACTTAATAGTAATTATATTTGTCGCCCGCTGCTTTTTATTAGGGTTCCGTAGTCAAACTAGGAACTCTTATAGTTTCGCCATGTCCGTTCGTCCCTCCGCAGCCTAGCACAGAGACATTTAGTTCTAGAAAGCTGTCATTTGCCATTAATGTACATATTACTCACGCCAACAAAGTTTTAAATAAAATCATGAAAATATATTTTTTTATCTTACCTCCCCTACACGTAATGTGGGGATCTTTTATTTTCTCGTCTACCCCATAATGTTACGAAATATTAAGCTTTAAAGAGCTAAGTGCGTCTACAGTCAAAAATACAATTTTTATGTTAAGGAGAAGGCACCCGAGCACTCAGGCCACCTGATGGTAAGTGGAATCTGAGACCCATAGACATTTGAATTCTCAAGACTATAATCCTAAGACCTCAAATGCGTTGCCTACCCTGAGGACTAAGATGGAATGCCTCTATGCTAGTAATTTCACCGGTTGTCTTATCCCCACACCGGAACACAACAATGCGAACACTGTTGCTTGGCGGGTGGTTAATGGATAAGATGGTGGTAGCGATCCGGACGGATCCTGCACAGGGTCCTACCACCTCTAAAACGAATTTAAAGGAAAACTATCACGAATAAGTAGATATCAGTAGTTCTTGAGATACAGGCGCTTAAAGTGCCTAATTATACCTACTAAAATCATCTAAGACGGCAACAATTGACTTTACGAGTAAATAGAAAATTAGTTATAACTTGTTGTTTTTATGTTTGTAGTACTTAACGGTACTTCGGAACCCTACACTAAGCATGGTCCGACATGCTCTTGCGTGGTTTTTATTTATAAATTTTATTTTAATTCAATGATCTCCGCAATGATAGTCTCGTCCGAAGCGGATTTACTTCATATTACCGACGGGTAAAAGAGCCCTCTTGTGGCCAATTTACTGAATAAATAGCTATAGTTTACTTGTTCTTTTTGCAATATTGTGTGTGAATAATCGTCAAGTTTGACCTAAAATCTTTAAAATACCGTTTATTTTAATTTTAGAAGTACCTGTGTCTTGTCAGGTCATTGCCCGTGGTCCACCTAATTAGTTCACCTCTGTGGATTGCGGAGACTAAACTGGTTACAACCTATAGGTAGGTTTAGGTTATGTTAGTTCTTCAGGGGGCCCGAATGGCCAAAATACCTCAGAAATAGGAGTCGGTTACGGTGTGCTAAAAGGTTCTCTATTGGATGGCATAAAATTATTTGTAATAATAGTGTTACGCATAATTGCTTTTAGCCGAAATAATGATGTGCATATATTATTACGCATAACATTAAAAAGCGTAAATACAGTAAGCATAATTGTCATCAAGACTAACGTCAAATAGCATGATTGCAAAAAGTCATAATAATTAAATGGCATCATTACAAAATATCATACTAACCTAACCTAACCTAAACTAAGGTACCTAATGTGACCTAATTTAACCTTAAGTAATTATTAGCCCAAACAATAATATGCATAATGTGTATTAGTCAAATACAAATTAGTCCAACTAAAATTATTCTAATAGCCTAATATGCTAAAAAAGGAGTATGCTTAAGTATTATTATGCGACAGTACAATTATGCCAATACAAATTATACGAAAACAATTATGCGAAAAAATATTAGTCTAAAACACATTATGCGATCCAAGGGGATCCCGTGCTAAAATGACCGGTCTTGCCAGGGTACGCATTTCAGCTGAAGTTGAACCATTCTTCGTTTAAGCAATGTACCTACTCGTACATTCCGTAGGTCATTTAGCGGCAACGCCACCTTAATTCGTCAGCAGGCCGCGCCTCTTGAAATATGTCGGCGGTCCATCACAATAGCTTCAATGGCTCGACGTAACCCGCGTCATTCTGGCTTAACCAACTTTAGCTCGTTTATTTGAGAACTGTCGAACGTTTTAATTGATTACAGTTATTCAATGAATTTCTTTATTGAATTTAGCTTAGAGCAAATTGTGAGCCACTTATTATTTATATCTCCATTAGTTATGATCGATGATGTGGAAAAAGGTTAAAGTTATCTAGGTAAATATTAAACTAAGAATGAATTAAGCAAAGGTATTGAATAAGTATAAAAATTAAGTTAATTTCCAACCAAGCGTTATTGAGAAAACATAGGTTGAAAAAAAAAACATGTAATGCATGTATGCATTTACGATGTAGTAACGAGGTATATTTATTAATCAAGTCTAGTTTTCTCTCCTTATGCATAAAAGCACGCACTGCACAATTATAAAGTTAAATCTGTATAAAGTTCTACAAATCTCGTAGTTATAAAATCAAACAAGGAAAATCATATCACCGATTTTATCAAGATATGCAGCTGAAACAACCTCAATCGGCAAACAGGCATGAGACTATATGAGGGCCAGCGGGTTCATAGGCCTGGGAGCAAGTCACCTCGAATTTAATATGAAATAAGGCGCCCTGGGTGAACTTACTGCGAACAGGAATGGTTTCTTGTTAAAAGTAAAACAAACAGTGGTATTCTCTCTGGTATAATGTTGAATCACACACACATCACATAAGTGTACCTACTGTAGTTACAGTAGCTCGCCGATGAGATTACGTCAATAATGGTAGCACTACTTACTATTAAGACAGAACAGGCACTTATCTAGGGTGAAGTATGCATGAGGTCAAGTGTGTATGAAGGTGAAGTTAAGTGGCAAGCGAAGACTCAGTCGTGGTTGCTAAGCGAAGAGGCGCGCCAATGCACCAAGCCTCTCTAGGTCGCAACACGTGGCAAGCAGACCACGCCCACGCGGTTGAGTCGAGCGACCTTCACGGTCGAATCCAGAAAGTTGTAAAGATAAATAAAAAAAACCCTGCAACAAGAATTGCAGTATTAAACAAAAGAACAATGATTAAAAGTTATCCTATCAGACCTAGCCATGAGGTAAAGGTAAGCACTTACCACAAAGTGGGTTTTATGAATCTTTAACGTGAGGCTAGTTGAGACCGGCATACGCACGGTGCCTCCATGCAACGTGGCACTGGCTGAAAAAGAACGTAGCTTATTAGGATAAAGTTCAAAGTTGTGCTTGCCGACAGCAATGCGGCCTCTCATGATACTCACCTTAATCAGGCACGCATCTGGCCTGATGATCCTGTTTTACAAGGCAGGAGTCCACGCTTGGGAATCGGTAGGCTGCGATTAGCTATAACAAAAGGTTTACGTGAACGACAAGACAAGTAAAACAAATACACCTTTAACAGTGTTAGGCGCGAGATTACTTACGCTTTACATCGGTTCATTATCATGTATGTTTGTAATACATTAAGTCGGCGAGACGCAGTTAAAAGTTCTGCCACGATGCACTATTTTGCCATCGTTTAATTTGCCTGAAACAAAATGTAAATTCACATAAAAACAAATCCCACTTGGGCACGATGGAAAGATGCATCGAATAAGCACCGAAACTCACCGCTAATCGTCCATTTGTAAAGATTATTTAATTAAATATGAGGAAGGCAATGCTGCCTAATCTACAAGCCAAATCCGAATCAGAGACAATAGAGCGAGCCTAGATGATGTGGCTAAGTCTACAAGAACGAGACCCGTTTCACTCTTAGACGCCGGCAGCGCTCGTTCACTGATTTAACGATTTAGACCTCAAAAAAAATCTAAAACAATCCAAAAATAATCCTACAGATACTTCATGAATCCTGAAACAATATAATTTTACATGCCAGAAAAGTATCGAATGATCCGAGCCATAGCCCTTATGTCAAAGCGCAGGAGCGGTGAAACGTAACGCACGATCACGCTTGACTGAAATATTAAAATGCTTCCTCTCGTTCATTCTTCATTCGGTACCTTAGAGAGTGAAAAGGATAACTAATATGTATTCGATTCTCGATTTTGGTGCAGATCCCTGCCAGCGGTAGTGTTGCTATCAGAAAAGGCTTTAGCAAAAAAAAACAGGTGTTACACAGCCTAATAATAAAAAATAAAACCCTTAAAGGCTGAAGAGTACCTACCAACTGTCCGCCGCGGTAGTTAATAATAATAATAATAATAAAATTCTTTATTTACCATTTTTAGCCACAGCTGCTAAACTAGGTGGACACCTGTATTTCAGCAGACAGCGCTAAACCCCAAAACTTTAATGTTTTCATCTAGCTAAGATTTGTTATGTAAACTACAATAAAAACAGTAAGTATAATTGACACAACATTTTTTTTATATTTATTTACTTATTAGACAAAAAGTGTGTGTGTGTTAGGCGTGTGTGTGTGTGTGTGTGTGCGTGAGTGCGTGCGTGTTTGCGTGCGTGCGTGCGTGCGTGCGTGCATACGTGCGTGCGTGTGTGTGCGTGTGTGTGTATGTGTGTGTGTGTGTGTGTGTATACGTGTGCGTGTGCGTGTGTGTGTGTGTGTATGTGTGTGTGTGTGCGTGTGTGTGTGAAATCATGTCCTTTCTTCGTTTATTTGTTATTGAACAATCAAATCGTGTCAAAGTGTGTTGCTTCATAAAAATGGACAGCAAGAAAAGTTGTCTGACTGTGAGGACTTCACACGATTTATATAGGAGTGTGGTGGAAAATAAAATAGGCCGAAAAGTGCAAACTTTGAGAATAGCTCGCTGGACAACTTCTAGTGACATTAGGGTGGTTTTGGGAACTCCTCCCCAGCAGGAAATGCAGTAAGTGGTGACAGATTGGCATAAAGCAAAATAAATTTGTTTTAGTACAAAATTTATCAACAGCATGTCTTAATTTTTTTTTCATATAAATAAGTTTCCTTTTTTTCCACTGAGTGATGATATATGTTGTTTAAAGCAGAGGTTACTATCTAAAGTAATGCCCAGATATTTAATAGTTTTGACGCGTTCCAAACTTGTACAGGAGCATTTAGCCTTTCCCGCTTGAGCACAATCATGCGCATAAAACTCTAAGCTAAGTTCAGGTTGTCCCGCATCTCTAGTAGAAAAGGCCATGTATTTTGTCTTGTCCTTATTCAACGTCAAAATATTCTCCCTTATCCATCTAGTAACAATGTTAAAACCAGCCTGGGCTGCCTCAAAGGCGTCGGCCCAGGAGTCTGCGTATGATATGATTTTCCCTGGAATATTTTTTAGAGATAGCAGATCATTTAAATAGGCTATAAAAAGTGTAGGGCCCAAAATACTGCCTTGTGAGGCTCCGTAAGAAACAGGAAGTTCATTGCTGATGTAATTACCAATCTTAACACATTGGTATCTGTCTGAAAGATAGTTAGCCATAAGTTCAAGTTGAATACCTCTTATACCGAGTCTTTCGAGCTTCTCCAATAACTTTGGGACAGAGACCGTGTCAGTTCACGATTAGTTGTAGTCACAAGTGCACTAGTATTAAGATTATAATAAATACCATGTTACATAAGTAATAAGATGCTGCCATAATAAAACTCTCACCGAAGGGCGTCATATTTCAGCGATTTCATGGCCACCACCGGCTAGTTTAGTTTAGTCACTAAGGAAGTATCTGCAACTTTAAGAAATTTAAAACTTCATATGTATTCTCTATAAATTACAGGAAATTTCAACAGTCCGAAACTATTTTCGGGCGCCAGTATTTTTCATATGGCGGCGCGAACGGCAAAGAAACGAGGTGGCATAGAGAAAATTCGAAATGAGTAGGTACTTCAAAATCTATAAAATTGCCAATTTCAAAACTCCCGGAGAACTTTCCAGATAGTCCCCTTTTTAGCACTAAATAACTCCTACTTATACACGCTAGGCATGTTATAAGTTATAACTTGTAGAATGTACTTAATAGGGACGGATGGCGGATAAAAGCGGATAGCCCCTTAATACAGGCTAAAAAAGGCCTTAATTCATTGATGATTTTCATTTAGTTTAATGCAAAAACGTGCGCCAAACAACGATAATTTATTCTAACCAGAAAAAATGGAGTCACAAATCACCAATTTTCAAAACTCCCGTAAAACTTTCCAGGTAAAACTACCAAATGACTGAACTATGTAATGGACCGGCGATAGTTCTGCGAAACAGAATTCGCCCAGTTGAAAGCGCACTGGGAACTTTGTATTCAACTTCAGCCTTGCACTCTGCAACCCTTTGTTTCTAACTAGTATATCTGTTTATAGTATGAACATAATTATAGTAGTCTGGATGTATTCACTGTTTTTTAAATATGGCAAAAAAGTTTGATGCTGTTGAAAGCTCTTACGTTTGTAGAGTATGTAATGAACTTATTGTTTTACTTCAAAATAATACTCTTAATAATATGTTTGTATATGTATGTTTAGGTACTCTTGTCCTGTGGGTAAATTTTATAAATAGGCCGCGCGGTCACGATTTTTCCGAAAAATATTAAAAAAACGTCGCAAGGTAAACTAAGCGTTGCGAGAGTCCCGGAAGCCTAATTCGCTTTACCTCTTTCTTATCACTCCATCTTTCTCCGCACCCTTTGATTCCTTTTTCTGCTACTTAATCATAACATAATACAAATCCACCGTTTACCAAGGACGGTACAATCGTGTAATTTTTTTTCTTTCGAAGTGAATATTTTTCTATTTATGTTGTATTGTACCCTTAAAAGTATAAAACCTTAAAGGTCAAAATGCCGAAGACCAAAACATTAATAACTTTTTAAAGTTCCGTGGGTATCCTTCACGTACTGAATCCTAAAAAATACCAAGATGATCTGCCCGAATATTAAATCATATCGGGGTAATGTTAAAACAGATAAAGAAAATGATAAAACTGTGTTAGAACTTAGAGGTGGCGTGGGCGTACCGTAATTAGGCACACGTCGAGCAGCAGCCTCTGTAATTGGTTTAAATGGGTATATACTACGTGACTTACCACTCACAACGAATATAAATGGTTAACGCATAGGCCCGTTTAGGTTTGCCACTTGAAAGTTAAAGAGGGTATGAATCTCTACAATGTATTACATCTCTGGCTTGGGCGTTCATCTTGCTTTAAATGGTTTATTTAATTAAATTTCTGTTTTCTAAAGTCCATTACGTTTTTATCATAATTATTGTTAGTCATTTTCGCGAGTTATATTTGTCGAAAGTCACAAAAATATAATCATAACTTTCAATATCTTAGGTAATGTTCTTATCACATTTCATATTGTTCTAGGTCACAGCAAATATATGGTTTAAAGTTGTTATACATAAAAATTAAATACCTTACGTTAGCAAGGATGTTTAGCAGTAATATTTCTGTAAGTATATAAAAAAAACCTAACATCGAAGACTAAGGCGGGCTACGCTCCCGCGTTAGTCTTCTAAACCTAACCTGACAGATTCGATTTTACATCAACCAGACTTTTTCGCTCGCTTAACTTTAGTTTGGAGCTTTAAGCGATTCAATGGTATGAATAAAAACAATCATGCCTTAAAATATTTCTGAATAATTATCAATATGCCTTGTAAATATAGATATCAAATTTACGAGGTATCACAACTACCAATACTTATGAGCTTTAATGGTATGGAAATAAAATGTTGACTTTCATAATTCGATATATAATAATTTTATGGGTGACAAATGATCCCGGTTTTTAACCACTAACATTAATCGAAATAGTTTGTAATAAGCTGTTTTTAATTTTGCTTTTAATCCATTTAATTTGTTGAAATTTTTAGTGGTAGCAACTTGTACAAGGTCCGTCCGAATCGCTACAACCATCTTATCCTTTAACCTATCACCAAGCACCGGTGAAATTACTGGCATAGAGCCATTCCATCTTAGTCCTCAGGATTGGCAACGCATTTGCAGTCTTTAGATTGTACTTTTGAGAATGCAAATGCCTTTGGATCACAGATCCCACTTACCATCATCACTATCGTTTGCCTTCTCCATATTATAGCTCAAAAATCTATTCTCACTAACCGGTTGGTAAAATGTTAATTATCATGGTCGTAACTATCTAATTTATTTTATTATTTCATTACTCATAAAAAAACATGTTAAAATTAAAAGAAAACTGCTATTTACGTATACTATGGTTATTCAAGTGAACGGTTTTGTAATGTTTTACTCTCTGTCTGTGTTTAATTAGTCTCCAATAGGCTCTGGCTTAACGGATTGTAATAGCAATTTAAGGAATTAGGGATACAGGAATTTCATCTTAAGTTTCCTGCGTATGATTTTTTGCAGGATTCAGAAGGTATAAATATAAATATCAAATATCGTAAAACAATAGCTTTACAATATTTTATATTTATATTACGTAATAATGTAATGCCACACCGAAGCGAAACGAGGGAGGGTCGCTAGTATATTAATACAAAGAAAATTATACGTCTGTTTATGCTCCACGTTGTCCACTTATTACCGGTAATGAGATTAGTGTTTTTGTCTGTGGGAAATACATTAGGATTATATCTGCTGAGTGAAAATAGGTTCGCAATATCTGATCGTATACCAACGTAGGATGTGTACAGGGTGTCCCAGAAACTGACGTAAATATTACGGCATAAGAAGCTTCTTCTGTACCAGTCCAGAATATAGTATTAACTAGCGGCCTGCACACGGCTTCGCCCCGCTGCAGATTTCTGACTTTCCCGGTGGATTTTTCAGTTTTTTTCTTCCATAAGAGCCTTCTCCTGACAGTAGTAAACACAACAAAAAATAATTAGCGAAATCGATTTAGCTGCTCTCGAGATTTGCGCTTAGCAACACATTCAGCGATTAATTTTTATTATAAAGATTTTCCAATATGTTAATTAGTTTAGGGGTACTCAAAGTTTTAATGATATTGGTAAAGAACGCTACGCTATTGGAAAGTTTAAACTATATTTAGAACCGGTATAGAAGTGGCTTTCTTGTTCCTTAATATTAACGTCAACTTCTGAAACACGCTGTATAATACCGACCTAACTGAAGCGAACACATTTCCTAAACAAATCTATTGCTGTGTAACTCTCAAGTAACTTTAATAGAACTTACACAGACAGGGAGAAGCATGGCAACAAACTGCCGATCGAAGCACAGTTCATATACTTACATGTACAGAGCTGCACTAATGCTGGTATAAAGCCTCAACGAGTTGCCCGCTTGACTAACATGAGTCTTGTGATGATAGTCTCAGTGGACATAGAGTGATAGATTTACTTAAACCAATATTATGCAAGATAATATGCCTGGAATTTGCGTTGTTGGAGGAGGGCCATTTTTTATTGTCACATAACATTAATTGCAATTAAAGGTTATCGTTTGATATTAGTATTACAAAAATGTTTTTCTGTTCATTAGGATATAAATTTTGACGACACGCTAGCCTAGTTGGTAGTGACCCTGTCTTCGAAGCTAGGGGTTCTGGGTTCAAATCCCGGTAAGGCCAAATATTTGTGTGATGAGCACGAGCATTATTTATTCCTGAGTCTTGAATATTTTCTATGTATTTAAGTATAAAATCCCCTATTTAAGTTAGTTTATCGTTGTCTAGTACCCATAGTACAAGCCTAGAGATTAGTTTGGGACCAGGTCAATTTGTGTGACATTGTCCCGTGTTTTTGCATATATATATGTAAATCACAAACAAGTACTAGTGTGGTTATTATACGGTCTAATAGAACAAAGTAAAATTAAATACAAATATATACCTAATCTAAAATAAATCTTTATAACAGTTCCGCGGGTCATTGTCATATCCTGATCAAGTTTGGACTCAATGTTCCGCCCAGTGGCCCCGCATAATCCGCGCTTGCTAATAAGCTTATTGTTTTGCGAGTCGAGAGTAGTGACCAGCCGGCGAGCACTCGGGCCGAGTCATCAGCCTGTCAGCAGCGTATCTGGATCGGGTCTACTTAGTGTTTACTTGCTTAGCACAAGTGGCTCAGCTAAACTTGAGGTTTCCACTTCTTAGTTTATACAGGGTGATCCACATGGGTCACTGGGGAGAAACCTGAAATAGGGAACATGCATATTTTTCAATCGTACGCTCCCTGGAAAGTGCTATGAAACAGAAGAATAAATGTATACGCGGAACAATTTTAGTGTTATTCTTTCATAAGATAATGAAGCTTTAAAAAGTCATAGTTCAGACCACCTGCAAAAACACTCCATACTTATTCGATGACAGGGATGACGTCGCAGCTGTTGTTCTTTGTTTAAAATATAAGGACCATATAAAGAAATATGCATTTATTTTAGAAATAACTATGTTTAAGCCAATATCATTTAATCAAAATATTACGTGAACTAAATGAGGATGCCGAAAAAAACAATTTAAACCTTAAAAGAAGTGTTAAAGTTTTAACTAGTTTTGTATCTATAGTAACTACAATGAATCTTAATGAACGGGTCAAAACTTAGTGTATTGCGTTTTTTTTTTCATTTTATCAATGAAACTCAATTCTGTTTTTCATGCATGTTCCCTATATAAGAGATAGGTAGTTATATTAGTTCTAAGGAACTTAGGCTTCGATTTTTTTTTGGAAGAATAACTGCATATAAACTTTTTTAACCTCTTACATAACCCGGTCAAACCTCTGTAAATGACCGCAATTATCTGTACCTTGTGTCACTTGAGTAAATATTTTTAAATTTGTGTTTGCAATTTATTTAAACATATTTCCCTACCTCTTTTAGTTTCATATTTTTCCCCTCACTGAGTCATTTGGATTGGTTAAACATTAATTTATTACCGAGCCTGGGCGGCGGTGGAATGTAGTTTTGATATACGTACAAATCTATTTAATTTGAAAATGTTATGGGTCCTTTATAATAATATGTTGATGCCTATTCAGACACTAAAACTGTTATGTTTTTACTGTTAATATTATTTTTTCTGTGTCTCTACTTTAATAACAGGTGTAGCAGCCGATACAAAACGTTATTACCCGCGAATAAAGTTATCACGTAGAAGCATTAAATTATAAATAAATCATTTTTATTACGTAATCATTTAAAGTCGTATCGTGGCGTGGCAATACAGTGGGTCTCTTAGTTGCCATTCAATAAAGGTCCATACCACCAGGCCGTGATTGTTATGACTTATGAAAGTTGCTATTTGTTTCTAATGCGACATAAAAATCATGTTTAGCTAAAACCGTTTTCGAAGGTACCACGTTCAATTTGAATCCGGGAAAACAAGGTCCGAGAAGTTTGAGTGACGATTGCTGTAGGTATAAGAATGCAGTTCTTAATTTAGTAGATACAGTTACCTAGACAGAGATGCATTCACTTTTGGATCTTATTACAATGCAATAAAGTGAAAAAGTGGATACATCTCTTAGTGGTCGACTGCACGTGAGAAAGCCAAATTTCGACATGTCTGAACTTGATCGAATTGGTTCTACTGCAATATTATTTGCTAGGATTCTCTTAAAAATAGATGAATTTTCCACTGATTATACTCTTATTCCCACCACTTTAAAGCAATAGGGAGCATGCATTTTTTTCTTACGCTCTCTGGAAAGTGCTATACAATGGAATAGGGGAATAGCGGAAGAGGGGAATAACTGTATACGCAAAATAATTGTCGTGTAATTTTTTCATAACATATGAAGCTTTGAAAAGTCATAGTTCAAGGCCTCTATTCAGGTGCGTTAAAACAATATCGTGTTTGACACGTTTAAGAATCGTTTATGTCATAGTCACCATTATCGTAAATGACATAAGAGTTATCGAAACGTTGACAATACGGAAACAGGTCAAAAACGATATCGTTATTACCTTGTAGAATTCCAGCCCTGGCCCCCTGCAAAAACACTCTATACAAAATCTGAGACAGGAATGATATCACAGCACTGGTACCATGTTTAAAATATAAGGAAAATTGCATTTAATTCGTTAATTACTATGCTTAAGCCAATATCCTTAAATTAAAATATTACGTAAATAAAATGACGATGCCGAAAAAACAATCTAAACTCTAAAATAAGTTTTAATTTTTTTTTATAAGTTTTAATTGTATATAAAATCTTAATAAACGGTTCAAAACGAGTATTGCGCTTTGTATGCGTTTTTTACATTTTCTCCCAAATCGTATCAATGGAACTCAATTGTGATGTTCATGCATGTTCTCTATTGAATCGTTTTCCTAAGTTGTTTTCGTTTCCACTTGTAAAAAGTCATCGAGTTTTTAGCATATTTCAACTTTGTTTCCTCATATTACAATGTCATTGCTGTGGTGTTTGCTAAAACCCTTGTGCGTTTGTGTAGGTACGGGTACTTGTCTGCCTGTGAGCCACAGGCAGTACTGTGGCGTTAGCCCGCGAAGCACTCTGTGAAATTAACTGTGGTATGTGTAAGCGTTAATGCGTAGGTGTTTTGCGTTCGCTTAATCGGAGTTAATACAATAAGGCACATGAATTCCCTACTAAATGAACTGGAAATGAGTCAACATTTAAGGTAATTTAATACTGAATTACTTTACTTAATGATTGAGTTTAAATGGAAGTGTGAATAAACAAGGTTCTGTAAATAAAGTTGCTGATGTATTTCAGACACGTTTAATTAGATATGCTTCTCTAATCGCAACGACAATCTTAAGCAGCATTAAATAAATAAAATATTTTAACAACTGAGATCAAACTCAAGCGTGAGAGCATTAATAAAATGTCTCGAAGTCTGTGCTAAATCAATAAACTGTGAAATCAGTTTCCTTAATGTAGGTGTTATTAAGATAAAATGTATTCGCGCAGATGTGCGGCCCGAGTTAAACCAGCAAATTCGGTCAAGGTTGACATTTATCTGCTTCCGTTGAGTTTTTTAGTTAGGTATGTGGTTTTAAGAAAAAATCGCTTATTGTGAAATATATTTTTTGTTTGTAGTTCAATCCATAAAGTCCATCTCATTAACGGAACAATGAGCAATCTCTTAACGCGTTAAAATAGCAAGCTCTTCGAATACTAATTAGCACAAAGTATTACAAAGAAAAAAGAAGAAATATTTTTTAATTAGGCGAGCGAAATCATTACAAAGTTTCCTTTTGTCCTACACTTTGTTTGGGAGGACATCCGCCTCAGGGCTGATGAGGCGTGATTGATTGTTGTAGTAATTACATCCGGCGGTACCCACTATTTTGGCCCTGTCGGTTTCACCCTCCCAAAAGCCACGACATGTTTAAAACGATTTCTGAGAGAAAATAAATTTGACCCAGAAACGATATCTTACAATAACTTAATTGTGAACGTCGTATTTGGTTTATCGCGCTGGCGCGCTTCAAAGACACCGGTGTGTGTTCCAGGCGAAGAAAATGAGAATGCCTTTTCAAGGCTTCGCTTCGTTTTAATTGGTAAATTAGCAAGTAGGTACTTGTTTAAAGACGTTACGTTGAAAATAGGATACCTATAATGAGTTTTCTACAGTTAAAGCGAAAAGTAAATCTTTAATAAAGTATTATTGTATTTCATTTCATAGATAGTGGTTACATGGCAGGCTGCAAGTACAGTGGTTATACCACTCTACTGTCTTTTCTACTGAAAAAAACGGAAGAGTTGGAATCTCAGAACGATCATTTCAAATACTCGTATATAGTACCTACCTAGGTACCTACTGCTGGGTCTTTGTTTATATTAGCAACCGCTTGATGTTTGAAATATTTTGGAGTGTCTGTGTTTTTTTAAAGTTACTGTTGTTGGGCAAAACTATACCCTCCTGGATCCTGTAATATTTTTGTCATAAAAATCTTAAAACCGAGTCTTTTATGAAGTACTTTGCACTAGAGTTCTGAACCTTCCGCCGCTTGATTTAAGAATTGTTACCGTTAAGTTGATTTTAGCGGTAAATATTATGTACTGTGCGGGTGGTGGAGGTGCTCTTCAATTAAACTTTAAAAACATATTAACATATATTTATTTATATGGTAGCTTATTTATATAAAAATATTCCTAACAAATCTTGAAGTTCTATCCAAGTCTATCTTATGACAGTCCTGTCATCTCTATAGGAATACTCAGTGTTCCTATTGTAAAGATCGGGCCATAGAGGTAACGTGGATTTCTTCAACCTTCACATCTCCCCCCGCATATTTAAATAAGCAATGTAGTTATACATTACAACAAAAAAAACCTAGTTATACCTGCCTACGTGAGAAATAAAGTCATCCTTTACGACAGGATAGCAACAATCCAACAACGTTTCAATTATATTGCAATACTCAAAAGCCGGAATGAATATTGTTGCTTCAGCATAACAAAACCCACGGAAAATGCATGCCATGACCTTTTAATGTACATGTCACACCTAGCTTTGGTAAAACTGAATAAGTTCGAAAGCAAGCCGTCAATATTTATTTGAATAATGACCACACACTTTTGAAATTATTCCTATGCACACTCCAATGGTTACTAGCTTGGTGGATAATAACACTAGGTTTGCATATATACCCTGGGTATACATATGTACCCATGAGTGGGTTCCACCAACCCTGCTCTCTGATCGATTAAGAGGTGTGGTGGGAGTGGTGGAGGTGCTCTTCAATTAAACTTTAAAAACATTTCAAAATATATTTAAAGTAAAGTAAAAATAATAATGATTTCCGATATTGAAACTTTGCTTACACTTAATTGTTTTTTGTTTGTTCGGTTCACAGTTAGGCTTTGTTGTTTTTAAAAAGAAAACTATATAAAAGACCATATAAAGTGATTAATATCGAAACTTCAACCCGCACGCAAACGGGTCGTTGCAGGTGTCATAAACAAACGAGCCCTATAAAGGTAATGGGCGAAGTTACGCAGCCATTAGCATTAGTCGATTAATAAAACCTTCGCGAGATAATTGCCACCTCATCATACTAAATAAAATAAAAATGTAGCCATTTTAATCAAATACTACTTTCGAGCCACAGATTCAACAAAACTTCGTCTAACTTTAATTGCTTACAGTTTTCTCAGGCAGGTTTCAATAATTTTCAGTTCTACTTACCTTTTTGTTTTAAAGTTGAGACGTTTTACAAGTTTTCAGTAACCACAAGCGTTTTGATTTAAATGCCAGTTGGCAGAAAATGTTGTAAAGTTTATAAGTACCTACGTGGGGTGATCCATAAGTTTGATAATCGGTATAAAAAATGGGAGATAAGTAAATCGTTATACTTTTATTGGAATATGCACACTTTCTGTTTGCAAAAACTTAACGTCATTTAATTATTTTTACTTTTGATGGTAAAATTTTGTACCTTCACTAAGTCATCATCAGCTCTTGATTTTTATATATAGTTGTTTTTGAACATAACTGAATGAGAAGTACGAGTCGAAAGTAAGGGCTACATAACAACTATAACACATCGTATAAATGACTATTTACTTGATATTTAATTGTTGTTGTTTTAATTATTCGAATGTTATTTTAGTATCCTTCGATTAGTAGTATTTACGTTGACATCTTAGCCTGTTTGTGCAAAATGTGGTTACAAAATTACCAACAAGTCTTAGAGTGGTTGGGACTTATGTAGCTCTGCCTACCCGACTCTGGGAATGGAGGCGTGATGGTATGTATGTATGTATGTTGACGATCTCAATGTAGTTTCGTATTTTTTGACATGCAATGCAATTTATATTGTAATATAAGATTGATAAATAAGTAAACCAAGCTAAACTAAACTATAGTTTGACGACACGCTAGCCTAGTTGGGAGTGAACCTGCCTTTGAAGCTAGGGGTCCTGGGTTCAAATCCCGGTAAGGGCAGATATTTGTGTGATGAGCATGAGTATTTGTTCCTGAGTCTTGGATGTTTTCTATGTTTTTAGGTATATATTTCTCTATATAAGTATGTTTATCGTTGTCTAGTACCCATATTACAAGCCTAGAGCTTAGTTTGGGACTAGGTCAATTTGTGTGACATTGTCCTGTCCTGTGATTATTAATGCTCTGACGGGACAACCCGCCGGGTATAAATTTAACATTGCTTCGAGTTGTTTAGGAGAGTCCACTCTACCGTGCAGATGATGGTAGAAATTACATACTTGGGCTCAGTAACTAAAGAAAATCCAGTTATTACACTCAAACTTTAAGAAAAGCATAAGGTTGTACTAGTTGCATCTGAGATAAATTGACAGTCTGTTTTTGTTAAATAATCTACTGGAGAAGGAATAATGAGTATGTTAAACTTTCTTGCACATTGCTCGGAGAAATTATTCTATCAAAGTTTGTTGCGGTTGCGGTTGTATGACGATGTTGAAAGAAGTGAGTAATTGAATTTCAATATTTTAATCATCCTAAATCATGTATAACTATAAGCAACATCAAATTGGAAGCTTACAGTTACATACACAACATTACGCCTTTATTCCTGTAATGACAGTCGCTAATAAACCAGTCTTGCATAGAACCGTCTTTGATTCAGCTCCATTTATCTCAATTCCCAGTATAACAAATGTAATTAATGAATTTGTGTTAAGATACTAAAATGCCCCGCTTGTGGGCATTGTTCCCTTAAACAGTCGCAGCTTCGATCGTCTAAACTGTTGGTACCCACGGCCTAAATCGGCGGGAGGCGCACGAGTAGGTACGTGGGATAATATGAGCTCACCGGTAAATATTATGTCGACGACAACGTGGGCGAGTTGTTTTAGCAAGTCAACGCCCTGCGCATACGATCACTCATAATAATGTTATAGGGCAAAAGGCCTTCATAAATTATTTGTATTTCGAGTTTCTTTCGGCGCTTCTTCTCCGCAATGATGGTCTTGTTCGAAGCCTTAGTAGATTCACTCCATATTCCCGACGTGTAAAAGAACCCTAATGTGGCCAATTTACTTAAAAAATAATGATGAATTTTTTGAATTAATAATAAAATATATATATATATTCTGAACTAAATTCGATTGTTTTCAGTATTCTTTAATTATATCCAATGTCCAATGATTTAAATAATTAAAATTTAATTATTTAGATCATTGGACTAAACATTATAATATGAAGAGTGATTGGTTATTCGATGGATTTCTATAGGGGGCATAGTGCTCATTGGAAGCAAAAATAAGCCATGGGTGAGTTTTTGAAATTGTATTTCGCCACCTAATATTAGGTGAAAATGCTTCCCTAGGACTAAAATTATGTTATTATATATTTTATTGCATAATAATCACACATCGTAACTTACTTACCTACTATTTACGTACCAATAGGAAAATTAAATAAGCATGATTATGAAACCGAGGAGAAAAACCGACTTAAAAATAAAAAAATATTTTAATTTTTGTTTTTAATTTATGTTTTTTTTTTATTTCGTAACGGTCGTACATTTTATTAAAATTGCGATGGGGCTTCCGCTGTGCAGTTTTAATTTATTGTGAAGTTATTGGTACCATTATGTTATTTCTTTGTATTAGACGTACCTTAGATCTCATTAATAAAGTTTCGTCTAAAACAGATCTAACCGAACAAAATTGTTGTTAGATATATGTATAGAATAACATTAACAGCTTGAACTTTTCATAGCATGACATAAAAGAAAAAGATATCTATAAAATTATAGTAGATAACATTAATAACTCCTGTTCTTGCCAGGTCAGATACTGACTGCTCTGAAAGCGTTATCTTTCAAATAATACCACGAAAAAGTTCATAAGAAGTTATGAAGGGTTCCTGATTGGGATTGGAAAGGTACCCTTTATTAAGTTATACTTTTGCAGCGCTGCGATGAATATTTTAGTTTGGTATTCCAAATTCAATTATATAAAACAGAAATTAGAGCAAGAATCCGCGTACAAAACTGGGAAGGGGTAGATTTGTATTAAATTAATGATTAAATGCGACCGTTGACACTTAATAGCCTCTTTTGGATTTCAATTACGGTTGTTTGTCCGGACAAGACGCTGTAACGATCCCCGTTTGAAAGATTAATTACTTGCAACCTGTCTGGCTGACTTTATAAGATCCATCTCCTGGGCGTGTTCCACCAAGACGTGTTGTAATTAAATCGGATACCTCACCAGGCTCACCTTCAGCCCTTCATTGGTTTATCTGATGAAAACCTTACGTCAAACAACGGATTTCGTCGCAAAGAGCCGGTAAATTATTTGACATAATAATGAGAAACGTTAATTGTTTACAGCAATTTTATTAAGTTGGTGTTCAGTCGCCAATTTCCCTATTTCAAGTAGTTTATAGCCAATAAGGCTACTCTTTGCATGACGAGCCCAGCATACAATTCTCAGTCGTAGAAACTATGCTGAGTTGGAGTATGGTATGAATCGAACCTTATATAAGACTGTCAATAGAAAAACAATGTGAAAATTACAGTAAAAAGAATACACAAGCCACAAATTGAGAAACTCCACGTTTTTTTTAAGTCGGTGCTGCATGATACATATATGTATTTCATAATAAGCTTTCATCAAAATTAAATAAGGTATTTAGACTTATAAAATTACTAGCGAACCGCCAACCCTCGGTTCGCTGCGGTTCATAAAAGTTTTTCCTATTACATATACGTAAACCAAATATGTACGAGTATACTGGAAAAAAAATTGTTAATGATCGGGAAAATAACCGAGGAGAAGGACCAAACAGACCGACGCGGATACTGACTTAGTTTTCTACTATTTAGAGAAGAGATGGACATAGAGATATGAAAGCTTATGACTTTAAGGCAAAAATAAAGTAACGTCACAAGTCAAAATAACAAACGTCAAAATATATTAAGTACGTTAGAGCCCTGCCCCTGCGCGGGCCGCCGGCTTGTCATAATATATCTTAATGTTGTCATGTCGTCCTCTCATCACAGTTATAGGTTAATTATTAAGTTCAAAAAGTGCATTTATTACATTCATTACAAATGTATTAATTTGTTATTGCATTTGTTTCAAAAAGTTTTATCCTATGACTCAAGGTTCTTACGGATTGCGAAGGACACCCCAGTTTTGTGATTTTATGTCGTGGCCAGGGTTCACAAACACAATAGATAATGAAATAATAATGTCAGCCCGTAAACCTTATTTAATAGGTGACTTTATGACGTTGGGCTCATTAAATCGGCCGTACATTAAGCAACAGACGTAATATAAACACAAAGTTGCATTAAGTATGTGTTACAACAAAATATGGTAGGGGATTGTAGAGAAATGGCTTGGAAAATAAAAAAGACGTGAATACAAACCTCTTGAAAGTTCTAACAGCATAAAAAATGTTACTTAACTAAAAAATATTAAGAAATGAATGTTATGGTATGTATGATAATTATCAAGACACATCGCCAAGAAAAGGGTTTTAGCTGTCGCTAGAAATCTACATAATATACAAGAGGTAATAGTTATACTCAGTCTTCAAAAACTGGATGAAAGTTATGAATATAATAAGGTAGGAAAAACTTATTACATTAATCTATGTTTTACGAGTATTTTTGACAACTGTGGCCAGTTTCACGAAGCTACAAGTTACAAATTACAAGTAGAACTCTCTTTCTAGCAGAAGGAGTTAGAAAGAGATTTCAGCTTGTAATTTTTAACTTGTAGCTTCGTGCAACGGGCCTCTGGTGTTAGTTTTTATCAATATTTTTGAACAAGTAGAGCGCTTTTGATGATCTTTTACTCCGTTAACGTTGAGTTTTTTGGGTTAAATATAATATTTATCCCTACTAACTAAGTCTCTAATTTCATTTACATAATATAGGACACAGAAGGTACAAAAAAGTTATAATTAAATAATTAGTTTTTTCTGTAGAATTTTTCTGTTCGTCTAGCTGTAGGACTTTAGAGTTTTAGTCTTAGAGAAGAAAATACTTTATGCTCTAGAACAAAAAAACTGTTTTATGTTGCCAACATCCAGCATAAACTAGAACTTTACGAGCATGAGAAATGAAAATTAGTTTTTTAAGTATCCGTTCTATTACAAGCCCTTAAAAGTTTAAATTCGCCTTCTACTTTCTAGCTATACGTATGTCAACTATTATGCCTATTTTATTTATAACAGAGAAAGTTAGAATTGAGTTTCATTCATACGAATTAGGAGAAAATGTAAGAAAAAAACATATAAAACGCAATACACTAAGTTTTGACCCGTTTATGAAGATTTTATACAGAATCAAAACTTGTTAATTTAACGATATTGGCTTAAACATAGTACCTATAATTTACGAAATAAATGCAAATTTCTTTATAAGGTCCTTTTGTTTTAATCATAGAACAACAGCTGTGACGTCATTCCTGTCGTCGATTTTGTATAGAGTGTTTTTGCAGGTGGTCTGAACTATGACTTTTTAAAGCTTCATATCTCACGAAAAAATTACACGCCAATTATTTCGCGTATACAGTTATTCCTCTTTTTCATAGCACAATAATTATGCATGTTCCCTATTGTTATATGTTATAATATAGGTAGTTATATTATGTTTGTACAATAACGTGTTAACATATACATGTATATTTACATACAAGCCCACGATTTTACATAAGTTTATAAGTGGCCAACAAAAAGTGTCATATTTAACCGCTATCCTCAGAAACATTTTAGAGACAGTTAACTCTTTACTTTTTTAGGGTTCCGTAGTCAACAAGAAACCCTTAAAGTTGCACCATGTCCGTCTCTCCGTCTGTCCGCGGTTTAACTTCAAGACTTGTTACCACAAAGCTGTAATTTGGCTTACTTATACTACATTTAAATTGCACTGTCAAAGGTATATTTGGGCAATCATCATGTAGATCAGGGTCGATAATTTTTGAAACCAAAAAAAATATAGTAGGATGAATACATTTTTAATAAAAATTATATTTTGACGTGAGAATTTTCGATTGAAAATTAGGGTGCATTTTCGAAATTAACTCAAAATAAATTGACTTTTTTTATTTTAAATCAAGAAAATTATAGTTGTATTTTGGACATAAAAAGGCAAGTTTTCACCGAATTTCGTGAAAATTAAAAACTTGATTATTTTAATTTTTCACATACATTTTGAGGTTATGTGAAAAAAAGTTAAGACCAAAGTTGTAAATCATTTCATTGAACTTTTTTCCATAGGACTTTTAGTTTTGCCGGAAATCGAGATAAACCGTGTTTTACCACTAAATTATTTTTCCTTTAATTTTCGTTATATTCTCTTTTGGGTTTCATCATATTTTTTTCACTTTTTACCATTTTCAAAGGCCTGGTCTAATATAGGTACATGTTATAGGTCTAATATAGGTTTAGGAAATATTGAAGTCAAAAAATTTAATTATCGCACTCACAGCCAAAAGTACAAGTAATAAAAATCTAAATAATAACGGACATAACGAACTTAAAAGGAAAACTATCACGATTCTCTAAAGTGTTTATTTCTTTTAAAAATCATTTAAGACGGCATCAAATAACTTTTAAATTTTTTTAGTTCCAGCATGTTATTTTTTGAGATAAGTTTTTGTCTCTGCAGCTTCGGAATCTTACTCGAACATGATCCGACATGCTCTTGCCAGGTTTTTCTGTGTGAAAAATCGTCATTAACCCTATATCTGACTTTGAGTGCGACCGTAAGTTTCATTTCATGTGTAATATTTGTGATTTGCCTTGTTTTATTAAGGACTAGCGACCCGCCCTCGCTTCGCTCCGGATTAAAGTATTATACATATAAACCTTCCTCTTGAATCACTCTACCTATTAAAAAAACCGCATCAAAATTCGTTGCGTAGTTTTAAAGATTTAAGCATACAAAGGGACATAGGGACAGAGAAAGCGACTTTGTTTTATACTATGTAGTGAAGTGAATGCATATTGCCAATCGACCAAATCTGTAAGCAGATAAAAAAAAGGAAATGCTTGTTTATGTTCCCTCGCACTCCTTTTATAAGTTGCAAGATTAAAATTTATGTAAACCTTGAAATAATAATATTTAGTCTAATGCCACGTCATCTGTTGGAAATCTCGGGAAACTCAATATGAGAATGAAACGCCATAGTGGGATAGCGACTATAGCCGCAGGGAGCGGGTGCCTCCGCAGGACTTTCAGATGCCGTGAGATGGCGTAAGGGGTATTACAAATTGTGTTCTAAGTTCTAGGGCTTAATTATAATTATGCACGAAATCCTGCAAAATTGCGGGCGGTGAAAGGAACAGATCACTTATTCGTAAACTATCGTGTTTTTTTACTCATACTTAAAGTTAAAAGTTTGGCAATCACAATCGGTAGATTCCCTGAAAGGCAAATTAAAAAAGTAATGGCGTGGCGGAGGAAGTTCGTAAGTAGTAAGTAATCTCCGCAACTAGGTACTCATCTGATTTAAAAAACACTCGAGAGGCTTACTTTATCGCGGTAATAATAATAAATCGCCGTGGAAAGCAATTCCGTGAAGTACTTAAGTCGACAAAAAATGGTCCAGCGGATAGGGATCCTGTCAACACTACCTTACCGGTAGGTGATCTCTACCAGGTGATGATGTAGAGCTAAAAAAGTGGAGTAAAAAGATCCGCGTTGATATCCATACTGCGAATGTATATGTGTTTGTTTGGTAATGCGTTTAACGATTCACAGTTAAACCGCTGGGCTAATTCTAATGAAATTTAGATACAAGATAATCTTAAGGGTAGGAGATAGGATTCTTAAAATTGGTCAGTTCCCGAGGGGACTTCCATGCGGACGTAGTCACGGGCAACATCTTATAGGTGTTATCTATAGAGGGAAATGAATAAAAAAAATATTGCCAAAACAGAGTGGTACTTAATTATTATTTTTACACTATTTTTACACAAATTCACACAATTGGAAAATCTGAATTGGTAATTAGATTTTCCAATTATGTTTTTTATGAAAACAAAACAATAAGTAATAATAACTTCCTAAACATTTTCCTAAACTACCTGATATAAAAGCGGATGGATTTGGTGACTTCAAGTTAATATTTGACATTTTCTTCACACAGAATATGTATTTTTTTACCTAAAATTACCAAATAAGTATCCACCGCGAATCCACGTCACTTACAGTCTAATATCTCCTGAGTATCATCTATACTAATATTATAAATGAGGAAAGATTTGCATTTTTCTATGTTTGTATCGAATAAACACAAAAAGTCTTGAACCGATTGAAAAAATTCTTTAACCTTTAGAATGCTATATTATCACTGAATAGCATAAGCTACGTTTTATTTTTCTACGTGGATGGAGGCACAGGCAACAGCTAGTAATATATATCTTGACCTGCGCGCTCCTGTCGTGGCTAACCATGGTCGGAGACAACCGCGCAATTTAACTCAATCCAAGTTAAACTTACTTGAAATATCAGAGAAGAACAGTAAGTTCCCTTTCTATTTCGAGAAATTTAAGTGTAAGTAATAATTTCATTATTTTTTTAAAATAATTCTTATTTAAATTGCCCAGCAGGAGTAGGTAGCAATACATTTTTGAATAGATACCCAGGGATGGCACCAATGTAGGACAGTTTTAGTTTAAGGCTCCAATAATGGACACTTTACTCTTAATCGAAAGCACATAGGACGTCTTTCAGAAAAAAAAATGGTCATACGGTCATAAATTAACTGTCGCAAAACAGATAAATAACTCCGATCTTCTGTAAAATAAGAATCAAGTAATCATCATTCAAAGTCGTTATCCATTACCAGTTTCATCCACGGATTCCAACATTAATATGCTTGTCATCAAACTAAATAAAAATGTTCGTTTAAAGGTCGATTAAAAAAAAAACGATACAGACGTATTAAACTGGCCATCAAAATAAAAGATGTTAATTGAACTGTCTAGAACTCTAGAAAATTACGTCGATTTACGTATATCAATGGCCCCCAAAAACCTGCGTACAGTGGATTGATAAATGAGTAATGAAATCCTTCATGAGACTTGCCCTGACAAAAGCTTTCGCTTAATAGATAATGCGAGCTCTTATTTACTCGATTCCATTCATTGCATGAATTGGATGTTTAAATCTCGTTTTTTTTTAATAAATGGTAACGTGTAGATAAAGTAACTTCGTAGATTAAATTATATGCTGTATTAATAAACTCATCTTGATCTAGATGCCCGTCAAAAGATTCGTCAAAGTGAACGTAACTATACGCCGATAGAGAGCTGTAATTTTTGACGTATCCTGCCCGAAGCAGGCATTAAATCAAAACAAATCAAATACCATTTAATCCGACCATCTTTGGATTATAATAATGTTGGTAACTTAAATTAAACATTAAACCAAATGTTAGTAATGTGAGTAATGTTGTCTCTAAAGTCAAGATCAGTTTAATAATACTTCCCTGAGAGCCACACGTAATAAAATAGATACAAAAAGGCCGCAGCAGACAAATCACGTTACTCTATACATTTGTTTGTGTCACATATCAGTGTTTTGTTTGTGACGTGAATTCGGCGGCTTACCCGCTACTCCGGCGCTCCTCGGCCGGGCTCAATTACCATAAGGGTTCGGCGTCACACAAACATCTTATGTTTACGTGACAGCGCGCACACTTCACCACCCAGACGCGGTTTCCACGACACGAGTATATTCCAAAGGAATTTCGCGAGCTGAATTGAAACGTTATTTTAACTCGATTGGTCGTATGTTGAAAATATGTAATTTGAAATTTAAATTACGAGGCGACTTTTACAATTCTAATGCGATATTGACATTCCAATTCGGCTTTTCAGTAATTCAACGGCCTCACGAATAATTTCTTTCGAGATTGTAGATTCATACAGTCTTGGCGAAGTATGCAGAAACTTCCAGACTAGACGAGGGAGAAACAATGTGTGGTCACTAAACAAAATTAAATTAAAAAGTTCACAATTGTGAACAGTGAAGAGTGGACAGTACTTTGCTGTTTCTCTGTAATGTTTTGTATGGCGTAATTTTTATTGTAATATAGTAGAGGTAGGTTGTGCGGGGTCCGTCCGGATCGCTACCGCCATCTTGCTAACTAACCTGCCGACGAGCAGCAGTGTTCGAATTGTTGTGTTGCGTTGTGCGGGAACGATTGAATAAAAACAGCATTCCATTTTAGTCGTCTGGGTTGGCAACGCATTTACAATATTGAGATTGGCCTGAGTGGTTGTTTTCCTCCTCCCTGCCATAAAAAAGGTTGACCTTATTTTATTCATGTTTATGTCGCGGTAAGCGCAGACATGTTTACAATGACCGACCGACTGCCAGTCTTTTTAATTAGCTATCGCAATGACCCGACGAAATAAAAGTTCATTAATGAGCCATAGATGCTAATGTCTCAACTTTTGGACCTTATTACAATCCAATAAGGTGAATAAGTGGAGAAATCCCTTTGTAGTCGACTGTACCTTCTATTGGAACTTCCAATCTTAGATATTATTAAAGTCCTAAAATAGAATTTATTGCGACGCGCAGGAAAAATACCTGTTACCTATTATTGAAATGAAAGGTTTGAAGACGGCAAAATGGTTTTCGCTCGCTATTTTATACGCGACGCCCAAAGGATCTTATTCATTACCTATACTTTAAATGAGAAACAATTTCATTGTATCTCATGGCATTGTATTCTTCATGGTAAAATCGATATATTGGTAACGTTTTGATGATCTTATGTTCTTGTCAAACGCAGTATCGTTTTAACGCAGAATAGAGGCCCAGCCTGGTTACACGCATTGTTTGAGGTGCTTCTCTTTCCGCATAGTAACAGAACTGAACTTCTGTTTTTCATAGTATTTTTACAAAACGCTGGGAAAATCTTGCACAAAGTACTTGCACGTTTTAGGTTTAAGCTGTAAACGTCGACGCACATCCGCAATGCTAGTTGCAATCACATTTAGTTCATTGACTGACTAATTATTCAATTTGGTCTTTATTTTGTGTACTTAAAACCATGCGAATAAAAATTAGGAGTGTATCCAGCATGTTTGTTTCACATGAAAATAATACCATACGTCACACGACTCAGAAGTTTTAGTAAGTATTACTCGCTGCTCACTGAACATGCATCTGAGGGATAGGTACTCTTAGATCTACTGCATGGATAAATTACAAAATTGTCGATTTTTTACAGAGCTAACCTTAGGCGTTATTATTACAACAGGAATTTTCCAGGAAAAATGTTCCATCATGAACGACATCATAGGACTCTATGGCTTTATTGTAATCCTGGTTTCGTATCAAGTAATTAAATAGTTTTTAAAGCTAATTATTGAAACAAATATGCTACGTGCATACTTTTAAAATGTGTTTGGTTCCAAAAAACACATACGGGACATTACCTTTTGTGACCCGCATGTCTCTGTAATGGGTGATCGTCTAGAGATCGTTAGAGTATCTGATTGGCCTACAACTGTCCAACACCTAGCGGCTGTACGGTATCTAAATTACACTCTCGCTTTCACCCTATTCTATTTAAGTACCTCTACCTATGTTTATTTATCCTCTATTTCCATATAAGTATGCATATAATTTCGTTTACAGTTCCCATTACTCCACATATACGCTCTTACTGTACTTATGAAAGGACTAGCAGCGCTTTCTTCCCGTATGGTTGCCCTGAAAATCAGCGTCACGACACCGAGTGTCTGACACTATGCTGCGCGGCACCCAATTTGGTGCATTATAAAATAGTTTAAGTTTAGTATTCCTAATTAATCTCTAAATGTATTTCATTTATTAGTAGTTTAGTAGTTTGTGTTTTGCATCAAATAAACGATTTTCTTCTTCTTCTTCTTCAATAGAATAGAGGATCACCACCGACTCGACTAAGCGCGTCATCAACAACTAAGTATCATCATCATCATCAAGTATACGAATGTTATTAAACTTCAATGAATAAATCTAATGACTGCGTCTATTAATTTTCCGGTCCAACAAAGGAAGTTTGCGTGGATGTGTGCAATCTTAAATCTATTCCAAAAAAGGTGCCTCAAGACTTTTCTTAGCTACTCTTAGACATCAAAGAGAAGATTGGGTCTTCACCCTATTAAACGTTTTGTATTGTGGAAGCAATCGATATGTAAAATATAAAAAAAATCGCACCGAGGGTTCCGTTCTAAACTATATTATTTTGTTATCTGCAGGCTGATTTTACATACAAGATCAATAATCGTATATTTGGACAGCAGAGACATTTATATATTAACTAACATATTAGCATATCACACTGTTTTTGTTTCCCTAATACTTAAAGACATTGTATGATGGCTTCTAGGACTAGTAAAGCTGAAACATGATCGTAACTTTAGAAAATGACTGAAGTCATACAGTACACAGTGATACAGTACGTCTGTAAGGCCTGTCTCACATTCTGGTTTCGTATAAATAAGTTACGTCACCACAATAGCCAACGATATTTTTTTTTTTTTATTAAGTTTGTTTTGCTTCTATAAAGTTGTTTAGAAGCACGAGCTCGTTTTTTCTGCAAGAGAGTCACAGTATTAATAATGTTAAAAATAATTGTTAGCTTTGTTTTTTCCTCCTAAAAAGTTCTTAAGTAAGACGAACCTGATTTTTCCTTCAAACGATAACATTAAAATTAGTTATACATCATTGTTTTGTTAGTCCTTTTTTGTTTTTTCATTAGTAAAGAATAAAGGAGTAGTACGTATCAAAAACTATCTGTATATTTTATAAAACTTTTAATAAAGCGTTTTTGAAGTAATAATCTACGAAACAGGATAATAATGAATGTTAAATATGATTTTATAGGGGTTCGTATTTTTTTTATTGGAACCCTAAAAACGAGGGAAAAGCTGTTCTTGGTATAAATAAGACATTATATAAAAATATTGTAAGAATGGCTTTGATTTTAAAAACTTCGCAATAAAAGAAAACCCCAAGGTAGCACGCCAACGATTGGTATTAAATTAACCTGTCTGGTTTGCCTAGGGCGAGGATAACATATCGGGTAGCGTCTGGAAAGATCTTAACCTCCGAAAGCCTCTCGTGCAAAAAATGAACATACTAAGTTCATTAGAAAATAGACCTATTGCAAAGGGTATAAAATAGGTTTTCCTTTGTTTTTATGAGGGACAATCAAACTAGAAATTTGACTCTATTGCATTGTTATTAGGTTCATGTTCCATTGGCAAATTTCGTTGTATGGTGGGTCTTAAGGAGGTTAAAGCGGTGCGGCGGATATATATTTTCTTCGAAGGTAGCTCCAGTGTGCGGCTTACTAGGCAGATAAGAATGTCAATCTTAACACATTGCGCGACCGAGAAGTTTCTGAATACTTATAATATTGACGGCAGTAAAACAATGCTGTTATTACTATTCCTTCACACGAAACAAAAGTTAGGCCATAAGAATAAATACTATTAGAAGGGTAACTTCATCCACACCACGCTTGCTCCCGCGTGGCCTGTCAACAATCCAAGACTACTTATCGCAGCAAACACTAGCGGGTTGCCATGCCACCCAAAATCGGTCCTTGAAGTAAACGTGCAATAATGTTTCAAATGAAGCTCTCAAAGGCGCCACTGTCTACGCAAACTGTAGTTTTACCATACGAAATTGTTAGTTCCGTATTTGACCACGTGCTTTACGATAATTTGTAGGACGACATCAACGAAGTTTGAATCTTTATTTATTATTTGTAACATAAACGTATTAAATAAGGGGCGTCAGAATTAATGAAGTAAATACATATTTTATTTACCAGTGAACTTTTTGTTTAGATTTAACAATACTTGTTTTAAAACATTACAGTAAAAAAGCGATTCGCTTTCAGCTATTGCTTTTGGTATATATTATTAGTATTATTACGTCACTGATACGAGTACCGGATAAGCGTTTTATTTAAAACAGCACCTTTTAAATGAAAAGAGATTTGTGAAGGACACCGCTGAAACGTAAAATATTTAGGGTTCTTTTTATCTTACTCCGCTTGTGTAAAAAAAGGTTACGGTTTATCGTATAGTTTTACAGGTAAATAAACTAATTCGTTGCGGGCTCAGTTAGTTTTATATACTTGTGACAACCCCAATTTTGCGATAGGCGGGACAGAGGTAAGGCGCGGCGTGGGGCGCTGTAGGTAGTTATTTGACGGCTGTGTTGTCAAATCCATACAACGACGCTGAAGGTACCCTTCATTAGAAGGGCATTAACTATTAAGTTATTCTCATGGTTTGGCATTGTTTTACTGACGTCGACATTATTTTAATGACACTTTAGCATAGTTTGTAGTGACCATGCCTACGAAGCTAGCGGTCCCGGGTTCATATCCCGGTAAGGGCAGATATTTGTGTGATGATCACGACTATTTGTTCCTGAGTCTTGGATGTTTTCTATGTATTGAAATATATATTTCTCTATATAATTATGTTTATTGTAGTCTAGTGCTTCTATTTTCTTAAAGTATCTCGGCAAACGCCGTTTTTCTATGAAACACGAGTGACAAATATACTGTCAGATGCGAGTGAGAGAGAGACAGCGACAGCGAGCCTTTCGGCTACTAAGACTAGGTCAATTTGTGTGACATTGTCCCGCGGTATGTATTTATTTATCAAAAGTCAGAAACTACATGATTACGCAATGTGTCAGGATTAAATTCTAATCTGCCTAGTAGTACACATACATACATAACATCACGCTTTCATTCCCAGAGTGGGATAGGCAGAGCTCCAGAAATACCAACAACTCTAAAGTCATGTTAATAATTCTGTAACCACATTTTGCACAAGTAGGCTGAGATGTTTACTAGTGTATTAGTGACAGGTTGCAAGCCCATCGCCTAAAAATACTACAAGCCTTTATTCCCTTAGTCACCTCTTACGACACCCACAGGAAAACATGGAGTGGCACTATACTCGTACTAACCCGGAAACCTCACGGGCAAGTAGTATAATTACATTAAATAAGTATTTGGTGCTTAGAACATGATTAGTTCGGTTATGTGAATAAAATCCAGATGGTAAGTGTCATGTCTGAGCATTGACACATAATGGGGTCAACAAATCGGACGACGCCTCTTGGTGCTTGTTGAAAGCATTTATCCAATAAAATGGTCATTGACACTTAACTAAACATTACACGGTGTGTTAGGTAAATTGTTGTATAAGTAATGTATAGAAAAAACTATTGGTTCCTCTTCGCAACTAAATCTGAGAAAAAATCCTTTATTGGTTTTCTTTCGATAACGATCTATCCAATTTTCAGGTACAAAGAATACCCTCTGTCCTAATACAGGATATAGACAGTGTGACAATAGTTATTTCTGCAACAAAGGGAGAAAAGTTGGTTTTTACTGCAAGTGTTGATTTTGAATTACGAGCGAGATGCAAATAAATTTGGTCTCATATGCACGTATAACTTTTTACCTCATCAGTGAGAAGTTTACTTAAAGGTAAAAATGACAACATGGTAAAAAATCCATCCAGCCGCCCACCACACTGCCCCACGACCGCATTTATATTGTGATTAATAAATAAAAACTTTCTTTGTCTCTCACTTACAACTAAATCAAATTTTGCTTACTATTTTTAAGCAGCAAAAACCGTTTTTTTGAGGTGCTGAGGTAAAAATTAGTTTGCCGAAATCTTGTCGGCTGACTAATTCATCATTTTGTTTTCTTGTAATGTCTTCTTTCTTTTTGCCAAAGACACTCGAGACCTTAAAGGGTGCCGCCGAGACTTATTCCTATAATGAAGCCTATTTTAGGGTAATTTATTATATTTGTTATTTTACCAGCGTGGCTCGTTTGGTCCAACAAAGTCCCAGAGATAACAATAGGCCGGATACAAGGCTCACTACGGTTGAAACTTTCCAGCTTGGTATTTTCATTTACTTAATGGTCAAAGCTTTTGTTAAAGGAAAACATTGAGTTTTTACATGACATTTGTGTTTCATGGTGATTAGATATTAAATGAAACGGAAATTAGGCGGATGATAAGATAAAAATACGTTTTAGGGGAATGAGTTTCTTTGTACAAGTATCTTTGTGTGCAAAAGCTTTCTAATTTCTGCCATAACGTTTGTAATTTTAATTGCCTTTTCACAACAATTCAGTGGGTTATTTTAGCGTAAAGGACAGAACTATGTAACTGCCATAGCTCTATCCTTTACTCTCAATGTTACATGAACTGCATAGCTATGTCATAATAACCCTCCTGATCCTAATAATCAATTCGCCTAGTAATTTGTCGAAATGTTAGTCGAACTATTTTCTCTTGACAATAACTTAACTTAAAAATCGTTTGTCCCCATAGTACTCCTACTACTACTACTCCTACTGGAGATCCTGATCTATGTGGTGGAGCCCTCACTATTTTTCCTTTACCATTTTGTTCATCGTAGTCTTCTTTTTAGGGTTCCGTAGTCAAACTAGGAACCCATATACATGTTAGTCTCGCCAACAAAGTGGTAAAATGAAATGTTGAAAAAAAATTAGTGTACCACCTCTACACGTAACATGGAGTGGTATTTTTTCTCTTCTACATCATAGTGTAGGGTGTCGTTGGATACCTATCGAATTTCAAAAATATAGCGAGTGTGTGAAATATTTTTTTTGATCAAGGGATCCGTTTATGGAATATTAAGCGTTAAAGCGCTAATTTTTAGAGTCAAGTCCTCCACCCCCTTCCCCACACAGCCAAAACTCCAAATCTGAAAAAATAAATAAATGAAAGCGCATATAACGAATTTAAAAGGAAAACTATCACGACTTAAGTAGACATCATTGGTTCTTGTGATACAGGCGATTAAAGTGTTTATACCTACTAAAATCATCTAAGACGGTAACCAAATGACTGTAAATAGAAAATTACTTATTACCTCGTGGTTTTTTTATGTTTATTGTTCTTAACGGCCTCGGAAACCTACACGGAGCATGATCCGAGATGCTCTTGTCTGGTATTTTATATTTTGTCTATAGCTTTCTTCTGTGTGCGTTGAATATATTTTTTTTCTATTCTATTCTATTTTTATATGTTTTAATGTTCAAAAATATATATTATGCCTGGAAAAACAGTGAGGGGTCCACCAGATAGATCGGGATCTTAGACCACAATATGTATATATATTGCAGTTCGATAAAGCTTCGACGACACATTGGTCTAAGAGTTGGGAGTGACCCTGCCTCCAAAACCAGCGGTCCTGGGTTCAAATCTCGGTATTTTTCGAATAAAATTTGTAACTCTGACAACAAGGTTAAAACCGTCTGGAATGTTATTAACACTGAAACTGGTAGAACTAGAATTAGAGACCCTCACTACAGCCTGCAAGTTGATGGTACTCTAGTAAGCTCGGACCTTGATGTAGCTAAAGAATTCGAGCGTTTTTTTACGAACATACCTTTGGATACCACTAAATCTTTACTGTCATCTCCTGATAAGGCTGATACGTTACTAAGATCAAATGTGAAGGAGTGCACAAATGTCTTTAAATTTTATCACGTCACACCAAACGTTATAATCAAAACATTTAGATCTCTTAATCTCAAAAATACTGAAGATCTTTGGGGTCTCTCTGTTACAGTACTACACGCCATTTTAGACTCGACTGCACCTTACCTAGCTACTATGTTTAATAAGTGTGTCGATATTGGAGTATTTCCTGATTTGATGAAACACAGTAAGGTCATACCTTTGTTTAAGTCAGGGACATCATCAGACCCCACAAATTTTAGACCTATTTCGATACTACCAGCACTAAGTAAAGTCTTTGAAAAATTAATTCTAAATCAATTATTATCACACTTTAATCAATATAAGCTACTTCACGGCAGTCAATTCGGATTTACCAAGGGACGATCAACAACTGACGCCGGTTCCATTTTGGTGAAACATATCTTTGATGCCTGGGAAAAATCAATGGATGTAATTGGAGTTTTTTGTGATTTGTCCAAGGCATTTGATTGTGTTGATCATGTAACGTTAGTGCGGAAGTTAAGCTACTATGGTATCAAAAACAGTGCACTTGATCTTATTACATCTTACCTTGCTCACAGAACTCAGCGGGTAGACATTAACAGGACACAATCTTCAGGGTCATCTGTTGCTATGGGAGTGCCTCAAGGCTCTATTTTGGGTCCGTTCTTATTTTTAATCTATATCAACGACCTCCCATATGTATTGCACGATAAACATGAAATAGTTTTGTTTGCTGACGATACTTCACTTATGTTCAAAACGGATAGGAAACAGGATAATTTTAATGACATCAATGACGCGTTGTCTACAATTGTTGACTGGTTTACAGCCAACAACTTACTTTTAAATGCCAAAAAAACGAAGTGCGTAAAATTTTCCTTATCGAACGTGAAGAGAGTGAATGCGGCTAGTATTAGACTGAAGGATGAGACACTGGAATTCGAAGATACTTAGAACAGTATTTCTTGGTATCACTCTAGACTCAAAACTGCAGTGGAGTGCGCATATATCCACACTTGCAGGTAAGCTAAGTTCGGCGGCTTATGCGGTAAAGCGAATCCGACAACTTACTAACGTCGAGACGGCGAGACTAGTATACTATAGTTATTTCCATAGTGTTATGAGTTACGGAATTTTGCTGTGGGGAAGAGCGGCAGATATCAAGACCATTTTTGTGTTACAGAAGCGGGCTGTACGAGCCATTTATCAATTGGGGTCTCGTATTTCACTCAGGGATAAATTTAAAGAAATTAATATTCTTACAGTCGCGTCTCAGTATATCTTTGAGAATATCATGTATGTACGTAAACACATACATGAGTTTAGGCATAACCGCGACGTTCACAATTTAAATACTAGAAATAGGGATAAGCTTGCTCTTCCAGGGCACCGTCTCCGTAAGGTAGGCACTTCGTTTGCGGGGAACTGTATACGTTTTTACAACAAGATACCATCTGATATCGTCAATATGCCGTTCAATGAATTTAAATCTCACATCAAGCGCTGCTTGTTGGGTAGGGCATATTATACTGTAAACGACTTCATTGGTGACCGAGATGTATTTAAGTAGTATCTATCATGTAAGCTATTATTAAAGTAAGATCATTTCGAAAGCTAAGCATATTTATAATATTTGTATTTTAAACACGCCCTTAAGCAAGCTGTGTATTCAAACACTACTTTTTATGTTTACTATCATGTATTTGTCTTTTATCTTTATTAGTTCTTGTACGTACGTGACGCTTTTATGAGAACACACTGTGATGTTTCTCGCCGGAGAGCTGTTTCACGCAAAATTACTTCTATGTTGTCCGGCAGCTTGAGCAAGTCATGCTCGCTTAAAGGTCTTTGCTTACAGCGGCGTCGTTGATCGGGTCGCCACTTTCCCAAACACATGGTTGAGAGAGGCGATGGCTGAGATACGCGTCATACTCGTGAACGGGTGCTGTTTGTGGGGTCCGGTCTGTTCACGTTTGCAAGGACTGGTTCTTCAGTTTATTATTCTAGATATGGCTTTTGACGTAGAGACCTCGTCGTGTTGTTCTCCTAGACTTATTATTTTTAGTTTAATGTTATTAGCCTTACATTTGTATTGATTTTATTTGTTCAAGCTTTAATCATTATTATTTATTACTTTATTAAGTACTTGTAATGTAACTTACTTTTAAGTATTTCTGTACTTTTGTTTGAAAAAATGACCTTCTGCTGGAGTTTCTTGGCGCTTCTTCTCCGCAATGATGGTCTTATCTGAAGCGCTAGTAAATTCACTTCATATTACCGACGTGTAAAAGAGCCCCATGGGGGCCTATTTACTGAATAAACATTTTGATTTGATTTGATTTTGGTAAGGGCAGATATTTGTGCGATGTGCGCGAATATTTCTTCCTGAGTCTTCGATGTATTTTATGTATTTAAGTATGTATTTCTCTATATAAGTATGTTTATCGTTGTCTAGTACCCATAGATCAAACCTAGAGCTTAGTTTGGGACTAGGTCAATTTGTGTAAGATTGTCCCTTGCTATTTATTTTAATGAGCTAGTTCGTTGCCAGGAGGTTGTTCGTGGTAAATTGTCGCAATTCAACTAACACTTCTCCTCGCTTCAGGGTAGGTTACCGTCTAGTTAACTTGACTTTTGCATTTCCTAAACGTAAAATCCTTACCACCGTACTCAGAGACATTTTAGAGACAATTAAAACGTTCCTTTATTCCCAACTGCGTCAAAATGAGATGAGTTTTGTTTTTCGAGCGTATGTACCTACTATGTATGTCTTTTTCTTTGGCATGTTACATTCATCTAGGTTGTGGGAGCGACGTAGCCTATAATATTTATCAAAGTAACGAGAGGAGCGGGTTATTTTTTAATATATAACTATCGACGACTCGATAACAAAATGTAAGTGCCTAGTCGGGTTTTAACGCTTGCTTTTTATTATTCAACCCTGTGAATCAAGAATCGTTACAAACTAACTGACTCCTAGTGCGACCGGTATAAATGTTATTTGCGGAAGGGATACTGCGATAGTACCCCGATCTAAAATATATAAATCAGATTTAATTCTCACACCACAGGTTTAAAAAAAAAGTCGGACAGAATGTAGTCTCACCGCAATAGCCTTACATTTAGTTTAACCTGGAAAGACCCCAATACCTATTTTAGTAACATTGTAATTACAACCTTGTCAAATTAGGTAGGTAGGTAGGTAGATACTTATTTATTTCGTATTGGAAGTTACATTATTATATTTCGCATAGTTATAATCAATTGAAATCAATGACGACACGCTAGCCTTGTTGGGAGTGACCCTGCCTTCGAAGCTAGGGGTCCTGGGTTCAAATCCCGGTAAGGGCAGATATTTGTGTGATGAGCGCGAATATTTGTTCCCGAGTCTTGGATGTTTTCTATGTATTTAAGTATATATTTCTCTATATAAGTAGGTTTATCGTTGTCTAGTACCCATAGTACAAGCCTAGAGCTTAGTTTGGGACTAGGTCAATTTGTGTGACAATGTCCTGTGATTATTATTATTATTATTAATTAATAGTCATAGTTATAATGTATGTAATCAATTAGAATAGTACAACTTCTAAACGTAATGAAATAAATTTATTTATTTTGATTTGATTTTGTTAATGAATCAACAATAAGATCGTCAGTTTAAAAAAAATAAAAATATACAAATCAAATAATATCAAAGTGCACAAAAGCGAAATCAAATTGTAAAATAAAAATACAGGTACTATAGGGTGTGCTAATTGACAACAACTATAAGGTGCTGTTTATGTTTGGTATTATGTCCTCAACCGAGAACCAGGGGGCTCAGGAGGATATAGTCATCAGGTAGCTTTACCCCCACAAGTTTACAATTAGGATAATCGGTTCAGTAGTAAAATTGACAAGCATTTAATTATTCCAGTGACGTTTACTGTAATTACGACATTAGAATTGCATCAACTAACAAAAATCATCGATGGGAGCCAGTCTTGTGACTGTTTATTGCTTTTATTGTGTTGCAGTTGAACAATGCAACTGCGTAATTGTGTTCAGTGATGCGGCATCTCTCACGCGAACAATCTGCCTTGACAATAGTGGTGATAAAGTGGCAATAAATGTTCGACATTTGACATTTACAACCAATACCGGATTCTTCCGAGAACGCGGGGCTGATATTATGAGCGACGTAATTAGGTACCTACCTAACGTTTCCTCCGACGGAAAAAGGTTTGGTTTTATGTTCCAAATGTCAGTAATGGGAACTTTTATATTTATTGTTTACTTAGTTCTTTGACGTCCGTGTCTTGCATTTGTCTTTATTTTTTACATTTGTTGTATCTCTACCGCTAGTTAGATTATTTAAAATTCTTTGTGCTGGAAACGAAAGTTTTCAATTGCAAATTATTGGGACGGAAAAACAGCCCCTATCGTCTGGGCGTTTCCCCAAACTTCGGGAAACAACGAAATTCGATTATGGAAGCGTCAACCGGGGATGAAATTTGAATGTTTGTAGTCCGGGAGTACAAAGTAATTTGTACTTATGTTTTTTATACTTAATATATTTGGATTTGACGAAAGAGATGTATAGTGCGAAAGTAAGTGGAAGGGTCGGAAGGGGCCGCCTAGGCGTAGGTACTTTTTCTAATCAAATCGGAGAAATCCTGCAAAAGGGCCGAATCTTAAATAAGTACCCGAAACCGACGTGCATGCATGACTCGATGTATGAATGTGGAAGAAGCCAGAAAGGTTTGTCAGGATCGTAGCAGGTGGAAAGAAGTGGTCTCTGCCTACCCCTCTGGGAAACAGGCGTGATTTAATGTAAGTATGTATGCATGTATATATTTGGATTATTAAGTGTAATTTTAATTGATAATTATAAGTACGACAGATACATTGTCATATTTTGATTGCGCTGAATAAATTGAATTCTTACTTACTTACTTACTAGATAGTGCCAATCGAGTGAAATATGAAATCGAAATGCTATTGAGTAGAAAACAATGCGTCGATTCTTACTATGTTTCTAGTGATACTATTGAAGTAAAGAGCCGTCAAGTATCCCGTGATCTTGGATCTAGCAATATCGTTGAAATATTGCGAGCTCGCCAAATATTCTAACCGGGGTATACACCCATGAAATTAACCTTATTGTAACATTAGGTAATAATAACCGCGATAGTTTATGATTATGTAGTTTACGGAAGTGTATGATTTGAATGTGTTATAAAACCCTTTTTTGACTCGTTTTGATCTTGTGTCACTGGTCAATAAAGTCGGGTCATTAAAATTACTTACTCATCATATTAGGTAAACATTTATCTACTGTTTTTCATTCTTAGGGCGTTTGAGAATTCGGCATTTCTGTGCGTTGCGGATGTAAAAGCAGTTTAATAGAAAAATTAAGAGCTTCAACGTATCGTTTTTAGAATGTAAAAATGTTTTGGTTTTATTCTTACTTCCATTATTCTAACTGGCTTACCTAAAAGTTCTTAATCGCAATCTTGTCATTAAGTACTAAGTTTTAGAGTTGACTAGTCTATGAGTTCTATGACACTCTGACCTTAGAAGTATCAGTGTACACATTTAATTATGCACGTAAAACGTAAAATTACATGAATACATACATACATTAAATCACGCCTGTTTCCCAGAGGGGTAGGCAGAGACCAAATATTTCCACCTGCTACGATCTTGACAAATCTCATTCGCTTCTTCCACATATCGCAATACACCTTGGTTTCGGGTACTTAAAATTCGCCCCTTTTACAGAATTTCTCCGATTTTAATCGAAAGAGTACGCCTTGGATGGCCCCTTTCAACCCTTCCACTCAGTTTCGCACTGTATATCTCTTTCGTCAATGTTCTTTCATCTATTTTTAACGTAAACGTAAAACTAAATAAGGATTTGGAAACAGGTTGGAGTTAGGAAACCTAAAATTTGAAAGATTAACCGTTTTTTGTCGCATCGACGCTCAAAATCCATTCTAATCATGTTTAAAACCAATTTCAGTTTAATATGGCCTCGTTGGTTTAGTGCTGTGTTTGCATCATTTTCTGATCCATGATAGCACAGGAAATTTCACTTTAAGCCGAATAGATGTTGTTTGTTTAAGTTCTAACACGAGGTAAAGATTCCCTTTGATTGAAATACGAAAATACAAATTTTCCGCCCGCGACTTCATTTGCGGAGAGCCAGAACTTCCGTTAAAAATACCTAGTACACATACAGTTCACATAACCTTCAAACGGTAAAACTTAAAAAAAAAAAAGAAAGATTTTTTTTTAAAGTAAGCGGTCGGCCGGGAGAGGCCTTTGTCCAGGAGTGGGATACTAAATCAGGCTAAAAAAAAAACTGTCTACATAGACATATTCACTTAATGGCTCTAACCTCTTAAACAACAAAACTGCTTTACAAAATATGTATTTTCAATGCCCATTTTTTACCATCTCATTTTTTTAATTGACACTAAATTAAAAAAAATATATATTACTAAATTCTCATACATGTATACAAACATCCACCTTTCAATTGACAGGAACACCAAAGCTGGTTATATTATTTTTGTATTAATTCGTAGTCTCTTAACCAACTTTGATGTCATATTATGTAACATTAAAAATTATTGGATTTCCTTACAAACTTCACAATTATTAAAAATACCTAACTCACATACAAACTTCACCTTTAGGGCCAAATATTTAAAATACTCTGAAGCATACATTTTTTAGGGTTCCGTAGTCGTACTAGAAATCTGTAATTTGGCATTAATATACAAATTAGTCACGCCGACAAAGTGGTAGAATAAATGTACTGCAGGTCAGCAAGAACAGCGGTCACGCCTGAAAACATCGCACCTGTGTGAACTTATTATATTATATAGATGACCCTCATGTGACATACGAGCAGATTCGGGCTGTTATCAGTATCGGAATGACTGCAATTCAGTCAATATTACATAATGAGCTGTGCGTAAGAAAGCTGATTTCCCGCTGGGTTCCCCACAATTTGTCCGAAGAGCAAAAGGTGGCTCGTGTTGATTGGTGCCGGAATACTCTGCAACGCTTCAACGGAGGGAAGTCAAATACCGTTTATAATATCGTCTCAGGTGACAAATCATGAATTTATTCATACGAACCTGAAAGAAAACATCAGTCACCAGTTTAGGTCATCGAAGACGAGGTCAAACCAACGAAAGTGGTTCGCTCCCTCAGCGTGTCAAAGAAAATGATCTCTACTTTTGGCTCGAAAAAGGAGCATGTTGCTACAATTCCTTGACAGGAAAGCAGAACGGTTACCGCTCAGTGGTATATCACGGTTTGTTTGCCAGAAATGATAGCTGAACTCCGAAAAAATAACCCGAAGGAATACGGCTCGGAAGATAAATGATTTTTTTAAGCAGAAAAACGTTGAGCTGATGAGCCATCCTCCGTACAGTCCTGACCTAAGCCCCAACGATTTCTTTATATCCCTAGAATGAAAGATTTATTACGCGGTCAACGGTTTGAAGACCCCGAAGCAGCTGTGGAAGCGTATAAATCAGCCATTTTGTCAACATCAACTTCAGACTGGAATTACTGTTTTGATTGGTTTACACGAATGGAAAAGTGCATTAAATGGAACGGAGAATACTTAGAAAAACAATAAAAATACAATTTAGCTATACCGTGCATGTGGTTTTTCTTATTCCCGATGATTTCAGTTTGCCCCTTACCAACTCGTAGCTGTGTCCCGCGATTCCGTCGTCATATAAGCCATTCATCGCTATTTCCTCAGGTACCATTTTGTATGTCCGATGTTCTACACTTTTCTTTTAGTCAAAAATGAATACCAGCGCGTGATCGGTTCTGTTAAAAAATATGTTGAGGCCTATTTTTGTTTCACGGGTTAATAGAATAGAAATCTGAATTTTGAACTCAGATATAAATCTAAATGTAACTTATTGTTGATAAACGCTGAGTAAACGTATATTTTGATGATCAGTGACGAATTGTAAACGAACGAGAAACCAACAGAGCAAGGATAATTAATAAAGTCGAAGTTAATTACGTTAGACAGTATTACACGGTGTCTTGACTTGAGCGCCATTTTATGAAATAAATTGTAGCGTCGTCGATCGCTCACGTTATACACTGGAGCGTCGAGATCATATTACTCGGCATCTTCATTACCTCCTAATTTCCTTTTAATTGGTATATTTGAGCCTCGGATCTTTGCGTTCTTATTATATAACAGTTATTTCGTTACAATGTTTCTTATATAAACATAAGTAGTGGCTTGTATTTAGATATTCAGTTAGTACCTATCTAATAAAGGCTAGTGAAACAGCATAAGTAGTATACGATCTTGTAAGTATCGCAGTATTTCTAGATAGTTGACCGCTCTAAATAAATTAGGTTAACGTCTAAAGTTAGGTGCTTTCTGGCAAATAGAGCAAAGACATGTAATGGCAAATTCCCAATCAGTGCCTTTCCTATTTAAAGTATAAAATCGTGATAGCTAGTCACTTTGTCAAGCAAAGAGAGCTCTAGCGAACTCTGTACCTATTTGTCATTAGTTTTAATTGCGTTGGTTTTAACTTTAATACTGTGTGTTTTATGTGAACAGCTGTATTAGAAAGGTATGGAAGGTATGGATGATACAGAGATAGGTTCTTATGGTCCTTAATGGTGTCTTATGGGTAAGCTTTTTATAGTCACGCCAACAAAATGGTAAAACATAACGTTGAAAAAAAAAATAGTGTACCTCTCCTACACGAAACGTGAAGACGTTTTTTTTTCTCGTCTACCCCATAGGATGAGGTTTCGTTGTTTTGTTCGAGTCAAGACAGTGTGTCCCTCCCCCTACAGCCAAAACTACAAATACTGAAAATCTAAGAATCTTGATAAAATTATTTTTTTAGTGTATAGGCTAGGGCTTGCAATTCGAATATTCGAATATTCGAATAATTCAAATATTCGGCTCTTTCTAATATTCGAATAATGCGGCGAATAGTATTCAAATATTCGAATATTCATGGTTATTTGGACAGACGGGTGTAACATCGCCCAGGGATGGTCGGCTGTCTCTGTCTCACTCCCCGATCCCATTCACCCACCTCCCACCTACTCTGTACTCTTACATTATACTGTATAACAAAACTCACATATATCGTTATTGTTTCGTGTTGATTACATTAATAATTTAACACATACATATATTTTAGCATTTTAATTATTTTATTTTAGTTATGTTGTTGATTCTGGCTTTTTTTAATTGAAGTTCATAATCTTTGTGCAATTGATACCAAATCGTTGCTGTTCGTACATTCAGTTGTTTTTAACACAATAATATTTAAATTCAATTTTTTTTTTTATTCATTCTATAAAGCCAAGGACGTATTATTTATTTAAGATGTTTATGTTGATTTTTTGAGCTTTCAGACTGGTAATAAATAAAAATGAGCATACAAACCCGTTTTTCTTGATTTTTTAGAATTATTCGAATAGTATTCGAATTATTCGAATATGTCCAAATTAAAAGTAGAATATTCGAATATCTGAATCTATCGAACATTGGCAAGCCCTAGTAAAGGCACGTATGTATTTTTTTTTCTCATCTACTCCATAGTGTGGGGTGCCGTTAGATAGATCTTTCAAAAAGTCATCCTCCGTTTTAAGCTACTCTTTGTCCCTCGCGCTGTCAATTCTCTTTTTAGGGTTCCGTAGTCAAACTAGGAACCCTTATAGTTTCGCCATGTGTGTATGTATGTATGTAAACTCTTTATTGCACAAAAATATAAATATTGCAATAAAATTATAACACTAAATTAATGTACAAAGGCGAACTTATCCCTAAATGGGATCTCTTCCAGCTAACCCTGAAGCAAATGAGTAAGGCCAATGCATGCCATGTCCGTCCGTCCGCAGCCTAGCGCAGAAACTCTTAGTACTAGAAAGCTGTAATTTGGCATTAATATGTATATTAGTCACGCCATCAAAGTGGTTCAGTAAAATGTTATAAAATTTTTTTTTTGGTGTAGCTCTCCAACAAGTACTTAACGCGGGGATGTATTATTTTTTTCTCGTCTACCCTATAGTGTTGGGTGTCGTTGGGTATTTTAAATAATACGGTTTTGTGGAACCAATTTTTTGATTAAGGGATCCGTTTAAGAAATATTAAGCTTTAAAGCACAATTTTTTGATAGTCTCATGTGTGTGTCCTACAGCCAAAACTACAAATACTAAAAATCTGAAATAAATCTAAAAATGAAAATAAATATTATATATAACGAATTCAAAAGGAAAAGTATCAGCTCATTGGTTCTAGAGATACAGGCAAATAAAGCATTTATAGCTACTAAAATCATGAAAGACATTCACAAAGACAAGAAATTTAGTAATTACCTACTTGTTGATTCAAGATTTTATTTTACCACTTTGTTAGCGTGACTAATATGTATTCATGCCAAAGTACAGCTTAATAGTACTAAGAGTCTCTGAGGTAGGCTGCGGACGGACGGACGGACATGGCGAAACTATAAGGGTTCCTAGTTTGACTACGGAACCCTAAAAACGTGGCAAGTACGTTCGTAAATTTTAAATTTGAATAAGCATGATGCTGAAATCATAATCTTACCCTATTCTAGTTTAACATAAGCATTTTACTGTAGAGAAACGATGTGAGTTGCATCTCTTACAGAAAATGCCAGGATGTCAAACCCGTGTTTGGGCGATTCTTAGGGGGTAGGTAATTTCCGATGCCCGGGGTCCTATTTCTGTAAATGTTAGTAGCTGTATTTTGACTGTGTATCTAAAATAATAATAATAAATATCTGGGGACAATCTCACACAAATTGACCTAGTCCCGAACTAAGCTCTAGGCTTGTACTATGGGTACTAGACAACGATAAACATACCTATATAGAGAAATAAATACTTAAATACATAGAAAACATCCAAGACTCAGGAACAATTATTCGCGCTCATCACATAAATATCTGCCCTTACTGGGATTTGAACCCAGGACCGCTGGCTTCGGAGGCAGGGTCACTCCCAACTAGGCCACCGTGTCGTCAAATCTAACTGGTACATTTGTTGATTTTTGTACAATTGCACTATAATATAAAAAAGGTCGAAGTTTGTCATTCTGACTTCTAACAATATTTTGTAAATAGCAGGCCAAGGCATCTTTAGAGGTAGAACTGAAGCAAATAATGATACTATGACAACAACTGCATGTTTTGATCGGTTCCTGAAGTACTGTAAAATAGATAAACAACGGTTATAAAAAGCAGCCAAGTGCAACTCGCACACGAAGGGTTTCGTAACTACCGTTCTTATATCCTTGAAGTTTAAATCTAATTTCTATTTTATTTTTGTTGTTATAGTGTCAATAGAAATGCACATCCTGTGAAATTTCAACTATCTTATTTACGGTTCATGAGATACAACCCGCTGACAGACAGACAGGCAGGCAGACAGATAGGTAGACAGACAGACAGACAGACAGACGTACAGACGGACAGTGGAGGCGTAGTAGTAGCTTAGTTGACATCCTATTCAAATGCGAATTAGACACTTATGTTTTCAATAAGTGAAAAGCCGAATGAAATTTAAAGATAAAAGCTGCTACCAACAGTACTTCATCTTTTATTAAGAACATCCTTTGTTGATGTGGTTGTACCCATCCCCCTATCTTTTCTTTCTTCATCTCCTCTATCCTATTATCTTATATATAATGTATCAAAACTATTGAAGACTCTTTATAACCTTTAAACTATTTAGATTGTTGGAATAAAAGATAAATTAACTGCGTTGATGGTGTTTAGCCTAATAACTAAATTATTAACTTATAATATAAATTGTTGAAATGGCCACGTGATCGTCTAATGTCTAGGAACCTAAGTTGTGAACCTATTTTAGTAACCTAAGTACTTTAATGAAATAAGAGAATGATATAACCAGTCCTAAAATAACATATTTCCCTACTCTAGATTAATAACAACTTCTACAACACAAACTATTTCCTTAATTAAGAGAAGTAAGATGAGAGTCTACCTAATTTATTATACACCTATAATTATGTTACAAATTAAACCTGATAAAACATTTATTCCAATGACTAAGAAACCTTTAAGACTTAGATAAATTTGATTGCTAATAAAAGGCTAAATATAAATGAAATGAATTAAGATTAACACTGGACTAAATTTAGGATATTTACATATTCATTTATTTGTAAAAATATATGTCAGTGGTAAAGGTAGGTACCTCTCTGACCCTCCACCAATATTCTACTAAATACTAATTTTATTTATATGACTTCTATTTGAGTATTCTATAAATTTAATAGTTCTTTGTGAATCCCTACATATTAGTGGTAAAGGGTGGGCACCTCCCCGCCCAACCGGTACTTCCGGCCATTACTATGAAGTTCCCCCACTAATATCCTACCAAAATACTAATTTTATATATTTAACTCTTATTTCAGTATTCTAGAAAGTTAAGTATTTTAAGTATTCTAGAAATAGTTCTTTGTTGAGTCTATTTCTGTTATAACACCAAAATCAAGTGTTATTTAAATACCAAATAAGTCTATATTATAATTGAAGTCACCATCATTTCCGAAAGGATCTCCAAAGGAAGAAACGTTGAAGCAATTCTTGGATCAAAGTCCTTATAATTAAGAAATTATCTCTAATTCTCAATTTAGAGATTAAGTAATACCAAACAGATGTTTTATCTGAAATATTCATTCTATGATAAATAATTATCTGAACCAACAGAAAATATAATTTAATAAAATTTAATAAGAAAATCTTTTAATATCTTTAATAATTAGAAGTGATACCCCAATAAAAGACCATACGAAAACCTAGCCTATTAAATGTAAAATTAATAATTCCCAATAGGTTAACTATAGAAAACTTCCTAGTCATGATACTATCTGACTAATACTACCAATGTAACTTCACTAGAAGAAATGTCCTTGGTCAATCTAGAACAACTGTTCATATGTATTCCCTTGGGAATGGCTTAATGAGTTGACAGCATCAGAAACCAACCGTGGTCCTTAGACTTAGACGGCAGAGTCGTAACTCGGTTTGTACTGCAATCATTAGCCGTAAATTGTGAAAGACAGAAGGACCGTTCAACTTGTAAGTATTGCCCTAAACTTTATCAATATGAAAGTCTAACTTTGTATAGGGATATCTAATATCCTTGAGGTGTGTCTAGCCTCAAATGCCTCAGTCAGTGATCAATCCAGTCACATAGGCGCCTTTAGTCAGTGATCAATCCAGTCACTTTAGGCTAAACTCAATCAGAGTATTTATGTATACTTAAGTAAAAAGTATTTAGTTTATATTTAACTTTACCTACTTTGCTCATTCCTCAACGACCATGTGTATAAGTCAACGCAGAGAAGTTTAGAGGATAATTATGATACGCTCTGGCATCAATTAACCTACCTAGATGAAAACCTATTAGTTAACTGTTTAGTTATTTGTTTTATAATTGTAACCACTCTAACTTAACTTATAGATTTAATATACACCCTACAACTTAAATCCTTATCTTAATATAGTAAGTAAACCTATAAATTAATACACATGATAATTGTGACCACTCACTTAACTTATAGACTTAATATTAACCCTACAACTTAGAAACTTATCCTCATATCTTAAGTAAGCCTATAAATTAATATGCTTGGTACCGCAAATGATCATACACTCTTATCCTAAATCTTAATAAACCGTTTCCCTTCCTAGTTACTTTTGAAGTTTATAAATATTTCCTATACCACAGATTCGTAATTCGTCAACTCTCTTATATTATAATTTTATAACTATGAGCCTTCCTAGCAAAACAAAAGATTTTAAATATTTTTTCTTATTGGAATATTTTTAGTTTTACCCGCAAGATAAATAAATTTTTGCTTCCTAATAATTTTAGATTACATATATTTTATTCGCTAACCTTTGTTTATTAAAATGCCTATAAATTAAACCATAGGTACTGAACAACGAAAGTGACAATTGAAAATTAACCCATGACACTTTATATATCTAGCTAAGCACATTATGTGTTTATAAGCCTCTCCCGGTGTAAGGAGAGAACTACTAACTACCTAATGAATCCTAAAAATCCTATTCAGCTACTGTTTTAAATCAAAACTAAGAGTATTGCATAGCTCTTACATTTACAGTTAATTGTGTGGGTGTGTGATGTCAGAATATCTCGGTGTAAAGATACCCTACTAGACCAACTAGACCTAACATAACAACGATTTCGGAAACTAGGTCTCCTGTGTGTGGTCCTAAGACTTTTCCACCGGCTAGATAGTGCAAGCTAGCCTCAAGTTGGCTTCCAAGTCGGATAGATACCTAAGGTGGTCGATATATAAATATATAGATAAGGGGACAAACGTCAAACCATACACTATAAGTCGTCTCTACTGCCTAGGCTCGGATCCTCTACGTGGGGCCCTATAGAGTAAACTTACAGATTATAGCCAACGTCAGCTGACATACCGATTTAAAAGGTGTCAGAGCCTTTTGAACGCGAAAACCCCAACTTACTTGGTTAGTGAGATAAAACCGTCAGATTCCTGATAGTAAAATCTTTCTAGTCCTTTCCCGTAACCAAAATGTAAGCGTAGTTTTATGAATGTTATCAACGTCTGCCTGGGTCTCAGCTTTACTAACTACCACTAGGGTGTCGGAACTGAGATCTGGAAATCAAACACAATATTAATATTTGGAATAAACAAACCGCAACTATCTAACACACAAACAAACACAACCTGAACGAACTGTTATAGCTAATCCCAAAGATCTAATAATTGTAAACTCAGCAACACTAAACACTCCCCATTCCTAACCCCAACTTTTCACGTTTATCGTTATCACGAAGTGTATCCAATGGTTACCTAATCCCACTCAAATTATATTGACACGATTATTAAAATAATAAACTCGATAAGAGCAGCAAACATAAATAAACAAAAAAACACAAAACAAATGCACTTGGTCTCCGACCCTCGAATAGCGGCCTCGACTTACTCAGTACAGCACCCAGGAAAATGTGAAGGCAAAAGAGGACGCTCTTCCCCATCTGACCTGTATTTATAGCCTCCGGGACCCGACGCCAAGAAACCCCCCCCCCCCCCGCATGTTCTTTTTCATTTTTCAGTACTTTCCCCATTTTATTCTATCCAAAAACGTGCAAACCATTTATTATGAATATTACTCCATGGTAATAAAGTTTGAAATTCAATATAAAGCCATTAGAATACGAACGAATCTAGGTGACTCCCCGAAACTTCACTTTGGTGCAAAAACAAAAGTGAAAATAGTTGTTATCTGTGCAATTATCTGATAGACAAAAAAACTTCTATTTTTTTTTTTTAATTTCTATTCATAAACAATAATGCATAAATTAATGATATATTCTGATAGCAGCCCCGTTACACGTACATACAACCTTTGGCCCGGGAATATATTTATTATGTAGAACAACGCCATCTCAACACCACGACTAGAATTTATTGTATCGATTGATTATTTATCTTAACTAGTTATCTTAGATAGTTCACAACGTCAATCAAAGAGGTCACTGTTTACAATGTCTGCCCCTAATACGATATCTGTACTGTTGTAATTCGGGATTCAAATTAGTTTTAGCATCCGATGCATACTTAGTTGAAATTTTGTTTATTATTACTAAAAATTGTGTAATCTTTCCACCTTGTAATTTTTAATTTTAGATTTGTTACTCTAAAGTGATACCTTTCAGACCTTCAATAAAACAGAGTGCATGTCCACCTTTATGCGTTCACAGAGTAGAGTATTTTAAAACTTTAGAAAAACGCCTGGTTAATGGGATATTTAAAGCGACCACTATTTTTCGTACAACAAATATTTATTACTAACCCAAATATAAATATTTATTGTTTTTGATGTTTAAATATTCACTATGTGACACTGATTTACTTCGCAAAATTGTTTGTTTTTTAATTTGGCTGAATAGTCACAACCATTTCCAATTCTCAGAGTCTATGTCAATTATAATCAAAGCCGTCTCCTTGATATTCTTTCCGCAAATGTACTGAAACGTCATGCGCTACTCGCGCTGAATGTCACAAACCCACTCCGATCCCTGCAATTTATCCTTACGTATATAACCCAATTAAGCTTGCTTATCCACAAAACATACAGTAAAATGCCAGCAACTTCGTCTAATTATAATTGTATCCCTAAACGATGGTGTCAATTGAAGCTATTCCTATAACTTTTACTATCAGTAGATTATTTGCCACTAAGAACAACATTACACTGGAACTAAGCTCATTTTGAACCTGTGTTCCAGTACAGCCACCCCCACAATGTCTATGCAAGACAACATCTTTGATGTTATCCGTAAGAGACATTGGAAAAAGAAACCTTAAAAATACTCCCATATCAGACTTGAATTTTCTAATTCTCTGATAGACTAACCTCTTAGAAATAGGTATATAATTATTACTATTATTATTTTATCTTAAACTTGACACCATGAATCATGTCCTTTCCTCATTTTTAATAACCTGTTCAGATGTGTTAATAAGTTGCAATAATAACCTCAAACTTCACCATTGCTGCAGGAATTATAGTCGCATTGCTCTACTGGCGTTCCTATTATTCCAACATCGCTCTGGTAAAAGGAGATAGAATAACCCCTCAGACTCCACTATTTCAGTAAGAACTGTAGTCTCATTGCTCGACTGGCGTTCTGTTCCAACATTGCTTTGGGTAAAGAAAAAGTCGAGTCCTCCGACGCAAATTGATAATACCTTTCCTTTGTGTATACCATAAAGTTCATGATTCAGAATGTTATTTCGGTCAGAATTCATTAACCTTTTAATAATTTTACCTTATTATTTCTTTCCAATTACTTATTTTCAATATATTCAATAATACCTCTTTCTACACTAATCTTATATGGGAAACCAAACCCGTCGATATCTGTTCCGCCCACTATGCTTTAATGTGGTGTGTATTTAACCAAACACAAAGTAAACCGACAACCTTTCCGGCAGAGGATAGGACTTCACGAATCTTAACATTAACTAATGATGATATGTTCCTCTAATTTTATCAGTTCGCAAAAGTAGCACTTATTTGTGAGATAAGTGTATTCTAGTAATAAATCTCCTGGGAATCAATCGAAATCTGTACGTTCACATCGCCCGAACTCAAATTTCTTTTCCTCATGCTCGGAATAAGGGATTCCTCCGGGAAATTCTACCCGCAATACTGACATAATGTTAACAAGTACTAATATCTTCAAAAGTCAAATTCAAAATCCAATCCACACCCCCACAAGATCAGTTCTCTGTCCTCTCCTATTTGGTGCATGTATTACTTTCAATAATTAAAATAGTCCAACTTCAGCTATATTGACATACTCAATACTGTGACTATCAAGTCCGCCAATACACTTACTCTCTAAAATTTCCTTTCATTTAACCTTTAACATTGAACTTTCCATCACTGAAAGCAAGTGTGTAAAGTTTGTAAACTCCAGTACCTGTGTAGTATTAATTGTCAAAAACTACCCTTTCCAATGGGTCGAATCGTAGTTACGATTTTAACCTGACACATAAATTCTTGACAATTAATTGTGTATAAATCCCCACCAAGAGGTTCAGACATCGACAAATCCAGCCTGGCTATAATCCAACAACGTCCATCCCAAATTGGTCCACTTTTACTCATTCATCAAACTATCTCACTTTATCCCCCAAATTCAACTCAAACCATGAAAACACATTTCATCCATCATCTACCGTTTTTATACTCTAAGGAAGTAGTTTTCCTGCAATTTCCACACATAATAATATGACCAAATTCGGATAGCCGCTCCTATAAATTTATAACCAAATTTCTTTACAAGAAATTTCCCTTCTACCTTATTCATGTTCCAATTTAAATATATTTATACATATTAAATTTACCATAAACATAAACTTTCCTGAACTCCCATGTCAATCTTATTGGCAAACAATCCAACCATATTTAGTTTCACCCCCCATTATGTTAAAACATTTAATTCTAAAACCTCTTATGCAATTTTTTTATTTTCCTTACTCAACTATTTACTATCTATTATCATTTGTTTTAAATAACCAACCAGTTTTACCTATATTATTATTTCTTTTCCTAATACATTATCATAGTTTGTCTAAAATCTTTGGTCTATGAAAACCAATCTATACTTTGAACATAAATCGCTATCAACCTTTGCCTTTAAAATATCTCCGCAACCTTTATATACCGTAAAATTAAAGATTATCTCACCTAGTGATTTATAGCAACTATAGCAAAATAATTTATTGAATTATTTTTCCACTCAATATTTCAAAACCACGTTCCCTTCGAAGAAGACTCATAGTTACAAATGATACTATAATACTAATTCCTGTTAAATTTTAATACGTTTATTTATACCGCTTATTTAATAATACCAGTTTCCTGACTTAGCGTTACCTCTAGCCTCCTTAAACATATTTGAGTTTTTGAACGAACGGTCGCCATTGTGGGCACTGACTTGACAGGTATTTTCATAATCTAGATCTGATAAGATTGATACGACAAAAGGAAGGTCCCTTATGTTATATTTACCAAGTATAACATGAATTACTGTACAAATCATATCTAAGCTAGTCAAATGATGTGACAAAATGCGTAGAATGTGGTCCCGCTTATCCACAACCTGGCCACTTGTAAAACGTAAGTATAATGATAGACTTCTTTTACTATTTTGTCAGTCAACTTACAGCATTAACCTAAAACATGTTGTTGAGCGCTCCGTTTTAAATAGTGTTATTCTTTAACTTGAACTTAAAGTAATAATAACGGTATAATACCTAAATAGTTGTTATGGTATTTTCAGTAACTAATGGAATCCTTTGCTTTTGTTTCAGCCTTTGTCTCGTATTAACTTGATACCTTCGCTGATATAAGAAAATTACTTGGCTTACTTGATGACACTAATGTTGGTTTAACTGTTTAAAGGATATAACCAAACTAGAGGAAATAATAATTGCTGCACGTAAACCTCTGTGAAACCAGTGCAAGCTAAAAGATTTGGTTACCTACTTGTGTTTTAGCTACTAAGCAAAGCGATGTGATATGTGGGTTTTGCATTTGAATACTAACAATCATGTTATCTTATCTTTCTGCAATACTTTCTTTCCCTTTGTTATGTACTATTCATAAATTATACAGTTCTTACATATAAGTTTCTTTTTATTTTCAAATACCCAACTAAGCATGGTTTGTTTCCTTAGTGCACCGCCTTTCAAATTTCAAATTATAGAATCTGTATTCCTGCGTTTTCTTTTGTGTAAGCGCTTAGTGTTATCTAGCCTTGTTAAACATAATGTCCTAACCCCTGTCTTTACAATATGTAAGAAGTTTTAATTTTTGAAAGCGGTTTTACCTATTACAATAAATAGTAATCAACCCTTGTTATCCAACATCATAACTTATTTATGATATTATGATTATGAGTTATTGTAAAATCATAAATCCTTTTATGATGGACAATTTACCAACTCTTTACTTACAAAAGTTTTAATGTTTAATAAATTTGTGCGGATGTATCTAAACAAATTTTTATTCCGCATACCAATAGAAAACTGGTGTACTAATAATTATTCTTACATAACATCCAATCTTATCCTAAATTAATACATCTAATTATACCATAAGTTTCATGTTACTACTAAAACTAAAAAAAAATTAAAGTACCTGGGTGATTCTTAAAAATACTCCGGATAACTTAAAAAAATCAAACTTTTTTTTTCACGACATATTGCGATGTACATCGAAAGTATATACCAAAAGCATATTTTCGATGCATATGAGCAAGCTTAATGCCGTCAGGAAAGGTAAAAAAAAATGGTACATAAACACGGATGTGACAGGTTGTGCCTCGGTCGTGACATTACTGATCGTGGCTGTGACACTGTATGACATGGATGTGACAATTCTATATTTTTCACTCTAAATGTTAATATTAAGTTTATTAAACTAATGTCATCCCAGTTTAAAGTGATTGAAAACAATAAAGGACACTAAATTGGTTTAATCAACAGTTTTTATTTGTTATGACTTCTTTGAGAACATCAAATAATTAAATCACACACAATTGAGATCTTGTCAAAATACCGTCAGGTACATACCTAATCATCTGCTTAATACGATAAATCAGCCTTTTATTCTTAGAACTATTTGATCACAGGCAGCATTGTTTCGATATCACATAGAATCTACCTACACTCGCGAGCAAAAGTATCGAATCACTTTGCATTTTTTCATGTGCATCCAATATCTTTGTAATTTCCCACCCGAATCTGAAAGTTATGGTACCAAATAAAAGCTAATAATTTAACGCATTGGAAAATGTGCTAATTTAATATTCAAGGCCCAAAGGCTGAAAAAAATCACGAATAACGGAAGTAGGCGGAATAAAAGGCTCGTTTAACATACAATACGATTTATTATTATTAAATTAGTATTGGGTATTGCCACCCCTAGCCTTGCTGACACAGTTTAAGCGATTTTTCATCGATCTAATTAATTTTCTAACATAGTCTTGAGGAATAGCATCCCATTCCATTCCATTTCTCCAGCAAAGCTATCTTCAACTCGTCAACAGTGGCAGGAGCAGTATCCCGATCCCGAACCTTTCTCTTCAGATAGTCCTACATGTGTTCAATGGGGTTAAGGTCCGGACTCATCGCTAGCCAGTTCATGGACTCGATGCCCACCTCGCGGAGGTAGGCAGCGGTGACCCTTGCGGTATGACAAGGGGCATTATCCTGCATTAGCATGAACCCCTAATCAGAAATACCAGCATAAGGGACGACATGCTCTTCCAGAATTTCCGTTATGTACCTGGCAGCAGTCAATCCACCGCCACGACCACCGCTAGGCACGAAAACCAGCTCGGTCCGCGCGTCGTACGAGATGCCGCCCCAAAACATAACAGAGCCACCTAGGTGACTCTTTCGGAGAAGCAGCAATGAGCATATCGTTCTTCTGATCTCCTGTAGACTCTTCCCCTTCGGTCGCAGCCATTCAGACATATTCTGCACTCGTCCGAGAAGAGAATTGGGGTCCATTGCTCAAGGGTCCAATTCTTATGAATTTCTGCAAATGCTCTTCGGGCTGTACGTTGCCGTGCCAGCAACCTCGGCCCCGTCACAGGCCTCCTGGGTGTTAAATTCGCTGCCTTGAGTCTTCTTCTCACTGTCCACTCGCTGGCAACCACTCCTCGCACCTCACGCAGACGCTGCTGGATGGTAACTCCAGTCTGGTGACGATCTCGGAGAGATATTGAGTACAACGAAGCGGTTGTCGCGCTCTGATGTGCACCTTCTGCGGCCGCTTCTTGGTCTTGAAGTAAAAGACCCAGTTTGGTGGAACCTCTGGTAAAGTTTACAAACTGTAATTGGCTCAGATTCACCTCGGCAGCTACTGAACGTTGACTACGCCCTTCTTGCAGAAGCTGGACGACTACGGCGACTTGAGCTTCAGTGGCTTTGCGGAGATGTGTACCGGTCGACTTCTGATAAGTGACTGATAAGGAACCCCCCTCTACCCCCGTTATATAGGGGTCAAGGATAGTGCAAGTCGTGCACGTCGTAACGAGTAAAGGCTCACAAACCGGGAAATTGCCCATAATCTGAAAAATTCTGAGCCAATTTTTGTGTTTCATAGCTTTTTATAAAGCTAATATTTCAAGAAACGTAATTACATTTAAGTAATTTAGAAAAATAAACCAATTTACAAAGATATTGGGTTCACATGAAAAAATGCAAAGTGATTCGATATTTTTGCTTACGAGTGTATTATTAGTAAATATTAAACATAATAATCGAGTATCAAATCGGGACTCATTCACTCAACAAGCCCTTTCATGTGATACTCACTTGGTATAACCGCTTTACTTTAATTCTTTTAAACCCTCTTTTACACCCATTTCCAATTAATATATAAAAAAATTCGTCTATTATTATTTGTAAATAGATGCGGGCACGCAAATTGTACAACTACGCCAAATTTCGATACGTTTAGTAGTAGCTGAGAAAATCTGCTGTGACAGACAGACAGACGGACAGACAGCCACCGAACTCTTTACCATAAGGGTTAGTTTTTTTACCTTTTTTACCATTAAATTATTGAAATAACATAGAATGTCACGACCACGCGTTGTTATGTCACGACCATGTACTCAAAGAGTCCATGGTGGTGACATTTTTTACATACCATGGCCGTGACAATTTGAAACGTGTTCGGTATAACCTATAAACTAGTCATGATTTAGCAAATCTTAAGTAATTATCTTAAAAAGCACTGTATGAGGTACAAATTATGTTTAAAACAATAGCGTGAAACTGGCACTTGCCTTTAAAAATCGTACACGGCGTTGACGTGTTAAGGTTGTCCCTTTTTTCAAATATGTAAATGAGTTGTTTTTTTTTGTGAGACACACTACATTCAGCCCTTAGCAAAACTGGTATGAAGACATTGAAGACTGTGTTGCTGTTCTAAAAAATATTAAAAAGGGTTACTAGCATCAAAGATACTTTTCTACCGAGTCCCACATTTTTAAAGTATCGCACATGGTCGTGACACAAAAATTACTCACAAACTTTATGTTGTTCAAAATCAAAAAAGGATCTTTTTTATTTTTTAAATTTTTACAGCCACATAGAACATAGATTAGTCTTGCGGGATGGCTGTAATATTACGCGAAAACAAATCAAATTTCTTCAGAAAAAAATATATTATTTCCAAATTTGGCAATCTCACACTACACGGTCCGTGACATTTTGGAGTTGTAATTTTTTTTAAACAACTTTATAATCATTTTATTTTAAAAATTATATTCAGACATGATGTTACAGGTAGTTTACTAAGTAAATTGATATAAAATTTATTGATTTCTCTAAAAAAAATATTCAATTCTTACAAATCACACAAAAACACGTAAGAATAAGAATCACCCACCTACTAGTGACATGGTAACTAGTAACTACCCAGGTTTAGACTTCAAACAAAATATCCCACTAAGAATGTGTTCACTATTTTTTCATAAGATCACTGCTTTGATCATTATAGCTAACTATTGTTTCTTGTCCTTAAATGATTAATACTTGTTATGGCCGTATTTTACTTTTAAATCAGGGCAGTCTATAGATCCCTATTCCTTCTACCTCGTTTTCAGTCTAAACTTATACTCCTAATTAATTCTAGATGAGACTCCTAATAAATTCCAAATGAGAAGTGGAATCATGCTTGTGATTTATATTTATGTGTCTAGTAAATATATTTCATGATAACTTTATATAGTCGCAGATGGGTAAGTTTATTACTAATATTTCCATAGCTCTGACTCGGCTTGGAAAAGGTGTTGAATTAAAACTTGCAACAAGGACCGAATTTCTCTCAATTAATTACTTATATGCACAAAGAACTATCTACTACATTTTCATACCACCATTTAAATACAGAAAAGTGAAACTTTCATCTATCCTTTTTCTTTTATTTATTAATTTGTTTTGCATTGTAATCAATTGTTACATATAAATCACATATTTTAATTGAATTAGTTATATTTACTTATCTCATTGTAATATAACCTCCTTTGTTTTTTTTTTTTTTTTTTTTTAACCAACATTTGCTTTGGCCACAACCACATACTGCAGTTTCACCAAAGAAGAAAATAATGAAAGAGAGAGAGGAAAGAGAGCCACCTCTTACTCCCCACCAACCACGACCAATCTTTAATGCCTGTTACAGAAATCCACTCTTTTAAATTGTGTAATGAATTTTCAGTACTCTTTGGAAATTTAATTGAGCTATTCAAACTATAATAATGTTTCTGTTCAGATCTTGAATTGATCGTGATTGAGCTCTCTCCCTGTCCAACCATTTCTCTCTCTTTCATTCCTTTTTAATTTTATTATTCATTAAAAACCAATTTTAACATTATTCCTTAACTAATGTACATTCATTTTCTATTCCAAGTCTTTATTATTCTTTAAGGTACAACTCCAACACTCCTCACTTAATTAATCTACATCTCTTATTCTAATTTTAATATTCTAAATATATATTTTTTTTTTATAATTTTCTTTTATATAACTTACATGTTTTCTTTCTTAAAATTTTATTTTTCATTAAGGAACTCAGTTTTTTTTTTCTTTCTTTATTACTCATTTATCAATGTAAGTATATTATCCTTTAACTTTCCTCGTTTAATTAATCTATAAGTAACCTTTCCTTTTCAAAGGGTTTTTTTTTTGTTAATATAATTATATAACTAACTATTCTACACCATTTGTGTTCTGTTCTGATCATTCTATTACTCAAATTATTTGCTTATATTTAAATCAACCTAAGTTTAATTTTACTGGAGTCCCTGGTCAGCATGTACACCGTCATTTGTATAGTATCGTGATAAATGGATAGTATTATATTTACCACGAATTTTGTTAGTTTTTGGATCCACTAAGATGTAAACATTTTGATAAGGCACTGCAGCCACCTTGAATGGACCCTCATATAACGCTTGAAATTTCTTAGTGAGTTTTCTTTCCGCATCAGATTTATTTAATTTCCTAATTTTTACCAAATCCCCTATCTGATATTGTATCAATCTATATTGTTGATTAAACTTAGCCTGTCTGTGCTGAGCTGCCCTATTCAAATTAATTTTAGCCTTTTGCCTTACATCTTCTATATTCAATTGTATGTTTCTTTTAATCTCTTTGTCAAAAGTCATTGTATTTGGTTGACCATATAAAATCTCACAAGGAGTGTAACCGGTGCTTTCGTGAAAAGTATTATTATATAAATTTTCAATGTTAGGCACAATGTCTACCCAACTTTGATGCCTTTGCCCACAATAGGTTCTAAATAAACGTCCTAGCTCTTTATTGACTCGTTCGGTAGTATTGGGTCGTGGATTACGAACTGTTGTGTAAATCATCTTGACCTTTTCTTCTGCCATGAATTTCTTCCACTGCCGACTTATAAACTGACTCCCATTATCAGTCATAACTGCTGTAGGTTTTATAATTTTAAAAAACTTCCTCATTTTACCCACTACCGCCCTAGCTGTGGCCCTCCTTAATGAGTATAATTTAATAAATTTACTAAAAGAGTCCTGTATAACTAAAATGTATCTCATACCAAATTTCCCTGCCGGCAATTCTCCATATAAATCTGCCATAATTATTTCTCCAATAGTACTAGTAACAATAGATCGGCAGGGGCCCACATGTTTTCTATTATCACTTTTCGAAATTTGACAAACATGACATGTTTTTAATACTGCCTTGACCTCCCTAGTTAATCCCCTCCAATAAAATCGATCTTTTATGTATTTAATAACTTTAAAAGCCCCTTGATGTCCCATTTCAAGATGCACACTCTGTATCACTTCTTTCACTAGTGATCGTGGTAAATATATGACCTTTTCTTTAGTTTTGTCTGGAGTAAAGTATAATATATCATCCTGTAATATGCATTTCTGACTTATCCTAGTTTGTTTATCATAAACCCCATGAATCTCCCAATTTGCTATGATTTCGCTTATTTCTGGATCCTCTCTTTGCAAATTTGATATTTCCCTTAATTTCTTTATTAAACCCTTATTTGGCCCAGTTTCCGTATAGTGTATTTCTGGTAATTTTAATTTATCTTCTTGTAGAAGCTCACTATGTGGTGGATATCTAGACAGAATGTCCGCTCCTATATTATCACGCCCCCGTATATGTTGTATCTCGTAATGAAACTGTTCCAGATAATTTATCCATCTTGTCACACGTGCGCTATATAACTTCCAATTTTTTATGAAAATTAAAGCTTTGTGATCTGTTTGTATGTATACTTTGGTGCCCCGCAAATAAGTTGCAAATTTTTCTAAACAGCAAATTACAGAAAAAAACTCCCTCTCAGTGGTAGTCCAATTCATTTGCGGGCCTTTTAACATTTTACTATGAAACCCCAGTATTCTTATTTGTTTGTCTTTGTCTAGTTGATATAACACCCCTCCCATTCCTACCCCAGAACAATCGGTCTGTAAATAATAAGGTTTTGTGACGTCTGGGTGTTGCAATTCTATAACCTTAACAAATTGATTTTTCACACATTCAAAAGCCTCTTGTTCTTTACTTCCCCAGCGCCATGACACCTCTTTCCGTAACAGTTGACATAATGGTTGTATATGTTGACTATAGTTTGGTATAAATCTCCTATAGAAATTGCATAACCCTAAGAAAGCTCTAATCTGTTTAAATTTCTTGGGTACAGAAAATTCTCTGATAGCCCGAGTCTTTTCAGGGTCAGTTTTAAGTCCGTTTGTTGATATTACATAACCCAACATGTGTACTTCCCTACACAGAAATTGACATTTAGCTAAATTACAAGTCAACCCGGCTTTATCTAATTTTCCCAATATTATGTCTATATGTCTAAAATGCTCTTCTAAATTTCCAGTCGTTAAAATTGCCAAATCATCCAAGTAATTTACACAAAAATCTCGCACCTCATGACCCAATATAATATCCATTGCACGAGAAAAGCTGCCCACCGAGGTTTTTAATCCTTGAGGTAATACATTATATACGTATGATTTCCCGTTAAAACTAAATCCGGTATACTTTCTACTTTCCTTGGATATAGGGATTTGGAAATATGCATTGTTGAGATCTATTATACTTATATATCTTGTGCCGTGGAATGAATTCATAACGTCCAATTGAGACGGAGGTTTTTCAGTTTCAGCAATCATGTATTTGTTCAATTCTCTTGCATCTAATAGTACTCTAATTGTCCCATCTTTCTTAAGTGTAAATGTTAATGGGCTGCAATATTCAGTTTGTGATCGACTAATAATTCCCTGTTCCTGTAATTCTAGTAATTTATTTTCAACTTTGTCCCTATATGCATATGGCACCGGATATGTTCGTTTTATTATAGGCGTATGTCTTTCCATATGGATAACATGTTGATAACAATTAGCTCTACCTAATGCGGAACTAAACAATCGCGAATACCCTCTTAACAATGTGTTTAATTTATCATAATCTTTACCCTGTAATTTTATACCCGTCTCAATTGCACCCTGTAACTTTTCAGAAATATTTTGCCCTAGCTCTACACAGCCCTGTTCTGTTTCTGACAACAATTCTGTTTCCCTTTGATAAAAATTAGTCCATAATGTGGTTCCACAATACTGAATTCCAACTCTACTATCCCCCTTTTTTAGTTCTAAGGTTACTTCTTTCTCTTTAATCCAATCAAATCCCAATATTAACGGAAAACTTAGTTCAGGCACTATTAAGAAATTTACATCCATTGATACCCCCCGTATCTGAATTGTTAATAGCACTATATTTTTAATATCCTTGCTTTTATGACCTGAAGCCGTTTTAATTTGTATTGGCTTAATAGGCATTATTGGTATATCAGGATATTTATTTTTTAATTCGCCCCACAACTCCTCTGACATACAAGTGATATCACTGCCTGTATCTAGCAATGCTACCAAATTATAATCTCGCACATTAATCTCAATCTCTGCCTTAAACTGCTGTTTAGTTGATTTTTCCTCTTCTTCCTCAAACACCGATCTAACTACCTGCCCTTTCTCTTCTAAAGTGGTTTGTTCTATTTTTAGTTTTAATATGTTAACAATATCTTGTACTTCTATTAACTCTTTCATTAAATCATTATTATAACCTATCCCATTATGCTTATTTTGACTTAACAATCCTATATTTAAAGGTGACTGCAGTCCCCTACCATTTATCCCTAACAATTGTCCAGGCTTCCATCCCATATTTGACATCATGCGTAGTACCCTATTATTTACAGCTGACCAGGGACTCTTTTTGTCAACCGCTAATAGTTTTCCGATTCCACATCTTCCCCTTTAACCATGCCCTGCACCGCTGCTCTTGACCCTGATGGCTGCGCTTGATTCGTTGGACGCTTCCAGTTCTGATATCCCTGACGTATTTTCCTAATATCTCCACCTTTCACCTTTTCTGTAGTAGCATTCTTATTGGTTACATTTGTAATTGTTCTATTTTCCTGTTTATTTCCTTCGTCTAATGTACGCAAAAACTCTGCAGTCTCAATTACCGTTGATAATTTTGATGTTATAAAAGCCTGTTGTATATAACGTGGATAATGACGAATCACATCTGTAACCAACTGCGCCTCTGGTATGGCAAAGCTTAACATCTTAGCTTGTCCGATTATTTTCAAAAAATAGGTAAGCATTGATGGTTGTTCAGAACGCACCCACACCCCTTGAACTATGTTTCTTCGTAATTCGTTTTGTTCAACGCTACCCCAGTATGTTGATAGAAAATCTGCTTTGAAGTCAGCTACTGAGGTCCATCTATTTTTATATATTCGAGCCCAGTCACGTGCAGTATCATCCAGACACTCTTGAATAATTTCTAGCTCTTGTCCTGCCTTCCCTGTTTTTCTTAGATAGTTGTCCAGGTCTTCCAAAAAGGTTACCGGATGTTGCTCAGGAATTGACTTTCCAAATCTAGGTTTTTCTGCAGTTACATTTTTAACGTTATAGACAACACTTCTTTGGTCTTCCTGACTCAACTCGCCCCTTTCTATAATATTTTTCTCTGCATTAGCGGTTAAATCACCATTTTCACTAATAGTTACAGGCGTTGGAACTATATCTTTGGTCTGCTCTATTACCTGGTTTTGTACTTTATTTGTGTTTTCAAACATAGCTTGTAATTCTCTTCGTAATTGTCCAATCTCTGTTGACATTCTCCTTTCCGATCTCATTAATAAATTATGGAAATAACTTGTTCTGGGCTTCCTTTGCTTAGTTTTAACTTTATTAACTCTGCCCCTTGACGGAGGTACTTGGCGTTCACACCTTTCCGTTAAATTTTCTCCCCTATCATTCGGTTCAGATCCCTCTCCCTCTTCTGAATTCTGCCTTTCAACAGATCTTGCTCTCGATTGACCCATCTCCCTAAGTCTTACAGGAATGGCCCGCTTCCTTGTTGGTCTTACCATCTTTTAACCCTTTTCTTTTCAATTAATCAGCCTACAGCTTCCTGCCAACAAACAAACCCTACAATATTTTCCCTGCTTTACTCATTTTTTTTTTTTTCAGAATATAGTTGGGAAAAGTTATTATTACAAATTTTCTCCTATCTCCTTTTGCATACAAGCTTTGTTAACTTATTTATACAAATAGGCATACATACACATACACAAACACACACGTTCTAAATTTTCTAGTTTCTAGACTTGAATATACTCTCAAACTTAAGTTCCGAACGCGTTTCCTTGAACTTATCACTGACATGACATCGCTATAGGGCAAAGGCATCAGTACTCGCTCGCTCAAAATTATAATATTTAATATGCATTAAAACATCAAAATATCAAACTTCATCGTATTGCATCTATAATTAGATTATAATCATAGTGCTTTACAATATTCAATAACTCTATAATTCATACACACATGTCATGAATACATACACTCAAATCCTCTAGAGTAAATGAAAATCAAAAATATATTTAATTAAAGAGGCTAGTAGAACATTTAAAGTTCCCCGGCACATTACACACAACCGTAATCAGATTATATGTCAACTATTATTATTTTAACACTATATCACGGAACAATGTCAAACAAACCAAGTATGAATGATAACATATTGATTGATTTGATTGATAGTTATTTTTCATAATAACTTGATTTTAGTTTCATTATAGGTAATAATTATACACCGAAATTGTTAACTAAATTTTTGAGACAGAACTGATGAAATATAAATTTATTTATTTATTAAATATAGATTTATTATTTTAACGTAGTTAGTTAAGCAAATGAAATGTATCCCGTATAAAATCCATTCCATTGAAGTAATCTACTCCGCTTAAGAGACAAAGAGATCATGCTTTGAAAACTTGTTAACAAGCCGACTACTGGTACATTTACCCCAACAGATGTTTGTTTTCAAATAATTATAATCGATACTCACTATCAATAATGTTCTATGATTTATCGAATGAATGTTATAAAACCCTGATAACTAACGGATAAATTTTAAATTGGTAACTAAATAATTAAAATAAGATAGTTATCAATGTTATACTATCAATGTGTTTGTTATGCTAGTATAAATTAAAAATGACAATGATAACATAATTCGACCTATCGAATAAATTCCTAGAAAATCGCATCGCACCCACTTGTTGCGCTATCTATGATCAATTTCCTGAATTCGACTAATCAGAAATGAGATAAATAGACGACTCCGCCAATCCAAACCAGTCATGTAAAAATAAATAACCACCGACTACAACGCGTCACCTTCGCGTCTAGTCTACCAGTCCGTATACATTTTGACAGATGTAACTTCAGTGAGTTTCCAGTATTAATACAACCAGTGATTATAAGTGAAAAGTGCGTTATAAACAATGATTCGGTGCAAACGCGACGTTTCCTAAGTTTTAGTTAGCCTAGCCATGTATCTAGATCTCAGCAATTTCGGTAGTCTATAATACATTTATAGTGGACGTACTTTTAGTGAATTGTGAAAGCGCGCTTATATAAGAACAAATTGAAACAACTAAACCGGATAATTTTGTAAACTTCACCTATAGATAAACTAAATATTTCGACTAAGTATAGTTCTAACCTAACCCATTGTAATACAAAGAATTAAAAATAATGATATCCAACTTGTGTTGTTAAGTTATTTATCCATTGAAGCGAACTCAAAACTTACTAAGTTATATCATTCTCCTACTCACTCCTATTACACGGACAGCAAATTGTGGCAGAAGGCCGCCATTTTAAACAGTAAAGCACTTAAATTAACCCAAATTCTCAATCCTGGTCACGGCACCAAATTGTACCCATCCCCCTATCTTTTCTTTCTTCATCTCCTCTATCCTATTATCTTGTATATAATGTATCAAAACTATTGAAGACTCTTTATAACCTTTAAACTATTTAGATTGTTGGAATAAAAGATAAATTAACTGCGTTGATGGTGTTTAGCCTAATAACTAAATTATTAACTTATAATATAAATTGTTGAAATGGCCACGTGATCGTCTAATGTCTAGGAACCTAAGTTGTGAACCTATTTTAGTAACCTAAGTACTTTAATGAAATAAGAGAATGATATAACCAGTCCTAAAATAACATATTTCCCTACTCTAGATTAATAACAACTTCTACAACACAAACTATTTCCTTAATTAAGAGAAGTAAGATGAGAGTCTACCTAATTTATTATACACCTATAATTATGTTACAAATTAAACCTGATAAAACATTTATTCCAATGACTAAGAAACCTTTAAGACTTAGATAAATTTGATTGCTAATAAAAGGCTAAATATAAATGAAATGAATTAAGATTAACACTGGACTAAATTTAGGATATTTACATATTCATTTATTTGTAAAAATATATGTCAGTGGTAAAGGTAGGTACCTCTCTGACCCTCCACCAATATTCTACTAAATACTAATTTTATTTATATGACTTCTATTTGAGTATTCTATAAATTTAATAGTTCTTTGTGAATCCCTACATATTAGTGGTAAAGGGTGGGCACCTCCCCGCCCAACCGGTACTTCCGGCCATTACTATGAAGTTCCCCCACTAATATCCTACCAAAATACTAATTTTATATATTTAACTCTTATTTCAGTATTCTAGAAAGTTAAGTATTTTAAGTATTCTAGAAATAGTTCTTTGTTGAGTCTATTTCTGTTATAACACCAAAATCAAGTGTTATTTAAATACCAAATAAGTCTATATTATAATTGAAGTCACCATCATTTCCGAAAGGATCTCCAAAGGAAGAAACGTTGAAGCAATTCTTGGATCAAAGTCCTTATAATTAAGAAATTATCTCTAATTCTCAATTTAGAGATTAAGTAATACCAAACAGATGTTTTATCTGAAATATTCATTCTATGATAAATAATTATCTGAACCAACAGAAAATATAATTTAATAAAATTTAATAAGAAAATCTTTTAATATCTTTAATAATTAGAAGTGATACCCCAATAAAAGACCATACGAAAACCTAGCCTATTAAATGTAAAATTAATAATTCCCAATAGGTTAACTATAGAAAACTTCCTAGTCATGATACTATCTGACTAATACTACCAATGTAACTTCACTAGAAGAAATGTCCTTGGTCAATCTAGAACAACTGTTCATATGTATTCCCTTGGGAATGGCTTAATGAGTTGACAGCATCAGAAACCAACCGTGGTCCTTAGACTTAGACGGCAGAGTCGTAACTCGGTTTGTACTGCAATCATTAGCCGTAGATTGTGAAAGACAGAAGGACCGTTCAACTTGTAAGTATTGCCCTAAACTTTATCAATATGAAAGTCTAACTTTGTATAGGGATATCTAATATCCTTGAGGTGTGTCTAGCCTCAAATGCCTCAGTCAGTGATCAATCCAGTCACATAGGCGCCTTTAGTCAGTGATCAATCCAGTCACTTTAGGCTAAACTCAATCAGAGTATTTATGTATACTTAAGTAAAAAGTATTTAGTTTATATTTAACTTTACCTACTTTGCTCATTCCTCAACGACCATGTGTATAAGTCAACGCAGAGAAGTTTAGAGGATAATTATGATACGCTCTGGCATCAATTAACCTACCTAGATGAAAACCTATTAGTTAACTGTTTAGTTATTTGTTTTATAATTGTAACCACTCTAACTTAACTTATAGATTTAATATACACCCTACAACTTAAATCCTTATCTTAATATAGTAAGTAAACCTATAAATTAATACACATGATAATTGTGACCACTCACTTAACTTATAGACTTAATATTAACCCTACAACTTAGAAACTTATCCTCATATCTTAAGTAAGCCTATAAATTAATATGCTTGGTACCGCAAATGATCATACACTCTTATCCTAAATCTTAATAAACCGTTTCCCTTCCTAGTTACTTTTGAAGTTTATAAATATTTCCTATACCACAGATTCGTAATTCGTCAACTCTCTTATATTATAATTTTATAACTATGAGCCTTCCTAGCAAAACAAAAGATTTTAAATATTTTTTCTTATTGGAATATTTTTAGTTTTACCCGCAAGATAAATAAATTTTTGCTTCCTAATAATTTTAGATTACATATATTTTATTCGCTAACCTTTGTTTATTAAAATGCCTATAAATTAAACCATAGGTACTGAACAACGAAAGTGACAATTGAAAATTAACCCATGACACTTTATATATCTAGCTAAGCACATTATGTGTTTATAAGCCTCTCCCGGTGTAAGGAGAGAACTACTAACTACCTAATGAATCCTAAAAACCCTATTCAGCTACTGTTTTAAATCAAAACTAAGAGTATTGCATAGCTCTTACATTTACAGTTAATTGTGTGGGTGTGTGATGTCAGAATATCTCGGTGTAAAGATACCCTGCTAGACCAACTAGACCTAACATAACAACGATTTCGGAAACTAGGTCTCCTGTGTGTGGTCCTAAGACTTTTCCACCGGCTAGATAGTGCAAGCTAGCCTCAAGTTGGCTTCCAAGTCGGATAGATACCTAAGGTGGTCGATATATAAATATATAGATAAGGGGACAAACGTCAAACCATACACTATAAGTCGTCTCTACTGCCTAGGCTCGGATCCTCTACGTGGGGCCCTATAGAGTAAACTTACAGATTATAGCCAACGTCAGCTGACATACCGATTTAAAAGGTGTCAGAGCCTTTTGAACGCGAAAACCCCAACTTACTTGGTTAGTGAGATAAAACCGTCAGATTCCTGATAGTAGAATCTTTCTAGTCCTTTCCCGTAACCAAAATGTAAGCGTAGTTTTATGAATGTTATTAACGTCTGCCTGGGTCTCAGCTTTACTAACTACCACTAGGGTGTCGGAACTGAGATCTGGAAATCAAACACAATATTAATATTTGGAATAAACAAACCGCAACTATCTAACACACAAACAAACACAACCTGAACGAACTGTTATAGCTAATCCCAAAGATCTAATAATTGTAAACTCAGCAACACTAAACACTCCCCATTCCTAACCCCAACTTTTCACGTTTATCGTTATCACGAAGTGTATCCAATGGTTACCTAATCCCACTCAAATTATATTGACACGATTATTAAAATAATAAACTCGATAAGAGCAGCAAACATAAATAAACAAAAAAACACAAAACAAATGCACTTGGTCTCCGACCCTCGAATAGCGGCCTCGACTTACTCAGTACAGCACCCAGGAAAATGTGAAGGCAAAAGAGGACGCTCTTCCCCATATGACCTGTATTTATAGCCTCCGGGACCCGACGCCAAGAAACCCCCCCCCCCCCCCGCATGTTCTTTTTCATTTTTCAGTACTTACCCCATTTTATTCTATCCAAAAACGTGCAAACCATTTATTATGAATATTACTCCATGGTAATAAAGTTTGAAATTCAATATAAAGCCATTAGCATACGAACGAATCTAGGTGACTCCCCGAAACTTCACTTTGGTGCAAAAACAAAAGTGAAAATAGTTGTTATCTGTGCAATTATCTGATAGACAAAAAAACTTCTATTTTTTTTTTTAATTTCTATTCATAAACAATAATGCATAAATTAATGATATATTCTGATAGCAGCCCCGTTACACGTACATACAACCTTTGGCCCGGGAATATATTTATTATGTAGAACAACGCCATCTCAACACCACGACTAGAATTTATTGTATCGATTGATTATTTATCTTAACTAGTTATCTTAGATAGTTCACAACGTCAATCAAAGAGGTCACTGTTTACAATGTCTGCCCCTAATACGATATCTGTACTGTTGTAATTCGGGATTCAAATTAGTTTTAGCATCCGATGCATACTTAGTTGAAATTTTGTTTATTATTACTAAAAATTGTGTAATCTTTCCACCTTGTAATTTTTAATTTTAGATTTGTTACTCTAAAGTGATACCTTTCAGACCTTCAATAAAACAGAGTGCATGTCCACCTTTATGCGTTCACAGAGTAGAGTATTTTAAAACTTTAGAAAAACGCCTGGTTAATGGGATATTTAAAGCGACCACTATTTTTCGTACAACAAATATTTATTACTAACCCAAATATAAATATTTATTGTTTTTGATGTTTAAATATTCACTATGTGACATTGATTTACTTCGCAAAATTGTTTGTTTTTTAATTTGGCTGAATAGTCACAACCATTTCCAATTCTCAGAGTCTATGTCAATTATAATCAAAGCCGTCTCCTTGATATTCTTTCCGCAAATGTACTGAAACGTCATGCGCTACTCGCGCTGAATGTCACAAACCCACTCCGATCCCTGCAATTTATCCTTACGTATATAACCCAATTAAGCTTGCTTATCCACAAAACATACAGTAAAATGCCAGCAACTTCGTCTAATTATAATTGTATCCCTAAACGATGGTGTCAATTGAAGCTATTCCTATAACTTTTACTATCAGTAGATTATTTGCCACTAAGAACAACATTACACTGGAACTAAGCTCATTTTGAACCTGTGTTCCAGTACATGGTATAAAACCACAAAATGCTACAGCAAACACCTATAGAGTATTAAGAGTATATTTAACGGAAGAATACTAAATAACTACCTTAAAATATGGCCGGTCTCCATATTCTATGTATATTGCTTCGTCAGAAAAAGAACCTCTTTCTATAAAGAAATAAACAAAGTATAGGTGAAATAGCTAAATAGCATAGCTGGATATAGGTCGGTAGGGAACGTTTAGGAGTTGCGTTAAATCCTGCATGATTTTTATGTCGGAAGAAATAGCATCGGGTTTTATTAAACCCCTTTTTGTTCCTATATTGTCGCCTAGTGTCGTAAAAGACACAGATGGGGCGAATTGGTCAATGTTTTCAAATGGATGTACTAAAGACGTAACGACGTGAAAACTGAAGCAGAAATGGAAAAATTGCGTTTACCGCAGAATACAATATTATTATCTGTTAAAGGATATGTTCATCGTTGTACGACTCTCTTTCTTGTAACTATACGTTATGGAAATAATAAAAACAAAAACTCATTGTTGCTATTCTTTAAAACGGGTGATAAAAAAAACACTACATTATTTCCGGAAAAACTGAAAGTCTCCATTATAAAACCAATCCATAAAATGGGTGATAAACTAAATATGGATAACTACAGACCAATTGCATTGCTTTCAGTAATATCCAAAGTTCTGGAAAGAGTAATGCGCGCTAGAATAGTTGGATTTATGGATAGATTCAGCATTTTTTAAAAAGAGCAAAATGATTTTCAGAAATGGAAATCCACAACACTAGCTATGTTCAACCTAGTTCGCAAATAATGGAAAATGTGGATAAAAGAAGACCATGTACCACAGTTTTCTTTACCACGGCCTCTATTCTACTGCGTTATAACGATATCGCGTTTGACGTGTTTTAGAATTGTTTATGTTACAATCGCCATTATTGTAAATGACATAAGAGTTATCAAAACGTTGACATTACGGAAACACGTTAAAGACGATATCGTTATTACCGTGCAGAATCCAAGCCCTGATAGGTCGCAACAAGTAGAGATTGCAACTATATCAAAAAATCTCGAAAGATGTCTAATAAAGTCAGATAGTAGACAAAGCAGAGTAGGGGTATCCCAGGGTAGTATACTAGGACCCATACTGTTCTTAATTTATATAAATGACCTACCAGACGTCTCAGACTACGCCTGTACCCTCTTTGCCGAAATCATCTCCGTAATAATACCAAAAAATTATAATATGAGTGACTTAGATTTTAATAATGACATAAATAATACTGTTTGCAACATAATTCAATGGTTAAGGAACAATAACTTGAAAGTAAATATAAATAAAACGACATATGCAATTTCACAACAAAAGAGGCAAAAAACGAAGCTAAGGATAGTTTTTTCTTGGATTACGTATTGATGAAACATGTTCATGGAAGCCGCACATTGACAGCGTATGTAGTAGAATAAACCGGTTCTCATATGCTCTTTGGCGTTTGGGTGGAATAGCAAACCGGCAAACCGCAATGCAGGAAAGTAAACTGACGAGTCCAAACTTTGTGGGTCTACGTTAAGTATGGCGGAGATCCTATTTCCACCTTTCGAATCCATCATTAGATCTGGGCCACTATACTAATGCGTTACGAGTATAACAATATCGCATTTGACGTGTTTTAGAATCGGTTATGACTCGGCCGCCATTACTGTAAATAGCATAAGAGTTATCAAAACGTTGACATTACGGAAACACTTCAAAAGCGATATCGTTATTATTACTGTATAGAATCTCGGCCCAGCTTTTAGACACGAATATTGCATTGCCTTCGGGGTTAATTTGTATTCCTCAGCTCATTAAGATAACGGTAAGTAGGTCAAAATCGTATCGCAAGATTTAAACAGGACAGACATACAAACGAAGCGAGATGAATAAAAGCTTATACAAATATTGACAAATTTTGTGTTTACTGAATTCTATGTTTTGTTTTTTTAATCAATAAGTTTTGCTTGTCTTAAGATTTTTCCCCAAATGGATTTTACTAAACTACTTACTTTATGTATGGTCTTTCGTTCGTTATTGGTTAGCAAATATATTTCGCCTGGATAATTTGTACATACATTGGCATCTTCTACAATGTAAAGTTCTATTGAGAGTGCATTATTTCTGTAAAGACCCGAGCGATAAACCGGCTTGCTTATTGATCATATCGTTTAGCCCGCGGCACAGAATAGATAGCATAGAAACGAGCGGTGGCTCCGGCTATAAACCGAACACTTTGCCGTTTCACTCCATCGGGATCATAAGTTACGCTCTAAACAGCTTAATCAAGAGTTACGGATTACTTTCAAAGCGGTATAAAATCAAATTAAATGTTTACGAGTATTAAGCCATTAGTGTCTCTTTACTGAGTAAATGCGCGGGGCTGTAATGGATTTCTCAAAGCTATTGATTTGACCCAACTTTGACATTCTGATCTGAATAGAGCGTGAAACGTAGTTAAGTTAAAGTCTTAATTCATAACGGCAATATTGGAACCTTATCAGAGGATAATATAATATATATATATATATATATATATATATGTACATACATCAATGGCGTAGGTATAGATTACAGAATGCCAGGCGTACGTCGGTTTCAGGTGCTTAAAATTTGGCCCACAGTACATCAACTTAGTTAAATAGTAAAATATTCAAATTAAATTATTATCTAAAAACCCGGCAAGAGCATGTCGGACTATGCCCAGGGTAGGGTTCCGAAGCCGTTAACTACTTATTACTACAAACATGAAATCAATTGGTGCCGTCTTAGATGATTTTAGTAGGTATAACCACTTTAATCGCCTGTATCTCAAGAACTAATGACGTCTACTTAGTTGTGATAGTTTTCCTTAAAAATTCGTTATATGCTCTTTCATTGAGGTTTTTTTCTGATTTTTAGTATTTGAAGTTTTGGCTGTATTGGACACTTGAGTCTAAGAAAAATTAGAGCTTTAAAGCTTAATATTTCATGAACGGATTACTTAATCGAAAAACTGTTTTCACAAACCCGTATTATTTAAAATACCCAACGACACCCAACACTATAGGGCAGAAGAGAAAAAAATAATACATCTCCGCGTTAAGTACTTGTAGGAGAGCTCTTTTTTTTATCTTTTTTTTATGTTAAGGAGAAGGCACACGAGCACTCAGGCCACCTGATGGTAAGTGGAATCTGAGACCCATAGACATTTGAATTCTCAAACTATAATCCTAAGACCTCAAATGCGTTGTCAACCCTGAGGACTAAGATGGAATGCCTCTGTGGTAGTAATTTCACCGGTTGTCTTATCCCCACACCGGAACACAACAATGCGAACACTGTTGCTTGGCGGGTGGTTAATGGATAAGATGGTGGTAGCGATCCGGACGGACCCTGCACAGCGAGCTGCAGTGTTGTTTAGCTGCAGCTATACTAAAAAAAAATTTTTTTTACATTTTACTGTACCACTTTGTTGGCGTGACTAATATGCACATTAATGCCAAATTACAGCTTTCTAGTACTAAGAGTCTCTGAGCTAGGCTGCGGACGGTCGGACGAACGGACATGGCTAGTTTGACTACGGAACCCTAAAAAGAGAACTGACAACGCGAGGGACAACGAGTACCTTAAAACGGAGGATCGGCAGCAAATGGGTAAAATAGTTTTCCAAAAAGTCTGTCATGGTTAATATCGAGGCCTGGCTCATCCTGTGACAGTTATAAAGCACTGAGATCTGCCCAGGTTAATTCTGCTAAATCGGACACTCAACAGCGAGCACGGTCGTCGAGGAATTCGAGATGGGACACTAATGTTAAACCTGGCAAGGGGATCAGAGCAGTCATTTGGTTATTAAAATTTTTGTACAAGAACAACATGTTGGACTTGCTTTATTCCACGGATCCAAGGACATTCCGTCAGGCCTCTGGCCATCATTTCTAGAAATGGCCGGTTGGATCTAAAAGGGCGCGGCACATTTATTGAGACAAGAGAGAGAGAGAGGATGATGTCATTTAATGCTGCGTGTCTTGAGAAGCGGCCCGCACTTCTCTGGCAAAAAATTTCGTGATGTCCTAGCCGATCTACGTCACTTCCTCAGGGGTACCAATATGGAGCGCCCGGGGCCCCGAGGCGAATGCAAATTGAAAGTCAGCGTGTTAGGGTCTAAGAAAGTACCAGAGCTTGGCAAAGGATGACCTTGAAGCCAGTATCCTGCCTCCCTTGTACTTACTGCTACAATTCTGGCATGATCCGCTGCGCTGCTCTGGCTAAGATGGGAATTCACAGTCAATATTGATTATTAGGTTATACTTAAGGTAGAGATCGTGCCATTTATTTATTAAAATGTTATTCCATTAATTCCTTCTAACGTTAACTAAAATCAAGACTGTACTTAGTAATAATAATAACGTTTATTTAATTATTTTTATTTTTATTTATTTATTTCCTCACAACTATTTTAACAGGTACTAAGCCTAAGACAATAGTGTAACTAATTCTATAAAAGTAGGTAAAAATTACAATATACTCTCTCTATTTCACTATTACTACTCTTAGGTGTAACATATTACAAACAATGCAGACTTTGTAAATTCATTCAAAGAACATGAAAACAAATCAACGTTTTCGGCTAAAAGGTTGAGGGTATGCAGAGCGCGCGTCATCGGCGCCCGGCCGAGCAGGTTGGTGCGCCCGCGCGGCTCGGCCAGCAGGCGCGGCCGGCGCGGCGCCGGCGCCATACATACCTATCGGGGACACACACACTTACTTATCTTAATACTTGACTGTTATGTATTGTACCCCTCATCAACTTAAATATGTATGTTACCAGACATAGCTCTCTTCGCACTCGCAGCTCAGTGTACCCAACCATACCCAAAACAAATAAATTTATAACATTGACGCAAAAGTAGATTAAAATACATATTTTTGTTATGATTTATGGATCTTTGATTATTATAACTTTGTGTATCAAAAAAAATAAACACTAAAAATACTGTCTCAGATCAATTGGTTTTCTCATTGTGTAACATGTACTTACCTAAATACTATTTCAGGGAAAAAATAAAGCGACAATACGTCCGCCTCCCCATTTGATCCAATGTTTGATTTCTACAAATTAAGAGGCCAAATAAGTATAATATTTATTTAAACTTGAACGCTTTTCAAAACAGACTAATTGGTTTGTTGAAATACAAACTTATTTTTTCGCGAAAGGTGTTTTTATACTAACCGTATTTTAAACCGCGTTACATTTTCAACATCAATGAAAAGGTGAATGGATTAAGAACAAAATTTTGGATCGATTTTTTAATGTTTGACTTACTTTTATTTACGTGGTTACAGCTTAAGCTTTGAGAAAGTTTCGATGATTGGCACCATTGTTCAGTACTCCTAGCTCTTCTAACGAGTTCAAAGAAATTCGCAAGCTTTTTGTAGAAAACGACATCCGTCCGGACGTATTTATTGCTCAAATTTATTTGCTGAATAATAATCCTTAACAAAAAGCCCTGAACCCGGAGTAAAAACGACAGCCGAAAAGGTATAGAATGTGTTTAAGCTTCATCTTTAATATTTATTGGAATTTGAACCTTAAAATGCTACGCGATCCTCCTGTTAAGTTCCACATGGCCTGTCCTGGTTTCAGCTGAGTGAGCGATGCCTGCGTTCCGTCCATTCCAACCGTAATTTATCTCATCATTGTGATCCGAAGGACGCTGGCCCGAAGCCGCAGTAAATTCATAACTAGGGCAGTATTACAACTAGGCCCTTTTTCAACATTACCTACCTACTGTCTATTGTAACCAAAACAATTGATTATTAAATTTTTTTGGTTACTAAGATATTCAAAAAACTGAATGCATTACCAGTTTATAAATAAGGTTAAAAAGGTACCAATAATAATACCAATCATTTTATTTAATAGATATATTATATTATAACGCAATGTTTATATTAAGCCTTAGGGTATAAATAATTTTCGTTTTAATTTAATAACTGCTCGTTTTTTAAATCCGTATATTTTGATTTTGAATACCATCAGTCCAGTAACATACTCGAGCAAGTGCTCATCCAGCACGCATTGAATAAATGTTCTGGGTCTTGTGTAAAAAACGGTGTATTATTGATTATCAACAAATATAGATCCCGAGGCCAAACACCTCGTTAGAGCTTGCTAATTATAACGGCTTGATAAAGCGATTGATTGATCTCGTTAATGTTCGCGTCGACCCGCTCATCGACGGGAAACTAATCGCAGCGAAGCCAATCATCCTGAATCCTGCAAATTAGGGCTGGCCACGCCGGGGACAACCGATTTAAGAAGCTAATCCATAATTTAAATAGTTCCCTAATTTAGAAGGGTTTTGGTCGTGAGCCATAATAACAGTTTTTAATGATTCACAGTTCACAAATTCTTTAGTCTACATATCGAGAAAGTAATCTCACATATCGATGCTTGAAAGGCGAAATGGGATAAGCGACATTTTTTGTGATATTGAGTTACATATATCGTTCGTTTGCGGGTGGTAGGACCTTGTGCAGGGTCCGTCCGGATCGCTACCACCATCTTATCCATTAACCTACCGCCAAACAGCAGCGTTTGCATTGTTGTGGGTGTCCGGTTTGGGGATAAGACAGCCGGTGAAATAACTAGCATAGAGGCATTCCATCATAGTCCTCAGGGTTGGCAACGCATTTGCAGTCTTAGGATTGCAGTCTTGTGAATGCGAATGTCTATGGATCACAGTTTCCACTTACCATCAGGTGGCCTGTGTGCTCGTTTGCCTTTCCAATCCCATAAAAAAAAAGAAAACAGCAGATTTTTCTATAACTGAATATCACAAAAAATGTCGCTTATCCCATTTCGCCTTTGAAGCGTCGATTTTTTTTTGTAATTGGTTACATATTTAAACTCCAAATTAATGTAGGTACTGTTCCTGGTGCTCCAATAAACAATATAAATAAGTTAACATTTAAAGAATAAACCACGAGAAAATAACGTATTAAAATATAAAGGGAGAAAAACAAATTTTTACAAGGGGCATAACAACTAGGTACGCAACTTAGGGCCATTATTAATACGGCCCTAAATTAACTGATTTTGGTTGATATGTCCGTCATAAGACACGTCAAAAGTGACAGCTTTCTATGGTTTGACGTTTACTTTGACATATATTGAGATGGGCATTACAGTCGAGATCAGTTCATAAATACGGCCGTTACTAACGCTAGCTGGTTCGAAAATACGTGCTGCATTTCGACCAGAGTTAAAAAAAAACATCGATAGTGACGCGCCGTGTTTAATGTTTTAAACTAATAATGATACCACACAGTCGGTTCAAATTATTTTTTGCAATGTTTTACTTGCTAAGGGTAGAAGCACAGTAATATGTAAATCTTCGGCACCTATACGAAAGATAATGAGTAAAGGCTAAACATATACAAACATGACCCTTTTCATGAGCGTTAAAAGATTTTGGTAAATTTTTAGGTCACTAATCTCGGCGGAAATTTAAAATTGCTTTATCCTGCCAAAGTGCTATTTAGCGTGTGGGTAGCTGAGTGGTTGCTTATACATCGTTATTTAAGTCCGGGATTTCAGGTTTATTTTTATTTGCAATTCCAAAACGGAATTGCGACTGTATAGCCGCCCAAATTTGTCAATTACACCCAGGGCCTGAATTTTAAGAAAGCTTGATATAGTGACGGATATGTAATAAAAAAGGGCTTTTGAGAAAGACCAAAGAACGTTGAATCGTTAAGCTAATAAATATCACATTTAGACGATTACACCAACACAATAAGACAATGGACGAGCTTTCTTGAGAATATTAAATGACTTAAATTTTGCACGGCGGCGCTTCCATAAAAATATCAAACATCAAAGCTCAAGTTAATGTTGGTACCTACACAATAACAAAATGAGCACTCATTTGCAATGAAAGTTAAATGGAAGAACACAACACACATTATACTCCTTCCATTTAAATCTCTTCAAGTTTTGTATCTTATGAAATATATAAAAAGGTAATAAGCAACGCTGAATCAAGCTTGAAGAAGCAAAATTACATACATACATAATGTAACGCCTTCATTCCCAGAGTGGGGTAAGCAGAGGTACAGAAATGACGACAATTAAAAAAAAACGGATAATTCTGTAATCACATTTTGTAAAATCAGGCTAAGATGTTTACCAGTGTATTAGGGGAATAAAGGCTTCTATTATTGTTTGGCGATGGGCTTGCAACCTGTCACTAATACACTGGTTCAAATTAAACCTAGATATTATAAACCTGCCTTTCGAAACTCATTGGTAAAACAACAGCCAACGCGTCTTGGTTAGGGTCTGCCTAGCCAAGACGCGTTTACTAGCTAGCGTTTCTATTCGTTTTGTGTTTTAACCAATCGCGTCACTAGTAGATCACGTCATACGAAAAGTCACGTGATCTACTAGTGACGCGATTGGTACTGGGCCAGTCATATCTGTTGTATGCACCCAAATACCACACATTGTATCTAAGTGGTTGCCACAGGACTGACAACGTGGTAGGCCAAAGCAAACGTGCTATAGGACGAGGGAGACCTTAGCCCAGCGTGAAACACTTTTATAGGCTAACCGAGTAGGTCGTTTATCGCTATTGCGTCTAGGTCCCATTTTCCATGATAAAAAGTACGTTATGTTCATACATGTTCCAAACTTTCTATATTTGCACATCGGTTGAGGCGTTGCAACCTGAATACGAAATCAACGGGAAATCAATTATACTTTTGTATTTACAATTTCAGTGAGGACACGAACACGAAATACCGGTGTGGTTATACACAACACAATGCCCATTTTTGTGAGTGAATGTTAGGGTTCTCCCTTTCTTGTAATTTTGCGTATTTTCATAATTTAATATTTAAAACAACATTATACTTACATTATTTTAATCTTACCTACACATGTAGTTAATTCCCTACCCACCGCCGCACCTCGCCACAAAGACGGTGTATAATGTAGATATTTCGGAGCTATTAACAGAAAACACGTGTCAGACGATTTCCCCAACATATTAATATGATTTTGATTGTAAATTTAACAGACATTCATATTTATCATTTCGTGTTAAAACGTCTGCAAATTGAGACTTGTTTTATTTAGAATGAACGCTGAAGATAATGCACGCTGCATATTTTCTGCATTTATTCACAATACGAGTATGTACCTATAATAGAGTAGAGAGATTTCAATATTGTATAAAAGGTTAAATTATTCGGAGGAAAGAAATTAACGTTTTCGTAGATTTATAATAAACCAGCAATAATTCCCAAATGGTAGTTATAACCGTCGATGACTACACTAAAGCAAGTACAGAAGTGTCGTAACAAACACTAACTTGACAACCTCGTCATTTTAGGATTCCGTAGTGAAAAGTCTATTTGTCTGAATGTTGCAGTCAGGTTTTGAAATTTACACATTCATAGATATTTATATCGAGTTTTTTTGCAATAAAAAATGCATTGGTAAAAACCAACGAAGTACACGTAAAGCAAGGGTTTAATAATTCATTTTAAATTACAACATGAGACGACGCAGTTTGCAGCTTTAACCTTTTTTAAACCTGCGTAAGTAAAACTAAGGAACGACCCCAAAAATACTATTATGTGGTACCTATGTTTTTTTTTCGATTTTTGCTAAAGTCTGGCGTCCCCACCCTCGCAGCCAAAAACTACGAGTAAGTATCAAACATCTGGAATATACCCTATTAAAATAACGAATTTAAAACAAGACATAATTATTACTGTTAAGAAGACATCATTGGTTCTTGAGTGACCGGCAAAAAAAAACACTGTGTTACAAAAGCTTTTGTATAGAGGATGCACTTAATGTTGCAAAAGTTAACAAAGTGCACATACGAGGTAAAAATTAATGAAAAGTGCTTTTAAAAATGTATGAGGATTGATGGAATTTTGAACCAAACCAACAAAAACCTTTGAGTATTAGGTAGTTATATACAACATACGGCGTGAGCAATGAGAAATTTGGACCCTATAAAAGTTAGGGTAATTTGTTCTTAGGAACCAATTAAGACGTTGATTAATTTATTTCATTTTAAAAATGTACATGCCATTTTTGTAGTTAAAATACCATGAATTCATAAAAAGATCGTCAGAGTGTATAAAGAAAAACAATAATATAAATAATAGTCAAATCAAAATACAGTGCAAAATTAAAATAAAACAAGGAACAATTATTATTATTATTATTATAATTAAAATAACATGAAAATAGTACAATGTCAATGAAGTAAAATGTGTTCAAATGGCAAAGAAGTAAAATGTGATTAAATGTCAAATAATTAAAAAAAGCTAGGGCATCTTAGATATAAATTGAGAAAAATCAAAAATATAATATACTATATTCATTATAACCTAATAATGTAAAACCTAAAACGTTCTTTCGTTGTATTCTTTTACAGAATACAACGGTTTTAATAGTAAGAGATCCTTTAGTCGGCGTTCAAATATGTCGCTTGATGTTTCGTTTTTAATAGTGGCGCTTAGGCCCTCGCAAGTGGGCGTTTTCCAAAAAAAGTGTACATCGTTAAAGACAAAATTAAGAAAATTTAACTCTTTCCATTTCGTCACAAAAATTAACGTATGTAAATGTATGGCTAATTTTCGTGGAAAAAGTTAAATTTTCTTAAATTAGTCCTTAACAATGTAAATTTTTTTGGAAAACGCCAAAGTACATCGAGGGGCCTATTACGCGGGCTCATGTAGAGCAGCGCGAGTCGCTGCGAACCAGGCATTTGTTGCTGCGTCTAACGGGTGATTTTGCGAATATATTCGCTCGCTTAAATAAGTGAATGTTTACTATAACTATAGACTTATAGTTTCCGAAACCCCATACTAACCGATTTGGATTGCTGACTCTGTATTATTAATAATATATTATTAGTTGTATGCATGTCGCATTAATTAATTTGAATTAGGTATGCCTTTGACGTGTTTTGGTATTATTTTTAACTTGGCCGGCATTATTGTCAAGTAAATAAGAGATATTAAAACGTTTACACATACGGAAACATGTCAAAGGAAATATCGTTTTAACCCAGCAGAATCTCCCAGTCTTATTATATATCTGTGTATGTAGGTATATATCTGTGTATAGTTGGAAACGTTGTAAAAGGTTGGTCGCCATTCATATTAAATAGGTATCTTTGACCTATTACCGTCGTACTTAAGTAAGTTTTCAAATAAGTCGAAAAAATTAAGGTTATCAAAGCTGTTTAACGACAGAGAATATATTTTTGTTCCTACAAATACTTTAAGAGTATCGATCCAGACCTGCCTATAAAATTGTGATTTTGGCACTAAATATTGATACTGCAGCCTTAAGAATAAACACTATATATAAAAATAATACTATTTATATAGTAGTATTTATTCTTATGCCGCGACCTCGCACTAATAATTTAAGGCAAGGCTGGTTTTTTATTTATCTTGAAACATCGATAGATACTTAATTCTTAAAAACCGGGCAAGAGCATGTCGGATCATGCTCAGTCTAGGGTTCCGAAGCCGTTAAGTACTACAAATATTAAAATCAACAAGTAATAACTAATTTTCTATTTAGTCATAAAAATCAACAAGTAATAACTAGTTTTCTATTTAGTCATTTGGTGCCGTCTTAGATGATATTAGGAGGTATAAACACTTCAATCGCCTGTATCTTAAGAACCAATGATGTCAAATTAGTCGTGATAGTTTTCCTTTTAAATTCGTTAAATGCGCTTTTACAGAAGATTTTTTTCCCATTTTTAGCATTTGTAGTTTTGGCTTTAGGTGGGGGGACACTTGAGTCTAGCAAAAATTAGCGCCTTTAAGTTCAATATTTCCTAAACGGATTCTTTAATCGAAAAATTGTTTGAACAATATCGTAATATTTTGATTTGAAAGACCTATTCAACGATACCCCATGCTATGGGGTAGACAAGAAAAAAAATATACATCCCCAAGTTACGTGTAGGGGAGGTAGGTACACATTTTTTTTTTTAGTTTTTCGCTTTTACTTTGTTGGCGTGACTAATATGTATATTCATGCTAAATTATAGCTTTCTAGTACTAAGAGTCTTTGAGATCGGCTGCGGACGGACGGACAGGCGGGCGGGCATGGCGAAACTATAAGGGTTCCTAGTTTGACTACGGAACCCTAAAAATCTATTATAATACCGATAAATGGCGTTAGGAAAGAGTATTTTTCTTTTATGTGTCAATAAACATATTTTTTATTGAACTCTTAACGTATTAACTCCTATTTAATCTGCCTAAATTTACTATCATTTTCATTTAAGTTACATGGCCCCACCCCTTTCAGCTAAAACTAAAAATATAAAAATATGTTTGATGAAAGCACATAATTATAACGAATTTAAAGGGATAACTTTCTATCTCTCTGACTTCATTGGTTCTTAAGTTATATTACAGGCAAAGAAAATGTTTATATGTACTGAAAATTATCTAACATAGCACTAAAAACCCTGATTATCAGAAAATTCGCTCATACTCATGGTTTTCGTTGATGGTTTTTTTTTGTGTTTATAGTACTTAACGGCTTCAGAACCCTACACTGAGCATGGTGCGACATGTTCTTGCCCGGTATTTTGGCTTCTTATCTATAGGTTAAGAAAGTCTAAAACAAAATTACTTGTTTTCGTTATTATCACACACACGCACGCATATAGACAAGGGGAAAAGTTTAAGTAATGAGCCATTTATTTATAAAACTTATTCACCAACTCTGACGCAATGGTAATGTATCATGGTTATCTACGCAGTCTCAGACGCCGGGGTGCGTGCTGGAAACTTATGATTAAACTGTGCCCATTGTATTATTGGTACTACGCAGCATCGCTCATTTACCCGAGCCGGTGTCACAAGCAAGACCTGATCCACCCGAATATGACTGTTTTATATGTCTCTAGGACAAAGTTTTGGAACGGATACCAAATATATTTCGTACTAAATCTATTTCCAGCGTAAGTGGCGTTGACTTAAGTTTACAATATATAAGTACTCGTAGCTTAAACTAAGCTGTCATGGAGATAAAAAAAATATATTGAATGAGCCCCACGTTGTGTTGTACGTAAGTAGAGCTTTTTCAAAAATTTACAAATTCTTTACTTGTCTGTGATACATAATACGTACTATAGGGTGAACAGACTCCTTATTTTTATCTGTCATGCAAATTTGATGCTGAACGCTGATTTGCATTATTGAAGCCTGTAACATCTTTAGTGTAGGTATCTACCAAACACCTACCAAATCAATCAGGCAATTTTTACAAGGCAGTGCGCAGTACTGGGTTGGAAAAAAGTTTATGTAATCTTAAATCTACGTGGTGAATAGACTGGCAAAAGCTAGTACCAATCTAATAGTTCAGCCAGCGCGGTATCGCGCGTGCTCGCGCTGGCTCACGACGGCTATTTGAAATATAGTATCTAGCACTTCGTCATTATAGCAATTTTTCCCGCGACTAACTACGTCCGCGTAGAACTCGTTTATCGCTATTCCTTCGGGCATATATAAAATTTTCTGAGGTGAAAAGTATCCTATCTTTCTTCAAGCTTTATTCTAAATTTCATTAAAATTGGTTCAGTGGAGTCAGCGTTAAAGGTAACAAAAAGCCAGACAGGCCAAGTTCTCAAGTTAATTTCAAAACTTTCATCATCTACAGACAGTCATAACCAATGTATTAAACTTGCCATGCTCATTATGATATTAAATATGATTTCGAACCTAATAACTATGAGTTAGTTTTCTCATAAGAGCTATGTACCTACTCATTCACGAGACATAAAGTTGCACCCGCATATTTGTCTTAAGATGAACTGAACAGCAATGTACATAGTCCACTTCATTATACATAGCCCACAATCTAAGGACGACATCGCGCAAGCGCGCGCGGGCACTATAGCCGGGACGCACGAGCTCGAGTGGGCATGCGCCGGCAATTTTTGGTGGGATGGGTCGGCGCGATTTCAATACTCGTCCCACCTCGTCTCGCCTCGCCTCGTCGGTAGAAAAACACCTTAATACCGAACAACGATAACAACAAATTAGGGATAATTCTCTCGCTCGTTATTGTCTTCGGAGTGGGCGGTGGAGGGCAGGCTGGGCATATACAACCTCAGCCTTAGTCTTCGTTTCGGATATGTTTTCTATGGACAATTTTTTCTAACCCCAGAAACGACCTTATTGTTGTCTTTTTCTGCATTACGTTAACACATTGAGAGTAAAAATGATAGCACTATTAAGTTGTAATATTTTACGTGTCTATGTCAAAATTATAATAATTTAAGATTTATCTTTTTCGCAATCGAAGTGAAAAGTAAAGTTTACTTCGAGACTTAAAAGTCATAATGACACTCGCACTTCATCCACGCTCACTTTACTCGAGTGGACAAATATCTCGTGTCATAATGGCTGACTTTAGTCCCTTATTGAACAATCTACTATTATCTACACATGTGTCATAAGTCCTTTATAATGCGTGCAGGACCCGTTGACAATTACCACTATTACAACGTTCATTCAATTTGGTTATCTGCGGTGGTGTGGTCGTGGTGGTGGGTGTGCTGGCGGTTGTAACGTAATGTTCTTATAACGATATCAAATATGATAAAGGTATTCGTTTCAAATTTTGAACATTTTCCAAAACCAAATATCCCAAATTCTAGTATGAAATTAAAATATATAAGATATGTTACGGGTAGAAATGCAGGGCCTCTAATCTACTGAGTTAAAACGATATTGCGTTTGACGTGTTTTAGTATCGTTTATAACTGCGCCGCCGATGCTGCTAAGTACATAAGAGTTATCAAAAAGTTGTCATTACGGAAACACGACGAAAGCAATATCGTTTATACCGTGTAGAATCTCAGTCCCTGTCTCCTGTGTCCTGCCTTCGGATTCCGAGTCCATCTTAGAGTACTTATACTTATGTGTGTAGACAAAACAGTGTATGCAACTGTACATAATTAGGCCTTAAAACACTCATGTGATCTTATTATGAACCACACTCATCTATTAAGACCCCTCATTATGTATCAGTTACATAACTACTATAATTGGCAAGATGGTGACTTATGCCTGATTATATAATGCTCCTCTCGCACAAACAAGCTTTAAAGAACCATTGTTTGATCTTGCGTGAAACGTTATTTTGTGAAGCAAGCATCGTTCATTCAGGGATCCTTACAGCTGTAAGGTACCTTTATTCTTTACATAACCTCGTCTACTAGGTTTTGCAGGTGTTTGAACTTCACACCGTTCTTCACACAAGTTACAAATACTAAAAAAACGTTCAAGTGTGAGATGGGCTCGCACTGATTCGATTCGAATAATACCTGCTTTGCGGGGGTGCGTGAGCCCAACTCGCACTTAATCAGTTTTTATTTAAATTCAACAAAACACTCACTACGAATTACGGCAAATCTACGTTATGAAACACTGTATGATGAAAGTTGTTCATATTTGTTATGTTTGATTTTCTTATAACCAGAATTCCTTTTGGTTACTTTGCTATGTACTTATACGGCATGAACTGATTATGGCAATTTGGTCTCGATTAGTCCCCCCCCCCACATATGCCTATCCCACGCAACTGTTGCTTCTAACAACAATAATTCTAGCAAAGATTAATTTCGGCTCAGTTCTTATTTCAGTTTGCCTTTGTACTTGCCTGTTTTAATTAATGCTCACCAGTTTCTGCCGGAATTTCGTATTAGAAATCACAATCAAATATTGCATTGCCACTCTCATAAAATGTAATAAAATTTTCCAAATTCCAAATTTTTAGTTTTAGGTACAAAACACCTTATCTCTAAGATAATATCCCATGATCGACCTGTGGCTATTAATAATAGTAAGCTCGAACGGGTAGCTGAGGGTCGGAATTTGGGAGTCCTTATGGATAGTACACTGCGTTTTGAGAAGCACATTCTTGATACAGTACGGAATTGCTTCTACCGTCTTAAGGTACTGTATCGTGTAAGGAATTATCTGAATATTGACATGCGTATTAAATTGTGTGACTCCTTGATTCTCTCTAAACTCAGTTACGCAGACACAGTTGTCGGCAAGTGCCTTCTGGCCCGCACTAAGGTTCTCATACAACGTCTGCAAAACGCCTGTGCTAGATTTTGCTATCCAATCCCACGACGATCGCATGTCACTCCTTTCTTAAACCAAGGTGCCTTGCTCAAGATGGAGGCTAGACGGACACTTCATCTGGCTTCACTGTTGTTTGGTATCATAAAAAATAAACAGCCCACGTTTCTTTATTCTAAACTCATATTTCCTCGCGCGCAGAAAAGACTGCCTCTTGGTCTTATATATCCACGACATAGAACGGCAGCATTTCGCGGCAGCTTCCGGTACGCTGCCACGAAATGCTGGAACAACCTACCTCCCCCAGTAAGAAAATCCCCTTCACTATTTATTTTTAAAAGAAAATTGAAGCAACACCTCATGACTTCGCAATTGGCTCAAGCATAGCCGTTCTGTGTCGTCACCCGCCTCCTTCCATCGTCCATCGTTCGCCTCTTTTATCATCCGCCTCTATTAATATACTATAATAAATTATTTGTATACATCCTATTGCTATATTTCCTGTTATCCCGCATTTATTCCCCATTGTATTTTATTCACAAAATAGTTAGGTTATATGCGCAGCTTAGAGTAGTATCACCCAGCAATGTTCACAACAATTGTAATATCAGACCAACATGAGATGTCATAATTTATTTTCGTTTATCTTATTCATAATTTCTATTTCAATGTCATTATCTTCTGATTATGTAATTCCCTGTTCGCAGTCTCGCACACGCGGGCGCCTGGATCCACGGAAGATCAGCGTCGTGGCGCTCACAAGCGACTCGACTTCATGCTGAGTGGTATCCATTTTTGCATGCAATTGTGTCCAATTCTTATGTATTGTAGTTTCTTTAGGTTTGTTAATTGTTTGCAAAATAAATGAATTTCTTTCTTTCTTTCTTTCTTTCTTTCTAATATCAAGGTAGGTAAACAATTAGTTCATTGATTTTCTATTAACTTCACGAAGTACTATACAGAACACCATCCTTTCAGGTACAGTAAAAGCTAATAAAAGCATGTTAAAATATTAATAACCTCCGGAGTTCGCAGCAAGCAAGTAAAATTATTCACAAAATGTGTCTCTACTCTCGAGGTTCCATTAAGTGCTCCCTCTGTGCAAATCATAAATGTGACTGAAAAGAACAAACGAGGTGTAAGGCGTAAAATCTTTTCTGAAAGTATCCTTTTAATGCGGACCCTCGTTAACTCAAAAGAGTTATTACTGTCACAAGTCAGTTAAATTAGTAACTTAACTTGACAGTTTCTTAAAGTTTACTTCCTTAGAGAGCAATTTTGTGTAAAAGTATCTTGACATCGTAAAATACTTCATTCACGAATAAGTTTAAAGTTTCAGTTTTTAAAAATCTTTCATAAGACTAGTTAATATTGGGTTAAATCAATGCATTATGTTCCTAAGTAGGTAGGTTAATTCATCTATTTTCATCGAGTTTTAGATTACTCCGCTAGAGTAAATTCGTTTTAATACTTAATAAGCTAAAAGAAAATTTACCTTTTCTCGACATCAAAACACACTTCGACTGTTTACATGGACATATTGCACGAAGTCACTCTTATTTACTATGTGGTACTGTTTCTTTTCAACGCTTGCTGTAGGTAAGTACATTTGTTGAGCCTGAATATTGTAAAACAAATAAAGGTATCCTATCGCAAATCCGATGATTTGTTTTCCAACTGTTTAATTTATCCGGGAATTTATAACAAAGAAAATCTTTTTATTTGTACTTTTTGTTCTGAATATATTAGCTTTTCAAAAACTTTAAAGAGAAAAACCTACAGAACACGTAGGATTGTTATAAAACTCACGTAGAGTTTTATAACAATCCAAGAAAGATAAACGGTATTAGATTAAAAATATTATAAAGTACGAAAATTCGAAAAAACGAAACAGTTGGTAACTAAAATTTGACCTTGTGTTAGGTAAACAAACGAATCCCAACCTACGGCGCGACAGGATGGCAAATAATTCATACCACTTTTAAACAGAAGGTATGCTAGCAATCACCAAAAATATTTTATTTCAAAACTCGTTACAATCGCCAAGACAACAATAGTGAGAATCTTACTCGTATTTTATTAACATTCATATAAACTAATTTAAAGAAGGGGAAAAAATCTATCACGCGGGACAAATAATAATTTAATGTCTGTGCAAAAGATGCCTTCGGCATAGTGTCTGGTTTCGGGCCCGATACCATAATATCGTCACCACTTTGAAAAAACCTCGTATCTCATAAATCACGATTTTAAACTTAATTAGGACAATAATAAAGTTTTAAATAGTACATCACAAATTTGTGAGATACGAGTTTTTTTTTAAGTAGTGACGATATACTGTACCAATTCCGTCGACGACAAATAAACGCATTGAGGGTTAAACACAAACATTCACAGCAACTAACAGAAAAGTTACCATGACACAGTTAATCAGTTCAGTTTCCGGTAAGAGAAAGGGACAATATATGGTATTGTCCCTTACACTCGCTGTAAAGTGAAATACAGAACTATGCTATATAATTCGAACACAGCAGGCACTTCACTGCCAGTGAACGTGTTAAATAAGCCACTTGATGCGTATTCTATTGACGATGGCAATCAGATTACCGATTCGGTTTTGAGTTATTTTTTTGCAGCTGATTTCGAAATGTGACCCTGCCTTTGTATTTTCATTTGGCTATTTCACGTATTTAATTTGATTTTTTTTTTACTTTTCTTACGAGTCAGCAAAAATAACGCAGTTACGTTTACTCGAATTCTTTACAGACCCGTTTTATGGCTCGTCAATACATAAAATACAAATGCACCTTTTTGGGACAAGAAACTGGACAGGCCACAGGAAAAGCCCAGCGTCGAGACAGAGATCACTCGATAAGATTTGTTTAAAATATTTGACTTTTCTTTATAACATACTAGTACTTTTGAGGGCGTGGATGACGTATTTGCGAACTAGGTTTAAAAATGCAACGTAGTGCTAACCGATACTATACGACTACGACTACAACAGGTTCATTATTATAGTATTATAACAACTTGAAACAAAATTTAAATACATAAGTATTTTATTTTCACTAGCTATTGCAATATACATATAATATTAGTATGGATTTGTAACAGCCCTCATGATATTCTCGTCCTTATCGTTAAAGACATGAATTTTCTGGTTAAAGAATTGGATATTAATCATATTTTATTAAGCATTCTGAATTTTTAGTATTTATCTGCACCACGAAAAATTTTCCCATTCATTAAATACATTAAGTGTTCATATTAAAAATAAAAGATGTGAAAGTTGATTTGAAAGAAATTTTAAGACACCTACACTGGTTGGTTATTTATTTTCACGATTATTTTTTAAAAATTGATTCTCTACAAAATCTGCGTAGCAAATAAATAACTTAAATATTTACACGCAATAATCATTAAAAATATGGAAAATATTTGGATATTAAGTCACCACAGACTTAGACGAAATAATGAGACTATTAGTGGTGATCCATTTCCAGCCCCCCCCCCCAAGACGATGGGAAGATAACGATAGCTTTGCAAAAACTGAGCTTGGCTTCTATCACAGTCATTGATAGCGTTTAAGGGTGAGGACCAGGGCCCGTAATTTTCATGCCGCTGACGCAAAAATGACGTCACGCTACATAGAGTATGATTTCAAATAGTTTTATTGAAATTATTAACCATTAGTCGTCAATCATTTAATCATGTACAAATAAGTTAAGTAGGTAATCTATTGACTCGTAGAAAAATAAATACCTACTTACTTGATACGTAAAACGTAAATGAGACTATTTGTTTTGTATTTTATGTCGATACATACATTTTATTAAATGGTACTTATTGTTACCACATTTCAACAAGTAAGTACAGAACAGAATTACTCCTCTCTAACTTAAAGCACACAATCCTTCTTGCTTCAATCCCGTACAGAGAAAATCTACGTCATCTTAGTTTTCCTACGTCATGTGATATTCATAAAAATACTTTTGTTTTGTAATCATTGTTTTGTTTGTTCGCACATTTGGTTAATTATTCCAACTTCCCTGTTAAAAAGAAAATTTGAATCGATGGACACATTTTTTCTGATTTTAACAATTTCTCAGAGGCATTTAATAAATAATGATTATGAAGAAATACTAATTGGAATCATACTCTATGTAGCGTGACGTCATTTTTGCGTCAGCGGCATGAAAATTACGGGCCCTGGTGATGACCTAAAAGTTGGATCATAGTTAAACGCAGTTAACCAAACTAACAACGAAGACGGAAAAAGTTCCGTTTACAATTTTATGGCTAATTTTCGTTGCACAACGGAAAAGTTCCATAGAAAAATTAATTGTTAACACCGACTTTAAAAACATATCAGAGGGTAAAACTATTGTCCATTCCATGTTATGCTACTTGTCTTATTTAGTAAACACCTTATTAACATCAAAATACTACTTAAAATTGCATGTTAATATTTTAAACATTATTAATTTCTTCTAAATCTTCTTAGCTATAATGGTATTATCCATTACCGCTACCAGTGTCCTCCGTCTAGCAGACTACGTGTTAAAGAGCTCGATGTGAATTTTTCCCTTAACTTCATAGGTAGAAAATGTAGTATCTTATCGAACATTTTCTTTAGGTTTACGTTAAATATAACAATTACTTATCGAATGTCTTTTTTGTGTGATACGTTCGGGCATTTTCAAAATAAAGTGACTTAACTTTGTCAGTTTTGTGACGAACATTTGCCATACTTATGTGGCTAATTTCGTCACAAAACTGACAAAAGTTAAGGTTTCTTAATTTTCCTAAACTAGGGTCACTTCATTTTGAAATTGCCCGTTCACCTAACTAACCTAAGTATACCTCGGGACGAGAAGGTTGAACATTTTACATTTTACCTTGTATATGAGAACTTACACTTAAAATTTATGTGGGAAACTTAAATTTAAAACGTAAGCATTTCAATTTATTTTTTTAATCGTTTTTACACAAAAATGCCAATTTGAGTACTAAAGATTAATTTCCAGGCGGGGTGCAATGTTGTACGAACGATAGCATTAAGAGAATAACTGTTTGCTTTTGTTTATCGACAACCCATTCATTATTTTGCACTACCAGTAGGTAGGTACACTGACACGAACGGAGGTTGTTTTTGATTGAACAATATTCAAAGCACTGATTAGGCTTTGATCGGCTTCGAGTTCGGTGTAGCCGACGGCAAAATTTCCAAATTATCTAGCTCTTTGACGACTGACTGCAAAGTCATTTATCCTCACTGTTGGCACGTTGTCAACTTTAATATTTTATTTGTCATTTTTAAAAGGCGCGTTTTTCCACGATTTCACTAAATCCAAGATACGTTTGCTAAATATTTTGAATTTATACTACTTCAAATGTTTATTCATATGCAGGAACAAAAATAATAATATGAGACGCTTGCCCCTATAACTTATTTATGTTTAGTAAGACTATGAATTGCAAATGTTACAGGAGATTATGTACTTAAGTATTAAAAGCAGTTTTCATTAAATCATTTCGAACAGATCCTGTGGGAATTTTGGCATGTAGTGAATCTTAGTTATTACTAAAAGTTTGACCTTGGGGGTGATTCTCTCAACACAGCGCTGCGTCGATCTCACAGGTGAAGTTTTATCCAGCAAGTTTAAGAAGTGCCGTCGGAGCGTATAAAACACATTTTAGCGCGTGCCTTTTTAATGAGGCAGCTTTAAACGATACTGAACTCGACTCACTGCCTGCTGCCTAATTGAGAAGGCACGCGCTAAAATGTGTTTTGTACGCTCCGGCGGGACTTCTTAAACTTGGTGGATAAAACTTCACCTATTATTATTAGATCGACGCAGCGCTGTGCTGAGAGAATCACCCCCCTTTTCTTAGTCCCGATAAGTACCTACCTACCTAACTGGGATTGTTTATTTTTGCTAATCCCCATTTTTATTCTTTTACCGAATTTATGGAGTATTTTAAGAAACTTAATTGAATATTTCAGCAATATATCGCTCCATATGTTTTATAATTTATTGAAAATTTCAGATACGACTTCTCGTATATTACACATCGCGGCTGAATCTATAAATCACAGACACAAACAAGACGAAAAAAAATAATGGCAATCGATGGTTAGTTGTTGTGTGTCAATTTCACCATAGAATCAGAATCAGAATCAGAATAATCTTTATTCAAGTAGGTTTACAAATAATAAACTCTTTTGAAACGTCATAGTAGCGACTTAGCCTAAATTGACTGCAGGTTCAAATCGCGACCGATCAGAGAAGAACCTGTAAGAAACTCTGTCGGATGTCTTTTTTTTTTCGACGTTCGCAACCTTTTGTCGTAAGGACTAAACATTTTATTACAAGCAATTCAGTCCCAAGCATTGTTATCATTAATATAGTCTTTAATACTATAATATGCTTTAGAAATTAGTTTACGCTTAACGTAACTCTTAAATTTATTTACTGATAGTTCAGTAACATTACTTGGGAGCTTATTATAGAACCTAATACAATTACCCATAAAAGAGTTTTTTATTTTATGGAGCCGCGTGAAGGGCACTGTGAGCTTATATTTATTTCTGGTATTAACATTATGTATGTCACAGTTCTTTCTAAATTTAGCGATGTTTTTATGAACATACATAATGTTTTCATAAATGTATTGACTGTGCATGGTCAATATGTTAATTTCTTTAAACTTATCTCTAAGCGAGTCTCTCTGGCCCATCTTGTAGACAGCACGAATAGCCCTCTTCTGCAGAACAAAGATGCTATTTACATCAGCAGCACTACCCCACAGTAAAATACCATATGACATAATACTATGGAAGTAACTAAAATAAACTAATCGAGCGGTATCTAAGTCTATTAATTGCCGAATCTTATTAACTGCAAAAACTGCAGAACTGAGTCTACCCGCCAATCCAGCAAGATGAGGACCCCATTGGAGCTTGGAGTCTAACGTTAAACCAAGAAACACTGTATCATTAACTAGGTCTAGTTTGTCATTTTTAATAGTTACAGTAGTTTGACTATTTTTCACATTAGTAGTCATGAACTTTATACATTTCGTCTTTTTCTCATTCAGTAATAAATTATTAACACTAAACCAATCGACTACTTTTGATATAGCATTGTTTACATCGACATTAAACTGCTGTTGTCGTTTAACTTTGAACACAAGTGACGTATCATCAGCAAACAATACTATATCATGGTTATCCTTTATAAGGTAAGGTAAGTCATTTATGTAGATGAGGAATAAAAATGGACCCAATATTGAGCCCTGTGGTACGCCCATTGAGACCAATGACCCAGGTGATCGTACTCCATTCACGTCTACCCTTTGTATTCTCCCGTATAAGTACGTTTTTATTAAGTTTAGCGCAGTACCTCTAACTCCATAGTGGTGTAGTTTCCTGATCAATGTGTCATGGTTAACGCAATCGAAGGCCTTGGACAAATCACAAAAAATACCTAAAACATCCTGTGACCCTTCCCAGGCATTAAAAATGTTTTTAATCAACTCAACACCAGCTTCGGTTGTCGAGCGACCCCGAGTAAAACCAAATTGTTTATTGTGTAATAAATTATTATACCGAAAATGTTCCGCTAACTGTGACAAAATCAATTTCTCAAATATTTTACTGAAAGTGGGTAGTATGGATATTGGTCTAAAATTTGTGGGGTCAAAAGTACTACCCGTTTTGAATAATGGAATTATCTTACTATGTTTCATAAGATCAGGAAACTCACCACAATCAACACAGTGATTAAATACGACCATTAAGTCAGATGCTATGACTTCAATTAAGGATTTGAGTACATGGACCGACACTCCCCAAAGGTCACTGGTTTTCTTTATATTGATTGAGTTGAATGCCTTAATTACATCCAAGGCAGTAACGCGCTTGAATTCAAAGTATATACTGCATTCAGGCACGTTATCTTCTAAAAGTACAATGGCAGACGCAGGCGAAGAGTTCAAGCACTTAGTCGTGGACACTGGTATATCGGTAAAAAACTTTTCAAATTCAATTGCGATATCTGGATTGGAATCTATTATTTTACCATCTACTTTTAAACGATAGTCGTTAATGTTCTTTTTTCGGCGACCTGTTTCTTCATTAATTATTTTCCAGGTCGTTTTAATAACATCAGAACTATTCAAGATTTTGTTACTTAAAAAATTTCGCTTAGTTATACGGCAGTCTATCTTGAATTGCTTAGAATACTGTTTGACATGTTCCTTAAACTCCTCACTCGCGTTATACCTCCGTTCCTCATATAGTTGATACAGTATTCTTCTACGCTTATGTAAGTCCGCAGTAGCCCAGTCACTGAAAACCTTTGCACCACCAACCACAACCGATTTGGATGTAAATACTGCGTTAAATTGTTTTATGAATGTGTGAAAGAATGAGTTGTACATGTCATTGGGTCCCTTATCAGTTGTTAGAAAGGGCAAATTATGCACTAGGTTATGTCTCATTCTTTCCACACGGTCTGCAGTTATTGGCACAAAAGTAATTTCTTTTTTTGGAATATTATTCGATACGGATTTGAATTTAATTAATTGACCCAAATGATCCGATTCCAGGTTGCTGATCACACTCTTACCAATAGGAATTATATCAGTAAAAATATTATCAATACACGTGGCACTAGTGTCAGTAACTCTAGTTGGCTCCATAAAAGTATGTGTCAGGCCGAAAGATTTGAAAAGATTTATTAATCTTTTGGTTAGTGGACTGTTTTCTAAAATATTTATTCTGTTTTCATAATAATATGCTGCTGTTGCTTTTTATAACATTTTATTGCTTACTTGCAGGGATAAGTAACAAAAACGCATTAAATATATTTAAAACTGAATGTAGGTATTTTTATATTTATTGTACTTACATCGAAGTGGTCCTCGCAGCAGTATTGTGTATAGCACTGGAAATACTCCACATTAACTTCATGGCACTACCTTTCACGTAAGTCTTCCCGGATGGAACCATTATTTATGGACTACTTTTTGAATATTTTTTTCACGCAGGAACAAAACATTTCCTGTATTCTTTAATTTTAAGGTATTTTGTGATAGGTATTCAACAAATCGAAAACAACGGTATAACCTTACTTTTTTTTCTTTTTGTTCCAGAAGGAGGCAGGACATACATCCATACAGCCTAGTCATAGTTTTCATTCTTTATGATCCAATTTGAAGTAAGGCTGAAGCCAAGCCTTTGTAGATTTTTCTTATACTAATTTCAAGGTAGGCCGAAGCCAAGACTTTATTGATTTTTCTTTTTCCAATTTGAAGTAAGGCCGAAGTAAACTCTTTGTAGATTTTTCGTACTCCAATTTCAAGTGAGGCCGAAGCCAAGTATTTGTAGATTATTTGTGTATTTGGAGTTATTATCCTTAACTCGTCTTCTTCTTATTTTATATTAATGGCGGTCCACCGTGATATTCCGCAGTGATTTCGCCAATCCTTAACTCCCATACATTAATTTATGCCATTGACAGTGACAGATGAACGTTTTTCATAACTGAAGTTAAGACTTTAACAGATAAAGCCTCTGAGAAAGGGATTATCTGAACTTTTTTCATAACCATTTCGAGATATGAATCTCGAAATGGGTTTCGAAATAGCACTTAAGAAAAAAAAAACAATCCCAATTACTTAACGTCACTTTACCGTAACAACTAAATGTTTTTTTTTCTCAAAATGATTAGCTGTTTACTGCACAATAATCTTTTAAGATGAAGCTCAAGCACAGTATTGTGGAGTTCGTGACAGCACAACTTTAACTGAGATGTAGTGCGGGGTGGTATGGCAGATGGATCAGTTTATGTACCGAAGTTTCTTTAAATCAACTTCTCTTACTTATTTACTTGCAGCATTTTATTTTTAATCTGTTGGTGTATAAGTATACATAATTATTATTGTTAGAAATTAATCTATACTAATATTATAAATGTGAAAGTAACTCTGTCTGTCTGTCTGTTTGTTACGCTTTCACTGATAAACCGTTAAATCGATTTAGATGAAATTTGGCAAGTATAAAGATAGTTTGAGCCCCAAGGAAGGACATTTTATCCCGAAAAATTGGACAGTTCCCAAGGGAATAGCGATAAACGACATCTATTTGGACGGAGTCGCGGGCAAATGCTAGTAATAATATATAAATAGAATAATCGTTGCTCAATGGTCTAAAAACTAAGATTAACTTCCTATCAGTCAAAGTTCAGTGCATAACTCACGTTTAAGGTCGGAAATGAAATTTGCGGCGAAAAGTTTGATGTGGATGGTGATGATAATAAATAGGGGGTCACATCGAAATGCATAGGAAATAAATAATGTCAATTTTACTCCTCGTAAATATTATATAGTCTGGCAAATGAAAGATGAGAATGCAAAATTCACTTAGGCGGCAACACTATATGGCATTATATGGTTTTGACAATCAGTGTTGCCATCTTTCATTTGCCAGACTATAGTCACGAAATACATAAAAATCTTTGCATTATTCTGAATAAAAGGCCATTTTATTGCCTCTAGCCAGAGCATCAGTTGAGTGCCAAACAATCGTTTTGAAAAATAAGGGCGCGGCGCTGTTCGGTGTGAAATTCCTACTCCATCCTTTTTAGAATATATGTTACACCTGGGGCTCTATTAATCTCAGGTTAAACTTGGCTTGTTATCGTACTGACAAAGTTACCCAAGTAACACATCAAAGCAGTATAACGGCCGATTTACAGCATTTCAGTATCGTTTACGCATTTTGAGTTAGTATTATAGTAGCATTACAAACGTTTATACGACTACTGTAATGCTTATTTGGGCACAAATTAGAATGTACTTAGTAAAAGAATGATTGGAGCTATTTAAGTGTTTAGAGTTAGAACTTAAATAAACCCTAAGTCATTGCAAAAACATCTCTAATACCATATGGTACAAAGCGTTATATATTACCGTTATAATTTATAAACTACTTGTCTCGCAATAAATGGACAATAAATAGATGGTCAAAACTGCAGAGTGCAAGTGACTCAAAACAAAGTTTTATAATACTGGGTAAATTTTTGACCTTTTGTTATTTCATGCCTTCAATTATTCCTGCGCAATGTAGTTTACTGAAAAATTCTATACAAGTTTCATTGAAAAAATTCACGCGCCTTCGATATTTTGTAGTTTTCATATAAAATATTATATAAAGATATGTGTGAAGTAACCAAAACAATTGTGTATTCCTAGTATATAACGAATTTTGCATAATTAACATAATAGTCGTGGCTGGGCAGTATTAAATTAAATTATATCATTATTATTAGGTATATTTCTATTTTAAATGAATGATGATATTTTTTACTTATAAAATATTTACAAAATGGTATCGGTCTACAGCAGCCCGGTGAGACTTCAAAAAGGCTTATAAATGCCGCTAGCAGTATAAATACTCACACGTGAAATATGGTCGACAAATGGTTTTAATAATATAGTAAAATGAATGTATATATATAGGTGTTAGCTGTACAACAGAACTCAGGTGATCTTTTAAATGCAAGCATTACATTGATTCACTTTTATGCTATTCAGGACTACTAGGCTTTTACTTATTACTTAAACGTGCTATTACACAACAAACGGCATTGAAAACAGCTCAAAGCTGTATAACAGATTTACAGTGCATTATAATGGTACAAGTTTATGCTATTAAGCAGCATCAGGCAATATCTTACTACTTAAAATGCTAACTAAAATGCTTATAGACCCTAAGGCACTAAAAACTGCTGAAAGCTGTATAGCGGATTAACATGGCATTATAATAGTTCATGTTGAGGCTATTCAACAGCATTAGAAATCTATTTACTACTTAAAAATGCTATTGTAAATCCAATTGCACCAAAAACAGCTGAAAGCTGTACAGTCAAGTTCAAAAGTACGTATACACTTTAGTACCTTGTCACTTTAATCGCTCGGATAATTTCATATGGCAGTTTAAACATAACGTTAAATAGACAAGGTACTAAAGTGTATACATACTTTTGAACTTGACCGTAGACCTGAGTTATGGTTTGCTGCACTAAAACTAAAGGCTTTACAAAAGCATTTTTATATACCAATATCTAACCATTATAAAGAGTAAAGCATCATAATGGTTTTTAAATGCCAATATAAAGCTTCAAGACGCTCGGTGAACTTATATAAGAGTTTATACGGACCTTAAGTTCTACAGTAATGGCGACAGTAATGGCGGCCGAGTTAAAAACAATAAGTGTAAAAACAAAGTAAAATAAGGCCTCTGTAACCGCGTAAACCGGCAAATATGGCAACATCTACAAACCTTACTTTTTAGCACTTCGCAGGGAAATCAAAACCTATAGGGTCCCATAGACCTAGAATCGTGATATTTGGCAAGAAGGAAGATTTTACAGCACAAGTAAAGGAAAAAATAAGAAAATTGTTAACTTGTTTCTTAAATAGCTGTTTTTTTTTCTTGTACATACTTATTTGCAGTTGGTAAACTAATTGCCGCCTATTTCGATGTATGGAGACAACAGTAATCTTCGAGAAGACGCGATCACAGTGATGAATTATTGAATACTTACAAGTTTGTACGGAACCCTCGGTGCGCCAGTCCGACTCGCACTTGACCAGTTTTTATATTTTATTTTTTTCTAATTGTTATTTTAATAATAATCATAACTATTATAGTTGATTAGTCTGTGACTTGGCTATAAACCCAACGGGCATTAAACCCAATCCCTTTTTTTTTACTTGATTCCGTTAAACCCAAATCTTTATCTTATATCAAAATCAATACAGAGCTGAATCAATAAATAAATAAAATATACCACTGATCGATATTCTAATTGTTGTCTATCGAAATCGTGAATGTCTCCTCCCCCAAAGCAAAACCCTGCGTAAACGCCCTAGTAAAAAGGTGACGGTTGAAGCGCTTGGATTGCCCACGTACATAACCGAAAGTAGGCGGCGTTTCGCAGTCATTTCGCGTCTTTGAGCTTGTCTTCAGTGATGTTATAAAATCATGAGTAATTTGTACTCTTAAGTACTAAAGTCAGTGTGGTGCTAGAAGCACCGTGGAGACGCCGGCAGCGGCCAGTGCGCGCCCACATCGCGGAGGCGCCGCACGCCCCGTCAGCCCGCCGCTGCGCGACCGTCGTGTGTATCGCCGCTTAAAAACGCTCAATTAGTTCAAAAGTGTTTACCGTTCGCAAAATATACGGTAAGTTAATAAATATTTAAAAAAAAACCTATATAGAAAATAACGCTTTTTGGTCACCTTTTAAACCATTGCATATTTTTAGAATACTTAAAATTAATTAGCTTTTTAAAATTCATGACGTTCCTACTAAGCGGAATATTTTAGTCATTTAAATAACTTTGTCTACGTACATGTGCTATTTACGCGTGTTTAGTTTGAAATAAGAAAACTGCTACTGTCAACGCTATTAGAATGAATAGGATACTGTTTTGTTTAGACAAACATAAATAAGCAACTCTACCAGTACCAGTACCAATACCAGTTTAAAACACAGTGATAAAGAATTTAATTTACTCGAAAATCGGGGTGGTCAGTGATATGTTTTTTTTCAAACGTGCTTCGTCATGTTATGAAAGGATCGGTGAATAAAAATAAAAGAACGTTCCTCTCAAAGTTTTTTATACCAGTGTTATCTACTTATTATTACAACGGCTTGATTGTTTGAATGGGTTGAATAAGTGCGACGAGGAGCCTCAATATCAGGTTGTAGCTGAATAAAATAAACAGAAATTAACAATCTTTTAGATATATTGTTTGATTATGTCCTTTTATATCACTCAATACGATAAATTTTTCATTTAAATTATTTCAATTTCAAGCTTGAGTAAGTTCACTTTGTTATCATGAACACAGTGGCTCCATTTTACTCTGTAAAACCATATTGCTTTTGACATGTTATCTTATTTATTATTTTTGAACTCGGCCGCCATTACTGATAAAAAATAACATAATGTTGAAAATACGATGACATGTTAAAAACAATATAGTTATACTGTATAGAATCGAGGCCCAGTTTAGCTTGTATGCTGTACATGCCTGGTCTAATCTAAAGTCGTGCCAAATTTTAAATGTTCCGCTATCCGAGACAGACTAAGAACGCATTTAATCAAAGAGATAGAGCGGCGAAACGGACGGGCACGACAATAACAAAAAACGGAATTAAAAGAGAAATAGACAAAATTAGCTACGAATAACTTTTGTTCCGCAGACGTTGGCGACGCCGTTGGCAGCATGTTATTATCTCGTAGTAATAAACCCTTTTAAAAAATAACCAACGGCATATATTGAACAACGTAATAACTTGCGTAACAGTACGTGAAACGAATGCGTGAGCTGATATTAGGATTGTTCTGCTTAAAACACAAACAGACAACCTCATTACAAACTTTAATACCTTCATTACTCGTACATAAATGATTACGAAAATATATTGGGAAAATGTTCTCCGCAAGTTACCGTCGGGCCTGATGAGCGGCCACAGGTGAGCCAGCTTTGCGTTAACTTAACGAACCTCCACTCGAGTTCTATCAAAGTTTTAAGATCAGCTTGACGAAGATTATTAATAATTAATCCCGCTAACGAAGACATTAATAGTTTGTTTCATACAATTGAATATTGCTGGTAAACTGCCAGGATGTAAGAGCCGTGGAAAATTGGAATTCAATTTATTGCAGACCACTCCTAACGCTTTCTTTCAGCCACGCCGTTAAAATATAACTATGATAACTACTTACCCAATAGTACATTTAATTTGTAAATTCTGTCAATTATTAAGACAATCAATTTCCATTCGAAGTAACTATTTGTAGGAATTATTTTTGTGATTTTCTTATGCCTCACCTAACGACCCGCCCCCGCTTCGCTTTGGTTTATTTATTAACTTCTGTGAAAAATTACCCAACTGATGGTGAAACATTTTCCAACTGATCGTGAAAACCGTTAGCGGATATACGGACAAACAGAAAGACGGACGGATACGAAAAGCTACTTTGTTTTATCACTACATAGTATTTTTTTTTTTTTTTTTTTTTTTTTATGTTAAGGAGAAGGCGCACGAGCACTCAGGCCACCTGATGGTAAGTGAAATCTGAGACCCATAGACATTTGAATTCTCAAGATTATAATCCTAAGACCTCAAATGCGCTGCCAACCCTGAGGACTAAGATGGAATGCCTCTATGCTAGAAATTTCACCGGTTGTCTTATCCCCACACCGGAACACAACAATGCGAACACTGTTGCTTGGCGGATGGTTAATGGATAAGATGGTGGTAGCTATCCGGACGGACCCTGCACAGGGTCCTACCACCACTAAACAAACTCGCTTTTTCTGTCCCTATATCCCTATTATGTATGCTCAAATCTTTAAAACTACGCAACGGATTTTGATGCGGTTTTTTTTAATAGATAGAGTGATTGAAGAGGAAGGTTTATATGTATAATACTTTAATCCAGAGCGAAACGAGAGCGGGTCGCTAGTACTACATAATATGTCACATATTATGTGATAATAATGTGTCCCTATTGACTGCCATTAAGTTAAAGTTTCGATTATTGTTGGCCAAAACGTTTTATATTATACTTATTTTTAGTCATAATGTTAAAAGTCATAATATTGAAAAGTATAAATCGGAATGTGTGTCAAAGGAAAAAGGTAATAATAGTACTTGTAATAAATGATATTAGGCCAAAATATGGTAATCATAAAAGTACAACCCGTACAACTTGAAGTAACTAACGTTTTTAAGGGTGACTATTACAGAGTATAAACTGTGCCTGCATACTAATGTCATAAGATTAATAAAGCGGCATTGCCGCCTAAAAGTACCTACAGTATTATGTTATGATTTGTTTTTTGTTTTATTTATCCACACATAATGACAGCTTTTTACCTATAAAACAATTCGTACAAAGTCCATAAATCTATTGACTCTATGTTTAAACAAAATATAGACATGCATGATGTGATAGGGTCGATGGGGATAGTTAAGGCCTTCGGCCTGGACGCAATAATAACCTAACCTAACCTATTGATCTAAATTTTTCGACTATAGCAGGAGTTTTTGATCAGGCGGAGCCCCTCGTACTCCCCTCCGCTTCCACTGTGTTGCTTTTTAATGATTTTAATTATAGATATTAATGAATATTGAAACCAAATTAAAGGTTTGTTGAGTTGTAGTGTAATTGTCAAATAAATATTGGAAGTTTGAGTTGGTTTTATAAAATGCTAAGAGCAAAATTCCAGATCATACCAATAATAATTTATTTTTCTTTAAATTATGGTCTTTAATACATGCGAAACATTAAAATATGGTGTAATTAACTTTTGGTAGAAAAACGGTATGAATAAAAATAATTGATACTATAAAATATGTCCTAAAATAGTTCTGACGGATTATAAATTTGCCTTTGAGTGTTATAGGGTTTTAAGTTATACCTTTTGTGTATTATAATCTTTTACATTATGGATAATTAACGTTCAGATTATAAAGCGTTATGATTTATGACCCAAGATTTTTATGACTTCCGATAGTTATGAATATAAATAATATGGGTACAAAAGTCTGTCTTTCAATAATCGAAACAATAAATGTATTGCAGTCAAAGGGATCCCGATAATAATAAATACTTTAATCAAATATCAAAGTATCTTATCGATAATAATTGCAAATTACAACTAAAACAAAACTATGGCAAATTAAAATAATGAACTTAATTAAAACTTATCAAATAATGAAAAAGATAACATTAATACTAAATTAGTGTGAAACAAAAATGGCCCACGTGGCAAACTACCACAGATGCTGGCAGCATTTTCTCGTTGCCTATACAAAAAGGAAAAGGGATGGCTTTGTGTGCTTTCGTGCGAAGAACGTGACATGGAGATAGTTTGCGCGCGCCTTGGAGGCAGTCAAATTCAAATAATTGTTGTTAACTTTAAAACCACAACAGTTATTACAAAAATGGTTTACCAGGATAAATAAGTTATAAAATACTCAACTATAGTTCAGAATATTAAAGATTCAATCAAAAACATGCGAAATAGGTGTCATGTTTAAAAAATAAACCAATGGAAGATTTTGTTACTAAGCGTGGTTTCACGTTTATTGACAATCTCATGGAAATATTATCAATTTGAATATATCCAAAAAACAGACATTTAAGGGATCAGGGGGTTCTCTGAACACAGCGCTGCCTCGATCTCAAAGGTAAAGTTTTATTTTTCGTTTTTTTCCGGCAAGTTTAAGAAGTCAACCACTGAACTCGACTCACTGCCTGCTGCCTAATTGAGAAGGCTCGCGCTAAAATGTGTTTTGCAACTAGACTTTGTTTAAATGCTGTATTCTCAATAAGAATTGAAATATAATACTCATGGAGAAGTGCGGGTTTTCTACCCGAATCTCACAAAACATAAATTTATTTTTGTTTTATCGTGGTATAAAACTTTGTCCACACAGTTGTGTCGGTTCGGTGGTCGCACGCGTCGACGCGTCCTCCCATTGTGGCTAGCGACGACAAAGGGCGACGAAGGTAGCATCCCCAATGCTCGGGGCAAATCTTTTTTATCTTTCTCCAATCCAATATGCCTACTTTTTAGGGTTCGTTCAAAACCGTCCCCGTGTTCTCATCATGGATGTCTTTTAATAACCCGGCTTTACCAAAAAATATCTTGACTTATATACCTCTGAATGTTTACAAATATATGATATGTCTATATGTGTCTGGACAAAACTAATGTGTACTGCGATTGCACGTCTAATTCTTACTACTTTTAAAATAGTTTTTTATCCTATTGCGGGCAAAAACGTTTCACATTGACCTAAAGTCAGAATAGGCCAAAAGCAATGGATGACTGATACGGTACGTTTCAAATCTGGTACGTTTTAAAAAGCTTCAACCCTTGACAGAGACTACAATTATCTACTTTTATTATTTATGTTGAAACAGAAATCTTTAAAGAACAACGTTCTAAAGTTACTCTTAAGTACTACAAATAAATGAAGTCTGGCTAGACAAAGATGGAAAAGAAAACCGCAGTTATTTTAATGTCGTTTTAGTTTATGCAATGTCATGTGTTTTATCCAGGTTTATTTTAAACTTTTGAGCATATCGCTTCTTATTAAAGAAAGTAATAAATAATAATATAGGTATCGTTATATATAAGGCTCCATTCTTCGAGTTTCTCGCTTACTGGCAGGTAGCAATTCGTTATATTTGAGAAATTCATTTGTTTAGGGCGCGAAACAAAATAACAACTTCTTTTAGCGATTAATGAATAACGGTGAGTCGGCCTTTGTGATTAAACAATAATATGTGTATAACATTATTTAATTAAATGAACGAAAATTTAACCGATTAATGCATTATTTGCTATATTTAAATCTGTATATTTTTATGGGTAATTTTAAAATTTCTATCATTGTATGAAAACCGTGATTCGTTCGGGTCGAATAGGTATTTGGGTCTAATACTTACCAGTGTTTGGGATTTATAATAACAGTGATACCTACTTGAAACAAGTTTTTTTTTAAATATATTAGTATCGTATCAACATCAACGTTAAGCAGAAGCTTCTCCACCCAAAGTCCTGTATTCCTCACAATTGGCAACACAGGAGTTCTGGAACACTTCTGGCATTCAGGTTTAAGGAGTCCACAATGTCTGACAAAACTAATGTGTTAAATACAGCTACTGATGTTTAATTCAATTTGCACATCCCATGAAATGAAATAGGCTTATTTTATTTTCACTTGATGACCGCCCAACCACGTCTACTTCTTTCATTTTATAGGACAAGGGTTTTATTTTCACTGTCTTGCGCGCTGTAATATCGGTTTTTCGCATTTTCCTCGTGAATTTATTATACAGCGGCTTGTACCTATTCATCCAAAACGTAATAATATGCAAAATCTAAAAAGAATCGGAGAAAAGTAAGAAAATCTCGCCTATTGTATATTAGTAATACATTTCAGTACTTTCGCTCATTTTATAGCTATTTACGTATTATGATTGAGCCGAGATATTATGAAAGCACCTCATAACCTTTCATGTCGTATTCTCAGATCTATCTACTGAAATTTTACTTTGATTTACGATGAATGGAAATAGTATTGTAACAAAACGTGGTTTCTCCCTAACAAATTACATTATTGCCTGTGACGTCGTTCGTGCGGGATTGGATAATTGCATTTGGAATGGTTAACTTTAAGTTGACAACAAATGAAGGGTACATGAAAAAAACATGTATGTCACCTTAGTAACTTTTTCAGTTACCGAGGTTTCAATAGAAACCATGTTATTTCGGACGTTAGTTTTATCGTAGAGGTAGTTTTTTCAATGTAAAAGAAGTTATGTTACGATTTATATCGGTAACTGGGAGGTAAATATTAGTTCATTGCAAACTCTACATTTTGAAATAAAAATCTCATTAAAAAAGTGACTAGACACGTTGATACAGCTACAAACCTTACAATGAGCATAGTCCGACATGTCCGACACCCGGTTTTTATGGGTATGGAATTGGTATTATTAATTATTATTAAATTACGCCTTTTATTATAACCTTAAATAAATAATAGTTGGCAACAAAAGCTTGACTCAGAAATGAAATTTCGAATTGAAACTTACATACATACATAACATCACGCCTTCATTCCCAGAGTGGGGTAAGCAGAGCTACAGAAATACCAACAACTCTAAAAAGACATGTTAATAATTCTGTAACCACATTTTGCACAAGTAGGCTGAGATATTTACTAGTGTATTAGTGACAGGTTGCAAGCCCATCGCCTAACAGTACTACAAGCCCTTATTCCCTTAGTCGCCTCTTACGACATCCACGGGAAGACATAGAGTGGCACTATTCTAACCCGGAAACCACACGGGCAACAACCCGAATTACGAATTGAAACTTATCTTAGCTTAATACAGAGATATGTATTTCAACTGTTTAATGTTTTATACCTACTTTAAAAACGTACCGTATAGCTTTACTGTCATCCATCTATCACAGGACTTATAGTAAATTTGAAGTACGAGTATAACAATCTTATAGAAAAAAATAGATTGTTGGCTAATATAAGTACTTATATGAATGTTTAGTCATTCCAGCGACGGGCGACGGTCTGTTGTCGGTTAGTGGGCTAAAGCAGGCACAGCATTAAACCTTGAAGTACATATTTTAATAATCTTAAAGTTCAAAAGTTGGTAGTTTATGCGCTAAATCCTTTAGGTTTAGTGCGACACGTAATAAAGAAATGAGGTCTTGCCTCTTTGACTTTTCATGAAGAATTGTTTGAGTGCGGAATATGTAAGAGGCTTTCGCGGGAAATGCCGCTGCCCTCGCTATTCATTCTCCGAGACTTGGCCCGCCGCCGGCCGTTGAAATATGAACGTTGTTTATCAATTATGTTACTAACCCTTACGTTGCGTGCCCGCAGGAATATTTTTTAAATGGCATTTTTTTCTGAAATCTACCAAAGAAGAGAGAACCTTTTAGTTGTCATTTTGTCAGTTCTTGTGTGGTCAAAAAAAAGGGCAAAACGTGGTGTTCTTTTAGATTTGACCATTCCGATCAGCTTAAAAGACGCCATAAAATGTGACGCAGTAGACTGCGTAATCGATGCGTCATTGTATTTTAACCTTCTGAGTGGTCGGTCAAATGACCACATGATGGAATGATGATGATGATGCTTAAATAAGCATTTCATATTTTCATACATGAAACGCGGAATTGGTTATTATTCGTTAATCCTTTTTTCACGTTAACACGGAGCTAGATCTCTGGCTTCGTAATAAGTATTTGCGTTTTTCAGCATGGTAAGTACAATATTTTTTTAATCGGTAAAGATTGTCCACCTTAATCTCAAATTATGCTAATCTATTATTAGCATAATTTGAGAGATAAGTAGGTACTGAACACTGTTGTTGTAGCCTTGATCGGTGTGGCTTTCAGACTGCTAATTCGTCTATCAAGGTTAACAACAGTGTAACGAAAAGTTTCGTATACTGGTTTAAAAGAAATATCGTTTTTTAGGGTTCCGTAGTCAAACTAGGAACTGTAATTTGGCATGAATATACACAATAGTCACGCCAACTAAGTGGTACAATAAAATGTAAAAATAATATTTTTTTAGGGCACTTCCCCTACACGTAACGTGGGGATGTATATTTTTCCTCATCTACTCCATAGTATCGGTCTATGGATAGGTCTTTCTTTATTTCGTTTAAGTAATCCTTGAAATTATTAAGCTTTAAAGCGCTAATTTTTGTTAGACTCAAGTGTCCCCCCTACAGCCAAAACTACAAAATACAAAAAATCTGAAAAAAAATCTTAAAGAACATTTAACAAATTTTAAAGAAAAACGACTGAGTAGACATCATGGGTTCTTGAGATACAGGCGGTTATAGTGTTTATTCCTACTAAAATCATCTAAAACGGCACCAAATGACTTTAAATAGAAAATTAGTTATTAGGTACTTGTTGATTTTTATGTTTGTAGTACTTAACGGCTTCGGAACCCTATACTGAGCATGGTCCGACATGCTCTTGCCCGGTTTTTCAATTTAATTTGGTTTAAATTCATTTCAATGCCTTCGAGTACTATTTAAATAGTTAGATGCATACGACGAATGAAGATGTGTCGTTATAATTTCAGCTTGCTTCTATATTTGAACTTCATGTTGACCATTTAGTTCGTTGAAAGATGTTTGTTGATAACTGGATTTCAAACACTCGATAGTCGCGCCAACCAGCGCAACGCTTGGGGCCAAAACAAACCGGAGAATTGCAATCAGCTAGATTTTCCCAAGAGTCACCTGAATTCTGCAATAAGTTCGCACACAGATGATGATGATGTCTTTTCAGTATTGCCTTTGACGTATATTGGTATTTTTTTTACTCGGCCGCCATAATTGTCACGTTAATAAGAGCTATCAAAACGTTGACAAAACGATAACAGGTCAAAGGCAATACATTTCTTATCCAGTAAAATCATAGATTAAAAACTAAAGGCAAAGAAGGACGGATAAAGTAAAAGAGAACATACAGATGGCTGATATGCACAGTCTTATTGGGATTCAGTGTGCCAAAAAGAGACAGTTCTATATGCTAAAATATCACGGTCGTACAGTGCTGTACACTGTTACATATAAAAACTAATTTTGAAGTCATAAAAAATATATTAAGAAATCATTAGGTACCTTTTCGTCCACCGACCTACACTTGTTTTTTACCTTTCACAATGTTAACACATTATTAACCTCTTCAACGCCATTGACGGATATATCCATCATGGTTGACAGCGCAAAATAGACCTAAGTATCTATGAGGCAAAGTTGATATTCACGGTGTTTTGTATTTGACATAGCGTTGAAAAGGTTAAAAGATTTTAAGGTAAGCTTCATTGTTGAGGCGACTAAGGGAATAAAGGCTTGTAGTACTGTTAGGCGATGGGCTTGCAACCTATCCAAATACACTGGTAAATATCCTAGCCTGATCGTGCAAAATGTGGCAACAGAATGATCAACAAGTTTTATTAGAGTTTTTGGTAATTCTGCAGCTCTACCCACCCCTGGGAATGAAGGCGTGATGTTATGTACGTAACATAGTAAATAAATTATAAAAATATTAATGAAAATAAACCATATTTTGATCGTTTTCATATATTATCATTTAGTCAGGCTTTAAGCCTGACAAGAGGCGACTAAGTGAATAAAGGCTTGTAGTATTATTAGGCGATGGGCTTGCAACCTGTCACTAATACACTAGTAAACATCTCAGCCTACTTGTGCAAAATGTGGTTACAGAATTATTAACATGTCCTTAGAGTTGTTGGTATTTCTGTAGCTCTGCCTACCCCACTCTGAGAATGAAGGCGTGATGTTATGTATGTATATATGTAAAGCCTGACAAGATTATATCTGGCCCTATTTCATTACAATTTAACAAATGATAATATTGAACTTCGCAACTGATATATCGATAACAAATTAAACGTCAGCATTAAACATATAAAAAACATAGAAATCTATGAACATTCTGGTTAAATATTGCTTTATAGATATTTTAAACACAAATTTGCTTCAGACGATGATATTCTTCATTTCAACGCTTTAACAATGATATCTGACGATTACAATACGAAATATATGCAATATGTCGTCATACCGGTGAAAGCCAAATCTATCGATTTTACTTTCCTTTCGGGAGGCACCAGATTTGCACTCGAACATAACACACGATATATTCTTGGTTATTGTTGTCCACATTCATATGAAACACCACTCGTAAATCGTTGTTAAATCAAATAAAACAACTTCTTCGAGTTCTTAGGTCGCAACGGCAGCTAGCTAATGATAGTCAACATATAGATATACACGACTAAAAAAACATAACACTGGCTCAATACCATAGACTATGTTTAAGAGCTTTTTGATTTGGCAGGCTAATACCATGGTGACCTGTTTACACGAGTTGATAACACCGTGTGTACGGCTAGTTTAAGCAAGAACAGGGCCGAGATTCTACACGGTAATAACGATATCGCTTTTGAAGTGTTTCCGTATTGTGAACGTTTTGATAACTCTTATGACATTTACAGTAATTGCGACCGAGTCATAAACGATTCTAAAATACGTCAAACGCGATATCGTTATAACGCAGTAGAATAGAGGCCTTGATATACTACAGCAACGGTTATTTTCGGTTGCCAACGCTGAACGCTGAACAGAATCCCAATGGACTGGCATAGCGATGCCATGGCAACCCCGCATTATGGAGATTATTATGAATATCCGGGCCTTAGGCTCGTCTTTTTAGGATGTAAAAATTAATCGCGATTTAATAAAACAATAAGTACCTGTTTCTGTTTCATCGTTTGATCGACCGCGGACTAATGAAAAATTGCACAAATTCCCTACATACTTGTGAACTTATTAAATTATAATTAAAAATATCCCATATTAAATTATATTGGGATTTAGATGAGGCGTACTCATGGCTTGTAAAAAAAATTGTAGATGTACTATCCGACTCGTCAGGAAAACTGATTAATTGTACTTCTTAAAGTCGGCGAATATTCGGCAAAATTTACGACGACTAGTCGTCAGATTTTGACAGTTGAAATGAAATGAAATGGCACACGAGTATATAAAAATCAATGCTTACGGTCGCCGTCAAATATTATGGACTATGTTTTTAACTTTTTGACGTTGACTGTAGGTACCTACAGTGCATTGGATTTATACTTCTTTCTCACATCTTCTTATGCTAAGTCTAACCAACTTTACCGGAACCCGGAAATCTTTTTAAGATCCTTTTTAATAAATGTACAACTACAAACTTAATTTAGATTTGAAAATAAAAAAACGATTTAGGGCGGTTTTCAAAAAAAGTGTAGGTACATCGTTAAGGTCAAAAATTAAGAAACTTTAACTTTTCCATTTCGTCACAAAAATTATCGTATCTAAATGTATGGCTGATTTTCGTGACGAAATGGAAAAGTTATTTTTTTCTAATGTTTGTCCTTAACGGATATGTATGCTTTTTTTGAAAAACGCCCTTCAATGAAACAGTTAACGATAACAGTTCAATTGTTATTAACCATACAAATTAGGATAAGAATTAGGATGCCAAGTATTCACGACGATTTAACAACATGACCGTAATTTATGGTAATAACAATTGTTATTAAAGAACAGTTATTTTATTACTTTGGCAGCGCTCATTATAGAACAGTTTTCACTTTATAGTATTCTGCTACCGTTAACGATTCATTAATAGCGAATTGTAGTAGACGAGTAAAAAACATATACATATTTGGCGTTACTTCGTCCCCTTCAAAATACTATATATAATTTGTGTTTATTGCTATATGAATAAAGTAGCTGTTACTAAGGACATGTGGTAATATTTTATGCAAGTAGCAATAAATCGACAGGGACAGAGTCACGGGCAACAGCTAGTCAATTATAAAATTACACATGTGAATATTATCTAATTATTCGTATTTAAAGTTGTGTCCAAGCGTTTTTTCCAATAATATTCACACGTAGATATAAGATATACCAAAACTTTACCATAGCAAGATAAAGCCCAATAATGTATTTAATTATTGTTTATATCCTAACAAACATGTAGCAACGATAACGTTCGTCGTTCCACCCACCACGTCTTGCTGGAATCTACTCTTCTTGTATTAAGATGATATCACGAAATTTAAAACAAGTTACCTTATACCAAAGCAGTTTTTAATATATTATCTTAGCAATATTTTTTACAAATGTCATGATTAAAGTATTTTATAATTACTGCCTTTATCTAAGAATAAACGCCTACGTCTTGCGTGATATTGCTCGAGAATTTAGTTATTAAATTAATGAGAATCCTGTCAAAAGCATTTGCTTTTTACCAGATGATAAAGTTACTCTTACTTCTTTTAAGTTTTCCCGGAGTTCATTAAGAATTTAAACACTGAAGCATACTTTAAAATTACCTTCATACGTAATTAAAAACCGGGCAACAGCATGTCGGACCATGCTCAGTGTAGGGTTCCGAAGCCGTTAAGTACTACAAACATAAAAATCAACAAGTAATTACTAAATTTCTATTTAAAGTCAATTGGTGCCGTCTTGAGTGATTTTAGTAGGTATTAACAATTTAATCGCTTTAAAGCTTAATATTTCATAAAGGGATTACTTAACCAAAAAACTGTTTGTACAAACCCGTAATATTTTTGAAAGACCTATTCAACGACACCCCACACTATAGGGTAGATGAGAAAAAAAATACATCCCCAAGTTACGTGTAGGGAAGGTACCTACCCTAAAAAAAATTATGTTTTTACATTTTATTATACCACTTTGTTGGCGTGACTAATATGCATGTTCATGCCAAATTACAGCTTTCTAGTACTGATAGTCTTGGCGCTAGGCTGCGGACGGACGGACGGACGGACATGGCGAAACTATAAGGGTTCCTAGTTTGACTACGGAACCCTAAAAAACACGCTGTGCATTAATGTTTTTAACAGAATAGGCATATATGTAGGTTGGTAAATATTATTTACGGTTTTTTTTGTCGCTGACTGGCGCTCCTAAACAATACGCATTTATAAACAACTTTTGTAATCGTTCTAAATTTATTTCTGACACATTCCTGATCGATCTGAAAGCTTTCAAACATTCCTTTTTCCCAATATTTTAGAACATAATAAATAATCCCGACATAGCCAATCATCATAACATTCATAACATTTCAAAATGCTCTCGGTCATATTATTATACTTGATTCTGTAACGTCAATTACACTCGACAAAATGTACTCTTGTCTTAGAGTATTATTGCATAAATAAACATTTTGTAAACATCTTATACTTCTAGGTCTGGTGTAACGTTGACAGTTTGGCGTAAATAATGAAAGCAGTTTAGTTACTGTCTAAAGGTCAGCGCACTAGGAGTGTTTTAATTTATTATCAGGGTCCTTGGTCGCCGCAGGCCGAAAACTACCGATAACGCGTTATCTCAATTATTTTAATAACGTCGATTACAAGAATAATAAAATGTTATAATACAATTATTTGTCGTAGCTGCTATTTATCGCGCGATGTCCGTTAAATAATTTCCATTTATAATATTAAATGCTTTTAACAACTTCGCGAATATACTTATTGATCTTTCTTTGTTTTTGTATTTTAAATCTTTTTCTATATCTCGTTTTCTTTCTCTTTATAGTAATACGGCCTTTTTTTCGCAGACAGGTAAACAAGAATTTGTTTATGTTCGTTAACAAGCTCACAATTCTTAGAAATTGCTATCAAAATACGCGTTCATTGCGTCCAAACTTCTGTCGATCAGTAAATAGTCGTTATATGTATTTACTAGAGAATAATCGTGTCAAAATCTTTTTGGAACGAAGGTAATGTGAGGTATGGGCGTGGTGCGAGTGTGGTAGTGCGGCAGCGTTTAGGGGTAACGAAGGCAATTTGCGAACATGAAGTAGGCCCTTGTTTAACAAGCGCAAGTAAACACGCGAGCAACTTCACCCGAGGCGTTTCTATACCTTTTTGATCTAACTCCAGCAATTTTAGTCACATTTATTAAAAGAGGAGTCGTGCCTTTTATTTTTACTAGCGGACTTACTAAACCCTCGTTGTTTAACCGTGAATGCCTACTTGATAACATCAATAAAAACTGCTTTAAAATCCGTTGAACATTTTCAAAGTTTATCGCGAATGACAGAGAAACGCTATCTTTGGAGAACTTTGCCGTGGCACACCTCGGCGTGCTGTCTTTTTAGTGCATGTATTTTGAATTAGATCCCAGGTTTCACTGTCAAAGCCTGTCCGTGCCTGTCGTCCCAGCAATCGCTTGAGGCAACCTATGCTGGCCGGTTAATTACTTCGATGAACCGTGAAGTGACTTGTTTTAATACTTTTTTACCGGCGAACTTTGTACAGAAAAATGAATCTTATAGATGTGCGAGACAAGAGTTGGAATATTGGTTAGATCCTCTAATACTCTCAGTATTAGAGGATCTAACCAATATTTCAATTCTTGTATCACTCGTAAAGACGAAGACGACAAAGACAAAGCCACTAGAGGAGTTCTAAAACGTGCTCGCACATGCGTACATCGAGATGGAGGTTTTATTGAACATTTATCGAAGCGTTAGTTTTTACACTGTATTATTTCTACTTTTATGACTTTATTAAATTGAAGTTTATTTATTCTATAAAGAAATATTTTTATCAACAGACTACTTACAAACTGTTTAAAAAAACTATTAGTAAATTAGTTTTTTTCTGCTGTTCCAATTTTGTCTTTCCATATTATATTGAAATGATCCCAACATAAAACTGAGAAGACTTACAAAAATAAAATTGTCAGTTTTATTCATCTTTACGAACAACTCAATCTTGACCAAAAAAATAACTATGCCAAAAATGTTTTAACAAAAAAATACCTACCTAATGTTTACGAAGACAGTTTACCTGTGTCTCTTATGGTTTCGGATTTCCCCATAAGGTCCCAGTTAAAAAAACCCACAGTATAGGTACGAGTATTAAAACTATTAACAGTAATCTAACTCAGCTACGGAAACACAATTCTCGTGATGACCCGAGAAATTGTTGCGTCTTTCGACGAAATTTAAATTCTCGTCTTGCGTTGTCAGGTATCGCCTCGTCGATGGGAAACACCTTATGTTTTTGTTCCTTTCTCAATAACTCAAGATCACGCTAAAGAAAGGGACCAAAAACATAAGCGACGTCATTCACGGTCACTTTTCTTCGCTTCAAAACGTTGCTCACCGTGCAGTCTCCAGTGTCATATATAAGTTTCTTAGAAAACACCTTAACGTAGGCACGTAGCACATTATTATAATATCTCACCTAAATACATTAGTTTACATTACACACTTCTTCTCAATGGAAGATTCCCTGAATTTAACTTGCGTGGGCTTTATGTTCCAGCTCAGAAATCATACGTTAAATTAATGCAATGAAATTAAAAAACAATGGCTACTGGACACAATTATTGCAGTTTCAACAACGTACCCAAATTTTTAATGCAGCAAAAGGAGCAAATTAGGCTGGTGCTGGTCGCAGCCGCGGAACTGCTGCGTGGTTTTAAACAGGGTTCAAAGTTTGTGTAGAAGGAAGCTGCGGCTAAAATCGCTCCTAGTATAATAAATATATCTATCTATCGAAAGTTAGTGTTGTTGTCCTTATAAAGAATGCTGAACTAAAACATACGTACAAGATTATGTTAAAAACTGTAACGGTAGGACAACGAGTATATGTATTCCATGTTCCAAATATATTAAAAAAAACCTTTATTTCAATGTGTTCACGGTTACAGTGTGAAAAATGTAATACAATAAATGAAAAGTACATAGACCAAACTTTCTGTTAAAAATCATAATTAATGGTCAGGGTTGTGATTGTAGTCTTGAGAATGCACTTATCACCAGGAGTGCTGCCACGAGTTTTCCGCGACCTGTTCGTCGCTCGGATCTCCCTTTCTATCCAGCCTATAACGATAGAGATGCACTGAGCGACAAGCGAGAAAATACAACTTGTGCTAACTGTATAAGTTGCCTAAGTGCTCGGTTGTCTTCTTCTTGTCATAAAAAACCTATATTTATAAAATAAATTAAAATATAAATTCCAGTTTGCTTTAATATTTCTTATGCGGTGTTTACCTTTAGCATACTGGAAAGTTTTGCGGCTAACAATGTGATAAACATTACGGAGGGTGAAGCCGACGGCCGCTACTTTAAAATATAAAATTAATCACAGACTTTACTTTTAAGTAACTTGCTACAACGTGCATTTTTCGATACAGTTATAAAATTGCAATTACGAGTACTGTCTTGGATACTAAAATAAATTAAAGGTAGATGCTATAATTATAAACATTGATGATTCAATGTTTCGGTTTTCACTTTATCGACTGAGTATAAACCAATTCAAATTGTTGTTGTGTCCCGGAATGTGACCCAAACCACAGGATAGTTAATAAAACTACGCCTAAACTAACTCGCCCTTTGTCTGTTTTAGAAAATTACTTGTACCTATTCACAATATAACTATAATTTATATTAGTAAAGTGTCATTCTATGGAACTTGCTAACTATGTAAACAAGCCGCCATACTAAAATTGACATTAGATGTCAATTTCAATATATTGTTTGTTTACATAGTTAGCAAGTTCCATAGAATTACAGTATACATATAATATTAGTATAGCTGACTATTACAATGAGTTAGCAACACAACCTTTTTAGTTGGTTGAAAATAATAGACAAAAAATGCTAGCATAATAAATTTATACAAAACTCGTAAATTACGAATACCTATGTTACTTTTTACAACATATTTCTGGGCCTCTATTCAACTGCGTTATAACGATATCGTTTTTAACCTGTTTCCGTATTGTCAACGTTTTGATAACTCTTATGTCATTTACAATAATGGCGACTGTGACATAAACGATTCTTAAACGTGTCAAACACGATATCGTTTTAACGCACCTGAATAGGGGCCCAGGTTTGCTTATTTTGGCAAATTAGGATAGGAAAGAAATATTACGAATTTCCAAACTCATAACTAGCTCGACATTCGTGAAATTTTTCCACTATAGAAGTAACGACAACATTTTAATGTTTTTATAATTTTCCTGTACGGTATAACGGCTGAAAAAATATGTAAAAATAAAAATATCAAACGATCCCAGAAATTGAATAAGCGTCTTGAGGCCATGACGTGATTATAATGACTACGCTTTGTCGCGATTTATAAAAGACGACCACTTCATCTCAATAGGCTCCAAGGAAAATTGATGTGAATGGTACGCCTATTTATAAATCCTAAGAATACATTAATTACAATATGCGCAAGTAGATAATGGTTTAAAAATGCATTTTTTTTGTAAAATACAATAACCTTATTTATATTTACTAATTTAGCTACTATACGGCATTTAATAAATGAGAAATTTCGTTTTACACCCTTTATTGTCGTTCTTGTGACCCATTGATTAACATGGGAAGCCACCTATTTTTTATGACGGACGAGGGACGTTGGACTTATTTACTTGAAATTGACTGTCAGGTTGATACGATGTTGAGTGGGCCAGACCGGCTTGGATGTGCCTCGTCCATCGCCAGTTCGCCGTAAATGTCTGACTATCCTTCATGAATCAAATATTGAGTCGTAAGGATAAGCTCTGCAACAGAAAAGATCTTATTAATGCGCGCGTTTAGCCTAGTTGGTAGTGACCCTGGCTACGAAACCAGGCGTTCGATTCCCGGTATGAGGCCATATTTCATTGATGACCGCGAGTATTTGTTCCAAAGTCTTGGATGTTCTTTTATGTAGGTACTTAACCCTTTGAACGCCAACGACGCCTAAAACAGTCATGAGCTGTCGTGCCTACAACGCCACTGAGAACGTTTAAAAAGAGACAGTATTTTGTCTAGAATAAGTTACATTTTGCATAACTTTTATACATATTTGGCGTGTAACGCATTTGTATTTGACGTAAGGCGTTGAAAAGGTTATTAAACTTATTATTATTATTATTAATATTTATTGATTGCATTCCATAATGTCGTGTTACAAAATTATAATATAGTTAGTGTCTATAACAGCAACAACGTACACTACGGGCCCTGTTGGGTACAACAATTTTGGAAGAGAGGAGGACCCATATTACATCTATTACCATAGGTACTATAACAGCAAAAAAACATCTATTTCGCTATTTAAGTACGTTTATTGATATTCAGTACCGATAGTAGATACAAGAGCTAGTTTGGGACTAGGTCAATTTGTGTGGGATGGTCCCTTGATATTTATACGATATTTATTTATTTGTTGCATTCTATGGTCGTGTACAGTTCAGCTTCAGATAGATCTAACCGTAGAGCGGGTTCATAAAAATACGAGTATGTTGCAAATATTTTATAAATAAAAAAAGAACGCGACGGAATCAGAAAAATGTCCATATACAATTAGTTTCATTATTTGCACAAACGCAACACATTGAGACATGGCATGCTAAAACAGCGGATTGTTATTACTTAGGTACCCAAAATGTACAAGACACAAGAACACGAAAAGATATTTCAAAACATAAGTACACCTTTAATATAAGAAGTATTAAGTATGTTAGTGATGTTATTAAAAGAGTCGGTGCATGGATTTCCAACTTGAATTCTGCATGCTGCTTTATAAACAAAACCAAATCAAGAGAAATTACAATAAATTGAAAATTGAGTCATAGCACAAACATAATAATTACAATTAATTTTAATTCCGCTTTCAGATATCAACAATTGGTTCAAAAATAATATTAATCATGCTAATCGAGGGTTATATCCGCCATAAATTCATTCCAATGGTAATAACACTTATCAGTACCTAAGCATTGTGTTTAATTTATTATATAAATATTATTTGTTAAAATTTTGAATGTGATTGTATTCGCCAATTTGATGTTTATTTACAATTAAAAATCTTTATACTATAAAGGTAAAGTGTAAGAAATTCGTCGTCATACACCCCTCTCCTGTCGTGGTATTCGGGCGAGGTTTCGATAATTGTTAGGTACACTAGTGCGCCTGGTCGTGCGTACCTATACAATTATATTTTGTGCGTGTCTCGACCTCGGTCATACTTCTTTAAATTCATAGACCAGCTCGTTAGAGAGTTAATTAAACGACAAAAAAGTAGTGTATTTCCCTAAAGGTACGAGTAACGTACTGAATTTTTATCAGAATATTTAGAGCTGTTTTCGTAAACGCACAGTTACGCAAGCAGGTAAAAATAAAATAATCATAAAATACAAACAGCCAGTACATTTCGCGTATGTTTGTACGTAACCACAGCTGTTAAACAAAATGGGGACCTGTATTTCACCAGTCAGCGCTCAACCCCATAATTTGAATATTGTCATCTTACTAATAATGATTACATTAAACTTATAGAAGAAAAGGAACCATAATTTAAACATAATTAAATACAAGAAAAAACGAATGTCCGTGTTGGAGTAAATCAGGGTATTGTGTTAACAATATTGCTTACTAACCGGTAGCTAAATATTATATTATAAAGATATAATAATACCTTTTCAAATAGAAATATCTGCGTAGATTTTACATTAAGTAACTTGGTAAAATTCCGTTTAGGTTTTGATCACTTCACCATTTCCACTTCAAAGGGCACAATCAATGCCTTTGAAATAAATAACGAACTTTAAAAATGTACTGTCTAGGCAAAAAACATTTTTTTCTCTGAGACATTATTGTATAAATTTCTAATACAATTAACTTATCAACGCCAAAGAGATTGTTCATGTTTTCGTACAAAAATGCTTCGTTCTTCATTCAGTATAGGTACCTACCGTTTACGATCTCGCCCTGTTGTGAATGAACCACTTTGAGCGTGACATGTTTATGTTATAAAATCTTAAATGAGTGAGTTAAAGCGCGAATAGTCAGACAGGCGGCGATGGCAAAACTATAAGGCTAATTGCACGCATTAGCTATGGAGCACGTGTTTAATTTTTACACAAACCTAAAGCATAGCAAGTTGCTATGAATGAACTCTACGTATACAAAGAACTTCGCCCCAACCTGGGTACCTTACAGCCATTTCATTCGCTCCTCTCTTATTCAGCGCAAATCATGGTCATATTCTATCGACGCGCAGCTCCGAGGCACAATTAATTAGTTTTTCAATTCGACTATCGGTCGCTATCGTGAAGGCCTAATATGGTTTTATTAATTAAAGTTGCGGTGGAAAATGGTTGATAAATGTGGGGATTTTGGTAAGTGACGCTTGCAAATGAAGACCTAAATCCCTAAAATCTATGTATGTTTCGGAACAAAAGTAATATTGGTCTGTAAAAGTAATATTCGTCTGAAAACATCACTTATTAGAATCGGTTAGACCATGATAATTTTTTAACATTCAAACCCCTTTTCATAATCCCAGCCTAAGTATACGACGCGTCTCGTTCTAGTCTCGCTTGTGGTATTGTCCCCGCTCGCTGAGGTCAGCTTGCATCCTCGAGTCAATTCCGCTGATTTAGATTTGAATGCGGAGCAGATGCCGCCTGACCTCAGATGACCTCGCTACGTGATTTTGAAATCTTTCGTCTTTTGTTTACCCAGAGACAACGTACTTTCTTTGAAATATAACCTAATTTGCTAAATCCACAGAACTTTTTCAATAAAGAAGAGTATATACTTAATTACTTCTCGTGTGAAATACTCGTAACACTTAAGGAAAATTAGTTATTGCTAAGGCCACCCACCAGAGTATTACTCGTAGCGTTAATATAAGCTACGTGGAAACATCGTTACTAAAAGTATATTAGCGGTGGTTTGATTTCAGTAAGTACTTACCCTTTTAACGGCTCATTGTAAATCCTAACTAGGGTTTGTTTTATAGAGTCGTTAGAGCCTTTCCCTGAGCGCCCATTGCTTGCAAAAGAGCGGAGTCTCAACTAATAGCGGTGACAGGCACAAATTTATAGGCCAAAAGCGGAGAGCCGGCTCAAACCCTGCGGGTAAAGACCGAGCCTCATTCCACACTCGGCATACAATAATATTTATGCGGTTACAACTTGTACCTATTCAACTAAAAGGCACGAAGTCCAGAATGTCGTATGAAAAAGTTGGTTACACAGCAGGTACTTGAATGGCCCATTACATACATATTTTACCACACTATACACATACTCGTTCGATGGCACTTAAGTTTACTATGTAAAAGTTATGCTTCTCCTGTATCTTTATCGGTATCATGTATGCAGAGTATGCAGTAAGTATTTTAGCTTCAAGTAAATCACGCTTTTTGCCGAATCTGGTTGAATTTACTAAAGCACTGAGATTAGAATCAGCTATGAAATTAATATTTTTCAGTAAATTGTATTCCTTAGAGTCGTCTCTTTGTGGCTTATTGAGTCTGGGTTTCTGATAGTTTTTTTAATAAATCTTAAATATGCAAAGTAAAAGGTTTTTTACTTTACATAAGTAGTAAAACTGTATCTATGTTAATTGGGATTGGGCTTATGGCTACAGAAAGACGTAGTAGACGTATATAGTGGTCACAAGTTTAATTAAAATATTTAACAAGAACCGGTTAAATATTTTAATTAAACTTGTGTTGTGTATATTTAGATCTTATTCGTATATTTCAAATTAAAGCTAATAAAATGTTTACTTACTGATAAGCTGACACTAAAACGAAATTATTGCTTATTAATGCCCGTGAAGATTAAGCAACTATAAGTTAATATATGTATATATATACTAATTATTTATCACAATAGTAGTTTAAATAAAGCTTTGCCTTATGTTAAAACTACTACAGTTTTACAAGGTTTTTATTCAGAGTATTGTAAATATGCTTTTATTTATAACAAGTCGGAGTTTTCAGTAACACTTATATTTTAATATTGCAACTACAATTTAAAAGAATAAGGCAAGTAACACAACGGTCTTTAGGATTAGCGTGCAGCTAAACAATTGTTTTTCAGTCTCTACTTGTAGTATCGTAGAGACTTAGGAGGAATATGACCCTCTCATTAACATTTTTATGTTAATGGCAGAATCGCACTGACTGAAGCAGTTAGCTTAGTTTTACGATTCCAGTATCTGCTGAAAGTAATGGTTGTCGTTGTGGTATTTATCACCCGCCTTTTAATACTTAACTTTAGGTCTAGTTTTTATTTAAGCAAAAAGATCATGCTGGCCGCTCCATTGATTTAAGTGAAAGAAGAACCAAGTAAAAGGCAACCCAATGAACTATCTGACGAACTATCATAATTAATAAGTTAGTCAATCGAATAATCATAAATCTCTTTTTCTAAGATTTATCGGTAGGTATGTTCTTCCTTCCTCATTAGGCTTTATTACTATAGATAAACTAACTAAGACAGGAAGGTAAATACAAAAAAAACTGTCAAAAAATATATCATATGATTATTCACTACATTCCTTAATATGCTGCCTTCAGTTTTGATCCTCCTACTCCCATCCTGCCACAGGTTAGCTATGCGTTTGTTGCACGACAGGGTAGGTAGGTTAGTTGCCAAACGCATGCGCCTGCAGTGTTGTCATGGCAACGGATGCTCGACAACTTAGTTAACTTAATCCAATCAGTGGGGACAAAAAAGAGGCGTTGCCCTTCAAAAAGTGGTGTAAAAAATGTTTCATTTTGTATTTATTTGAGCTAGTCATGAAAATTTGTAAGTTTTCGACCTCGAGGGTTCATAGCGTTAGCGGCCATTTGAATTTAAGGAGCGAAAATTCGTTCCCTTTCAAATAATGCTTCTACATATAGTTAACATCATGGCAAAAATGTCTATGAGAAGTTTTTTTTTTGTATTAATTCAGTACAGAACATTATATAGTCCACACTACCAATATTTATTTGTACACGGTCTTCTAAAAGTGTTTGACAAATTCTCCTGATAAAAACCTTTTACTATTTTTAATTATACAAGCCAAATTATACCTTATTAGTAGTCACGCGAGACGCTCGGTAGTGCTTCACTACCGTGCGCCATTTATCCCTTGCTGAGGCCTGTCTTGCGCATTCGTTGAGCGATTTGTCAGTCAACGACTTGATTTCGTCCGTTCATCGCAAAGGTGAACGTCCACGTGATTTGCTACCATTCACCTGGCCCTGCACAACCAGTCGCTCCATGGAGTCCCCCCCGCGTCGCGTCACATGGCCAAAAAACTGGAGTGTTCGAGAGTGCACCGCCGTAGATAGCCTCTCGTCGATGCCAAAGTCTCTGAAAATGGAAACATTGGTGCGGTGTTGTGTCCAGGAGACGCGAAGCAATCTCCTCCAACACCTTATTTTAATACCTTAATTTTTCCTTAGGAACATGTTTTTGTATGTATTTCAGTTAAAAAGTTACCTGCGGGCGGTGGAAGAAAATATTTCTACAAAAACCATTAAAGTAATTCCTCATTTTCTGACGACACGAGGAAACAAAGTGGCAGCATCATGCAATTTATGCTGTGACGTTACGTCACGTGGTTTTACTTACAAGCTTTATTTGACTTTATTTGTTTGTTGGTTTTCTAAAGAAAATTATTTCAACCGTGTATGATTCGGTTTCAAGGAAATAGAGAGCTTTGTATAATCACCACTTGGCAATTTGACGGTGCGTAAGCCCGAAGGAAGGTGTAGTGGTCAACATATAATTTATCAAATTTGACGCACATAAGGTTTATTTGTTATTTTTCAGAGAAAATTCTTTCACCCGTGTCTGATTCGGTTTCAAGAAAATAGAGACTAAAACTTTGTATATCACCACTTCGTAATTTGGCGATGCGTAAGCCCGGGAAGGCATAGTGGTCAACATATAATTTGTCAAATTGGACGCACATAATAAGGCTTGTTTATATTCAAAACATCCTTGAAGTGATGCAACTAAGCAAAAGTGTGATTTTGAAAATGATTTAGCAGAATCCCATTTTATTACCATATCCTTCTAGCGCCCTTTGTTCTTCTCACGTAACAATGACGGCGCTAGGAAGATACATAAAGAGAAGCGCACTCTGTTAAATAAGTCTTATCGTTTCGTTTAAAACCGCAATCGTTATATTCGACTTAACCAGCATGCAATTAGTTTATCTCCCCACACAGCTTAGTCCTAAACGATTCCTTGAAAGCAGCCGCGAGACGAAACCGAACACTCCTAGCTAGACAAATCGTTGCCTTTGAATACAAATTGCTGTTGTACGTAGGATTCAATTTCATATTAAATCTGGGTATTCCAGACAAGCCAGGCTTGTCATGTGATAAATCTTAGGGCATACTTCTTTAGAACCTGTCATCCAGTTTATTAATTAAATTATATTTAAATAGAAACAATGCCCTTGTATTCGTGTTTCATTGTCTCAGGTTATTAACATTCTTCATTGAGAAAAACACCTGCGTTATTCATTAACAGTGACACAAAAATATTATACTTCGAAACAATATTCGAAACTTCTTACGTTTTGTTTGTCTCTGTGCATTCTTATTCTACTGGCGATTGAGGAGATACGCGATAAGACTTTGAATTTCAGAAGGTTGTGTTGTGAATGTGTCTTATAACAATGATGGCGGTGTACAGTTGTTCCAAGTTTTCAATAAGAAGCCTATTCTGAAGGGACAACTAACACGATCTACCCACGCGATGACATTTAAGATTGATCCTGGGCAGGTTCTAAAAAGGATTTACTCTTACCTTTTTAACAATGTACCTATTATTTAATGTACTAGAGGATGTCAGTGTCTTCGCATACTCTTAGTGTTTATGTTTTGCTGCTCTTTCCAGTTCTTCCCTTTAAAAGTGAACGTATCTTTATTTTCTTATTTGCTGCGCTGAAACACTACAGCGCAGCTATCAAGTTTACTTAATGCAGATAAGTCAAAAACAGCGATAAATTGACTATTTGTTATTTATTGATTTATAATATTAATTTTATATTTGAGTATACAGAAAGCACGGGACGATCCACCAAAAAATTAAACTGTAATTTCCTGGAAGCGTTGAATACCGCGAAGTAAAGACAAGCCCGAGTCTTCGCACGAAGCCATCGATCGCCACGCGGTTTTCATAAACATTCATTAACATAGCTGGTTTTCTACTTAATTATTTTGAATATGTTATATGTTATGTTGATGTCTGTCTGCACTTACACTGTTCAGACTCACTTACTGTATTGTTATACTCTCTTATGCAACTACAGCGTGTCCTACGCATAATCAACGATGTATACAGTAACAAAATGTATTCTTCTTGCTACCACGGTAAACTCTATCGCAATAAAGTGATGTACCTATAAAACACCATATCAAACAAGTTTGAGTTAGTGACACAGATCCATTTTGTTGACTGGTGCCTTCCTTGATCCGTAAACTCGGAAGGAACCCGAACTAGCTGCGTTCAGGAGTTTAGAAGAGCCTGATATAGCTAACTTGTTTGTCGAGTGATCTGGTATATTGTAGAACTCATCGCCTATTATCCAGAGATTTCGATGGAGGTTAACAATATTGAAAAGCACGGATGGGGTTCGTACGGAAGCGTTCCCGTCACATTCATTTATACAAAAGTAATCAACGATGCTATTCAATGTTCTATCGCACATTATGCGCAATCGTTGCCTTCCAATGTAAAATACCACTTAGAATCCCTTCTGAACTTCGCACACGATGGTGCACAAAATGCTAATACTTATTTTAACGTAAAAACCAGAAGATTTGTCGAAATTTCAAAGAATAAGTTATTCATAACTTATTTGCTATGCGCAAGGTAATGAATCTGGAAACAGAATGTTACATAAAACATGAAAGAAGGAAAAATAAAAATTTACAATATGTAGCATATTCGGGTAAATTCAGCCAATTACTCGTACATCTGTAAGAAATTAATTATTCACATAAAGCGGGCAAAGTGGTTAATATAATAATAATTAATTAGTAATTACATTGGTTCATACCTGCCAAGTCAATTCGTATACAGTACACATGGCAAAAGAAAGATCATTATAGTATTTCACTAGAATCAAATAATATAATTTCAATAGTTTGTCGAATGGAACATACCCATCTACTATACAGGGTGTCCGGGAGATAGTGGCCAACCTTCAGCTCAGGGATGTCCAAAAAAACATAAATCATCACTTTTAAAATTTTTGGAAATGCGATACCCTGCCCCCTGGTTCACCGTTTTCAATGCCACGACCACAGTTGATAGAATTTTTCAGTTCCGTTTTCTGTGAAAGAAAGCTCATTTAATTTGCTTTAAGACACTTTTAACGAAATTATTAAATAATTAGCAATATTTTTTCGAAGTTAAATTTAAAGTTTAGAGATTTGAGTTTTTCTTTTGGCAAGTTTGACATCGCACGGTGAAAAAAAAGTGTATTAAAACCTATGTAGTTCTACTATCTTAAAATTTTCCTATTTAACGAAGATTTTAGAATGTAATACAAATTCAGTTTATTAATTATAGCAGCGAAGGTATTATTAAGTTTGTCTAATAAACACTGAAATCTATCAAACCATCGAATTTAAAAATCGACTTTGCTTCCGTTTAAAATCAAGTTAACAGGTTTTTAATATTTTAAAATACGGTTTACGTGAATGTGAAATACAATAACACTGCGAACTTACATTTTCTAAAATTTAAAACACGTTTTCACACATTTTTTTACACCGTGCTATGTCTAATTTACCAAAAGAAAAACTCAGATTCCTAAATTATAACTTGACTTTAAAAATAAAAAAAACTGTTTATTATATAATAATTATGTTAAAAGTATTTTATAGCAATATAATCAGCTTTCTTTCACAACAAACGAAACAGAAAAAATGTAATATCTGTGGTCGTGGCATCAAAAATGGTAAACCAGGGTACCACATTTCCAATTTTTTTTAAACTTGTGACACATCGTTTTCAGTGCAACTTTTAATAAACATGATTTATCATATTTGGGCACTCCTGAAATCCAGCCTTGTAAGGTTGACCACTATCTCCCGGAGACCCTGTAACTTATTAAAATAAGATTACAAGTATCCATGGGTACTAATAACAAAATCTATAACTAATAACCAGACCCCGCACGTTTGGTGCCGCTGACGTAAAAGTGACGTAATTTTACATACAGCAGGTTGTTTTATAAAATTATAACACTACCGTTAGTTATCAATTTGATATTTAATTTTCAAAAACCTATCAATGTAAAACTATGCAAGTAAATAAAAATACATACATATAATTATTTCAGTTTACAAAATAATTAAATGACTGCGTTTTTCAGGTTATAGGTTAGTATTTGTAGTTTTGACTGTAGGGGGGGGAGTACACTTGAATCTAACAAAAATAGCTTAATATTTCATAAACGGATCCCTTGATCGAAAATAAGGGTTCCTAGTTTGTCTACGGAACCCTAAAAAAGAGACTCTGATAAATTATTTCAAGCAAAATTAATCAGTGTGTTAATGAAATTACCATTTATATTAGAATGTTTTATTTTGGTAATGATATTATACAAGTACAAGTATGAAGTTTGTATAGGTCGCCCTTGGACACTTTTCGAAGAGAATTTTCAATGGAACCCGGCGTCTATAGGTTGGTATGTTGATGTCAGTAAGTTAAGTGAACTTATGGTTCAAATCGCAAACCATTGTTAAATCTGAACCAAATGTGTCACAAATTCTATTCGTTTTTTAATTTTAACAATCGGCCCTAAACTCAGACAAATATAGTGAAACTACATGTTTTTTAATGTTTTAATACGAAACTATAAAACATGCTCATTTTGTGAGGGTACAACAGTAAACAAATTAAACTAAGACGCGTGTAAAAATTGGTACCGTGATACTACTTCTTTACCCTAAGATGTTGTTAATAATAGGAAATTGGATAATTGTTGTCGACTAAATTTACATAACATTAGGCGTAATTGTAACCCTAATTGCTCGAAGACAAATTCAATTATAACCGGAGCTTTACTGCCTCGTTACTTGCTATCGTATTACAAAATCAAATCCCTAATAATATTACAATATAAAGTGAGTTTGCTCTCTGTTTTTCTTCAACTTGTCCTCCCCATTTGTGAAAAAATATATTTTGTTCGTTGCTGACTCTTAGCAGAGATCTTTTGCCACCTTCCATGAAATCAGCTCAACGCCGGGTTTACTAATGTATTCCAAATATTATTATCATTCATATAATGCTCATTCCAATAACCGTAACTGGTTTAAAGTTGACTTGCGAGACATGACCGAAACATACTTACTTACATACAAATAAAGCTAAATAAAGCGTGTAAAAATACGAATGCAGACATAACGTCACAGCTAAAATTAATGATGCTGCTGTTTTATTTCCTCGCAGCGACGGAAAATAAGGAATGAGTCGTAGGTACATTTATTGTAGAAATTATTACTTTCGCAGTTTGTAACTTTTTATCGGGAAGACATTAAAAAACCATGTATGCACAAACTTTACATAATTTTGTCTCATTTTTACTTCTCATCGACGTTTTTGTCGTAGAGGCAATCGTTGAGGAAACATTTAAAAAAGAACACCTAATGACAGTAATGGCACCCTCAATTTAAGATGCCGCGCCTCCCTCCATAAGCTCGGAAACGATTTTTTATAGGGACCTTAGTACTAAACAACATGATGTATATCAAAATACAACATATGCACCATCTTCTGGAAAGGAGAAAACCCTGCAGACTGTATAGTAAATGCAAAACACAATGCATAATTAATATAATTCTTGTTACCTTTCAAAGGCTTATTAATAAAATCAGATTAAGAAAAGGAATATAATATTTTGTAATTTCAGAAAATTGCAGCGTTCATACTTACTAAACTTAAACTTGAAAAATATAGGTACGGTAAGCATTTTAAAAATGCCGTTGCTCTTTAAATAGAGCAAGCGAAGTCGAACTAATGGACACTAATGAACAAAATTTCGCCAACTCGCTCGCTTTCAAGAGCTTATAAACCAAAAATCAACTCCGGCAACCGTACAGACATCATTCTATTTTTTTTCTACGACCTGGATTTATGGAACATATTCCATGCATGAGAAAATCTATTAAACGAAAACATTTTCTTAAGCGCTACCAAAATGTTTATTTTTCATGCCGCGGGTGAACCACATGACTGCGTTCGAGTATCAACATCTTACGCACAATAGTGCCACCAGCTGCCGGCCTTGGCTCTATTTCGAGAATTATCAACTCTACCGAAATGTTTACCTCGTTCGCTTTTGAATCAAAGAAGTTGATGTGAATCATTTATAGTCCGTTAATTGCCTTGTTTTTTTTTACAAGGATTAAGTACGTCACTTAATACATTAACGTGTCATGTTGATTTTCCAACGTAAGACTTAAATTTCATATTGTTTTGTTCCAGGTGTGATGAGGCAACGACTCGTGGGGAAAGATAGCGAAGGGATAAGATGCCCTCACCGTCGATGCCACGGTGAGAAGGCCAAGCATCAGGTGTGAAGCATGGCCAACGCGACAGACGCGTTCTGTGTGCCGGGCGCCACGAACTTCAACAAGGCGTACAGCCGCCTGCACGGCTACATCGCCTTGGTGATCTGCGTAGTGGGCTCGGCCACCAACTCCATCAATATCGCCGTGCTCAGCCGCCGCGAGATGGCCAGCTCCACCAACTCCATTCTCACCGGCCTCGCCGTTGCTGACCTTCTCGTCATGCTCGAATACATACCTTACGCGATACACATGAACATCAAAATCGGCCCTCAAATCAATCAGAACACCTACACCTGGGCAGTCTTCGTCTACTTCCACTCTATATTTAGTCAAACCTTCCACACGATATCCATTTGGCTGACGGTGACGCTGGCAGTGTGGCGTTACGTTGCCATTGCTCTTCCACAGAAAAATAGGACATGGTGTAGTAAGAAAAATACAACCGCGGCAATAGTGAGCGCGTATGTGATTTGTCCGTTCTTATGTCTTCCTTTTTATTTTGCGATGAATATAGTGTCGAGTGAAGTGACGCACCAAAACAATTCCGAATTTGCAGAAGCGTTATCTCTGCCGGGCAATCGAACTGTTTATCTTGTAGAAATGTCTAAGAACGTGCAGTTAGTGACCGCTATAATGTGGATTTACAGTGTTATATTGAAACTTGTTCCAAGCATCGCGTTGTCGATACTGAGTTCGTGTCTTATTTCAAAGTTGTCAGTGACGGAAAGAAGAAGACAGTTACTTCTAAAGCGATCGACAGTGGGACCAAATGAGGTAATTATATCATCATTAATTTGTTATGAATTAATAAGTGTTTGACCATTGCTACAGTATTAATCGAAAAATGTCTTGTGCCAACTTAGTATTTTATTTGTGACTAACTCGGTATGTTAACATCCCAATTAAAAAAACTGCTAAAATTTCGCTAAATTTTGGTTTATTTTTATTTTATTAATAAAAATAAAAATACAAATATGTATCAAAATTTTAATAAATTAAGAACAACACAAAAAAGCAACTGCGTTAAGATTATTAATGGGTAGCAGTTTTAAACAATAAAACGCAGTCTAAGAAAGGTAGTTCTTAGTAGTAGGTAGTTTAACATCGCCCTTATCTGCGATGAAATTCAAAATGAACAAAAACTTAAAACAAGAAATAGAAGCGCTAAGCTGAGAAACTTATCCTACTTGCAAAAGTATGTACCTACTCCCAGCATCTGATAATGTAATAATGCTTATGGGAAGAGGACGTGGGAGTACCTACTCCCGCAAATATTAAATGGTATACCCTCTTATGTGTATGATAAGATTTGTAACAATCCTCAAAAATGTAAGACCATTCTTAAACAAATGTATTTGCAGGTTGGTCATAAAAAGTGACAAGCGTTCTAGATTCTTTACTTTAAAAATAAAATAAGTTTATTAGAATAAGTACTGAGCGATGGCAGCGACAAATAAACCGCATATGGTTTCCGTTCGCTGTTTTTAAGCCATTTCTCTGTAAAAATGTATAATTCATGAATAAATAAAAAAAAAAAGTAAGTTCGATATATAAAAAAAATATAATTATAAAATGAAAAACCCGACTGCGTGGAGATGAAAACAAAATGACCTAGATGATAGTCTTTCTTTATAGCAAAATTTTAGAAGATGCCACCGACTGCATGCGATTGTTTACGATATTAAGTTGAATAGGCAACTTCTAAAAATAAAATGTTTTGTTCTTTACTGCTTCAGTTGGCAAGGAGGCGATTAAGAATGGTACTCTCTGCAGAATAAGTTTAGGGACAACCGGCCAATCGGCACGGACCTCGTATTAGGGTGTAGCTATGGGGTTTGAAGGATTGGTGAAAGAAATAATAGGCCATCTTGTTCCATCCTTTTTTTTAATACACTTTTATTTTTTTACGCATTTGGGTTTTTTAAATTTATTGATTTACTTTTGCACTTTTAGTTGGAATTATAAGAGGAGATTTTTCACGATAGTAGGAACTATTCGATTACATAACAACTTTATCACAGCTTTATTAGAAGTATTGTAAATTCAAGTTTTCACTCATTCACTTTAAATCGCTATCATCGCGATCATCCAAAATGAAAAATGATGAAAGAAACCTAAAGATATTTTATAATACCTAATAAATACATACATAACATCACGCCTTAATTCCCAGAGTGGGTTAGGCAGAGCTACAGAAATACCAACAAATCTAAAAAGACTTGTTGATAATACCCACCCCACTTGCCATACTTGGTCATTTTTTTTTAACACATTACCCTCCTTTGCGTCGCGCAGTCGGGTAAATAGTAAATACAAGCAAACTGCTAGTAAGCTATTTAAAAGTTTGTTCGTAGTCAAAGGCCAGGATTATTATAGCACCGTGCATCACAGTTTGGCCTTCGACTACGAACAATATTTTCAACAGCTTGCTAGCAGACAGGATGACGATCACATTGGAAGGAGTTCCAAACACAGGAGCCTGCTATCAATGTCTTTGATTTTCCTAAATTTGGATCTATTGTAAACCAATAGATCCAAACTTGTTTCTTTCTTTTTCGCAGTCGGGTTTTAGTTGTTTTACTTATTTAATATTAATATTCCTTTGTCGAACATCGCTGAAATAGTTTAAGAAGATATGAAAATACTTTGTAATTTGGTTTTTGTGGATAATTTTTATTACACTTTCCTAATCCTGTTTTTATCGGGAGTTTTAAATAATACTTGAAATCAGTGAGTTTTTGAATTTTGCTGAACAAAGAATTGATTTTTTTTTTATTTGAAGCCGCCATTATAATATAATTTATAATAAAACTAAGCAGCCACGATCGTACTATAAAGGCGATTCGATGGACACCTCATTAGTCAAATCGGTTATTAGGAACAACGCTAGAGCGTAAATTTCATACATAATAATATACATACAATACATACATAGGGTGGCAAAATGAAAACCCTACATTTGCTTCGCCGTAGTCGGGTAAAAACGACTTACAGTGAACAAGATGTATATAACTATATATACATCAAACAGTCTGTCCTGACAAAACAGACAACAATAAATAATCAATCTCGAATTTTGGAATGTATATTTGCTACAGTTTTAACTGAGCATATTTTATAAACAAGATTTTGAGTAATGGTTTGAAGACATACAGAGATTGTTATTAAACATGCTTGCAAATTAGCCTGCTATTCATTTCATGATAAAACTTGTCCTTAGAAAACAGTTCAGTATATTTCGCTTTCGAACTAGCTTTTAATTTACTTTTTGTAACGGAACTCTGTCGATTAAATTATTGCAGATTATTAATCTTCGGAAATTCTTTGCTGCAATACCAAAAAATATCAAATAACATATAATTATTAGAAAACAACATTCATTTATCGAAATATATGTAGAAGTATTTTGATGTAGGTATTTGTTTACCTTTTATATTGCTACATTGCTGTTAGCGCCATTGCTTTCAGAGGTTAGAACTGCTAAACTACCCAAATCAAAAATCAAACTCAAACGACGTACACGTACACTCGTTCTCTCCCAGCAACATCAAAACACCACAGCTATTATACAAAGAAAAGTGAAAAATTATTCCAACGCTATCATAACCTATTTATTAAATCGTTAAATTTAAATTATTTGGAGAAATAAATCTTTATAGATGACTTCGTTATCTACGAGTATATGCAAGCTATTCTTGATTACCCTACAAATTTTCCCAAAGATGTCGAGTTTCTCTGAAAGTAATCAAGAATAATTTACAAATGTATTAAATATTTTTACTTAATGATTTGCTCTGTCAATTACAAACAGCTCCGATTATTTGCTCTGAAAAGAAACACCACTTGAAAATGGCGAAAGTATCGGCCGCAAAAGCTAATTGAAATTCTGATCTCTTTTGTCGATGGTCCTTTCATTGCTACATCAAAGAGATTGAAGTGTAGGTCTCGTTTCAAATAACCTGTCCAGGCACAAGCTCTACGTAAAAAACAATACAAAACCGAAAGCCTATTTTATCAATTTTTTGCCAGTCGTCTAACTGAATTAATAATAAAATTAGGAATCCATTTTAATTATTTAGTTAATTTACATTATTCCCCTCTTTTTTAAAATAAACTCTTGCAAAAAGCGACGGTGCGATAACTTTTAGGGTTCCGAGCCAAAATGGTGAAAAGGAATGTTTATGGTGAGACTCCCTGTCTGCCTGTGTGTCGCAGCAGTTTTTCTTCAAGTTTTGATAATTTCAAATTAAAATTAAGTGTATTAGTTGCTTGCTCGCATTTGCTTATATTCTGCTTTATTTTTGTAGAAAGTTATTGTAAATGGAGTCTAAAAGGGAAATTTAAAATAAAAGTAAAACATGTGGAGTATCATAATTATGCTAAAGCTCGATTTGCATGTTTTATAATTGACCAAAATACCTTCAAAAAACGTCAGTTCCGCCCTTATCTCTTAAGTTTACTAATAGATATGTATTGTATATGAAAAGTATAATAAAGTTACCAAAATCAAGTCTTTGAAATATTAACAAAGTTAGATAGTGTTAGCTATTTGACAACAGATGGCGCAAGCTGTAGTCATTTTCGATATGGGATTAAAATACTTTTTACCGGAGCGACTGCGGCTAGCGCAATCGAAAATTTGAATTAAAGTTCAAGTGGATTCTGGCGCATTGCGATATTCCATATTAATGAAAACAACATTATTATTAACGAATATAATTTAGCTACTTAAGGAAAGATGGCACAAACATTACTCATTTTCAATATCCGGTATAGTATCATCGAAACGTTTTAATCATTATATGTACAGATAAGGCTACCTACATATTTAACTTTCAGCTTAACTTCAATCTATCGTTTCCTTTAATATATTATTTTTTCATTTATTATTTATTGCATAAAAGAATACACTGAATATACAAAAGGTGAACTTAATGGCATAATGCATTTTCTACCAGTTGGCCTTTAGGCAAAGCAGAGATTGTAATGGCTGTGCAACATAAGGTCTAACTATACACATACACTTTTAACATATTAATGCCTAAGTAGGTACTTATGTACTGAGGTTTGAAAAGTTGAACAATGTTATTTTAGGTTAAATAAAATTATTTCGGACCTTTGTTACACATTCATTATATTGGTTTCTAACCAATTTTTTTAGCAAAGTCAAATGGTATATTTGTCTAATTGAGTTGAAATTACTATAAGTACACTCAGAATTGGGAAATAGTTCTGATGCGAACCATATTAAATACTTAACCCTCGGTGCGCGAGTCCGACTCGCACCTGACCGGCTTTTTAAAATTGATAACTCAATTTGCATTTCAAAAGTAATTTGCAACTAGTCTCCTTTTTTGCCCCAATGGCTCATTGACTTTTATTAATTATTTGGAGAAAAGCTTTTTCCAAATAACACCCTTGGCCTAACTTCATTAATAACTTTACCGACAACCCAATAAAAAGCCCGAATTGATTACAAGTTTACTTACCCGTAAATGTATTCAATTTGATACCTTTAAACAAAAGTGTCTAATTTGATTATTTATAGGGAAGAGTTAATCCAGGCTCAGGATTTACGGCTGCTCGTCGTCGAGATGTCGCGTTAGAAGTACTTTTTATCAATCATGCCCTAAGCCTACGCCATTACAGCCACTTTTTTATAAGTTTGATTACGCGGAGCGTAGATATTTTACAGGGTGTGTTTTACCATTGTTTTCATTATTATTGACGTAATTATAACGCTTAGTCAAGGTATAATTTTATTATTATTATTTATATTTGAGAAAATTAATGTAATATATTTGTCATGTATTTACGTTGATCATCATTTTAAACGTATTTTTTTCATTTATTACTTTAGGTCAGTTGAATTTATGCATTTCGATATATTCTAATCATTAGTTCTCCTTGTATCGGTAATTATTATGTTACGAGCGTACAAGAAGAATTCCACTTGGGACTGCAGTTGCACTATGAGCCTTTCACCCTCTCAAACTTAAAAAAACAAGTTTTTTTTTCGTGTCATTAAAATTCAAATAAGTGCAGTACATTTTAGTACCTTGTAAAAAAACTGAGAGTTCAGCTATTACTTATACTTCTACCCTGCTAAAAATGTAGGTACAAAAATGTAAATCTTTTCGACACCACGTCAAAGGCAAAATCTGTCACTCACACACCAAGCATGTTTCAAAAGGTTACCATCATTCGATAAAAAACGTTTCACAAACTGATTCATTTCACGAACGTATCATTAGGCAAACCGCTTTTTTCTGAAACTGTATTTCAGGATTATTATAAAACTAATCTAACCTAGCCCTATAGGGTTCTACACGATGGTCTTGAACTATATACTGAAATATTTACAGGTTCGGAAAAAAAGCGGTTTGCCGAAATGATATGTTTGTCAAGTTAATCAGTTTGTGAAACGTTTTTAACCTATGACAGGATACGGTTTCAAAAGCTATGCAAAATATAATCCATACGAAATAACGTCTCTTTTTAACTGGGCCTCTATTCGACTGGGTAAAAGCATATAACTTTGCATGTTATCGTATTGTCAACGTTATGATATCTCTTATGATCTACAGCTGAGTTGAAAACAATACAGTAACATCTCAAAGGCAATATTGATTTCCCCAATAGAACAGAAGACGATATCGGTGACAACCGCGTCCGTGGTATAGGCACAACAGCACCTTTAGTTACTTTGGCGTTCAGAAGGTTAAGGAATATATACCTACGTATATCCAGAAACACTTTCCGCAAAATACCTATACAAAGTCATCGAGTTGCGAAAATCTATTCCGCTACGACCGCTACATCCTTAGTATCGATTCGCTATCGATAGAAAGTGCTGTAAATGTATTCTCATAATATTCACTTGTGTCTGAGTATTAACTCAGAGATATTCTTTGTATATATAATCAACTAGCGACCCGCCAGCGGCTTCGCCTGCTGCAACTTTTTTTCTTGACAATTGTTTTTTTATATATAATTTTGTACACATTATGATGTTCTTCAATATTGTTGTACATTATTTTGTTCTATCGCTAATAGTTTCGGCAGCGCATTCGACGAAAGACATTTTAAGACTCATTTTTCTACACCTTCGGTTACATTGTTCAAATTTTACCAAGGATCCCTAATTTTTTTCAAAATGAAATCGACGCTTGAAAGGCGACATTTTTTGTGATATTGAGTTACATATATCGTTCAAATCAGCAGATTTTTCTGATTTGAACGATATATGCAACTCAATATCACAAAAAATGTCGCTTATCCCATTTCGCCTTTCAAGCGTCGAAATGTAGCCTATGTCAAATTGGAAGAATGTAGCATTCTATTGGTGAAAGAATTTTTTAAATCGGCCCAGTACTTTTTGAGCCTATTCATTACAAACATACAAACATACAAAAATAGGTACAAATCTTTCCTCTTTATAATATTAGTGTAGATTAAACACATTTACAGCACTTTCTTCGTCATTGGTCGGAGAACTTGGTTTGAAATAAAGGAGGATTATTTAAACGAGCGGGTAATAAATGGGTGAATTTCAACAAGCGTCAAATTATCCTAATTTTGGTGGTATTTTTTATTTTCTTAGTAGGGTTTACAATTAAACGTTTAAGTGACGTCATTCGTCATTATAAAAACGGTGTTAAAATGGCCCTTTATTATACCAAGTGTTTTTTAAGATATAACGATTTTACTAATTATGTACCACCAAAATTGTTATTATCCACCAAAATTACTTTTCTTAGAAAAACTCACGATCAATAATAACATATCGGGCTAATTAAAATATAATCGTTAGGGAATCTTCCTTGTTATTTTTGAAAATCGAAAACGTAAGTTTCTAATATAATAAATAATGATTATTTGTTGTTTAAATAATTTTGGTGGAGACCAGAAATTTTGATAATTTTGGTGTTTCGCAAAAGCCACCAAAATTGTACCACCAAAATTTAAAAAAATTATCATTTTTTTTACATTAAAAACAAATGTTTCAGTTTAACAAAAACATAACTCGTTACAGTTAAAAAGACACCATAAACATACTTGAAAAAACTATCACACAACAAAACTTTTTGCGAAATAATGACTTATCTAAGTTATCACGATTAATAAAGTGTATTTCATACCACCAAAATTAGATACTTATGTGCTTAGCGGGAAGACGCAGAAAGATGGTACAAATCTTTCACCGTCTATTGCTGGAGTGAAACTGAACGAACATCTGAAGCTATATTTGTTTGTTTAATCACGTTTCGTTCGATCATAAAATCAATTTCAATATTCACCACCAAAATTAACTATTTCGCTTGGACAGTTTTATTTACACTGCTCCCAGTTTCCTTTTACTTGCAAATGCAATAATTGATACATTTTAAAATACCTCAACTAATAAGGAATACAGATAACTAAAATATAAGTCTAGTTGAGGCTTAATAAGTTTGTACCACGACATATCAGTATATGCGGGAAGTACAGGACACGACACCAAAATTGATTTTGGATTGAAAATATTTTTTTACGATAAATAAAATAAGTTAATAATAATTTTAACTTTGGCTCAATATGGTACTTTGAGTAAGATTATTTATAAAATAAATAGTTTTCCAATACATGTACTTTACACCCCAATTATCACGTCCGCCGCTCAAAAAATGTGGTTGAGATAATTACCCAAATGGGGTTGTGGGAGCATCTAATACACTTCCCATAAGTACAGTAGTTATTTTCCTTTGAAAGGGTTAATATTAGAACCCACGCAGACTAAGCTTGTAAGCAGGACGCCATTTTATAAACTTAGGACTAAAGTGATGTTATAGATTCCAACCAAATTTTAAGTAACAAAACTCTTATACATATAATGATCTTGAATGGCAATGGAAATTGGAAATGTATTGCTCGCGCACGAAACCTTTTTTATTGATATCGCTAATTACAAGGCATTCGGCGAAAAATAGGCTAACTGAAAAAGATGCTTTAACCTATTCTAAAAGGTATTATGTGTTAGCTCTGAGACACTTTCAAAATTGATTACTATTGAGATATCAATTTTGAAAGTACTCCCAACAACATCTTTCTTTATAGCGAAAATTTTCTGACTAAAAAATCTTGAAAACAATTTATATAATGCAAGAAAACTAAAAATAATAGCTGATATTATAAAATATGATAATACCGAGCCCCAGAAGGAGTTTAATAGATTTGTAATATTTCACACAAACGTAGGTACCTACGGTACCCTCGGCGCTCGAGTCGAGCTTTCTTTATATTCATCAATTTTATCATAGTGAACTGACAGGCATAATAGCTGTTTTAATTGTAAAATAATGTTAAAAATGCATTGAAACTGGGTTATTCATAGACATCAGGAGACAATCTTACTGTTTTGGACCTAGCCCCAAACTAAGCTCTAGGCTTGTAGTTATGGGTAGTAACCAAGACTCAGGAACAAGAACTCGTGCTCATCACACAAACATTTGCCCTTACCGGGATTTCAACCCGAGACCGCTAGCTTGTTAGGCAGAGTCAATACCAACTAGGTTAACGTGTCGTCAAAGAAGTATTTGTTAACTTTTACATAGGTAACGAATTTTGAACTATGACTATACTTCGTAAAAATATGACAATAGTTACTAGTGAAGAGTGGTATTTTATTTTAAAGTTTAAAATTTTAACGGTGCAACCTTTAAATAAACTTTTTTTTAATTGCGTTCTGACTTCCTTTGGCGCACGGAATTGCGGTTAAGACGTTGAACTTGAAACCATTCCAAACTTGGCTGTTACGTGTATGTAAATATCCATTTTCCTTGAACACTACTCAACTGGCACTCGTAATTTCCCTTTATTTCAGTTTTAATCATCCCGTGTGGGTGCCGCGTTAGAATATACCACTTCATATCATCCTGTGGATGTCGTAAGAGGCGACTAAGGGAATAAAGGCTTTTAGTATTGTTAGGCGATGGGCTTGCACCCTGTCAATAATACACTGGTAAACATCTTGGCTTGATTGTGCAAAATGTGGAATTATCAACAAGTTTTTTCATAATTCTGTAGCTCTGCCTACCCCACTCTAGGAATGAAGGCGCACACTAGCCACGCATAAATTTTCTCTTTTTTTTTTTGTAACATGGAACATGCCTTTAACTGACGACAGTTACCATCCATGTAAGTACGTCTTCAAGTAATTCTGCTTCTGCTTTAAGCAATAAACGATTTAAACGGATCTTCTTACTCCTTCAGGGAATTTAGTTATCTAAACTATCTACCTGAATCCAGTAACGTGTTGAATTATTTAAAAATTGTTTAAGTGGTTGCTTTTCCTCGTCTTCAATAGAAAAATTACTTGCTTATATATAATTACGGTAGTAAGCAAGAACAGAAAGTCATCATTATAAGAGTAATTACGGAGACACAGGGTTTTTTCACATATGATTGGCAATCACAGTGGTTTCCGTGAATCGAGTACCTAATGGAGAATGTCTCACGCGGTTAAAACAAATGCCCTAGTAAGCTTAGTAAGCCTTAGTAAACTGCCAAATTAATTAAACCGCGAAAGATTATTTTGTGCAAACTCGGAATTATTACAGGCTTGCAATTACGTTTTTATTCGGTTTTGATCGAATGTACCGATTTTTTTTATAAACTCCGCGATAATCGCTTATAAGGCATAAATAATTCATCAAAGAAATAATTTAAAAATTGCTTATTTGAAGGAGTTTCGACGTGAACAAGTTGTACATAAAAGCAGTTCGATACGAGAGTTTAGGCCAACGCGACAATGGAAGAGAATCTCTGATAACTGATTGATGCATATACTCGGATGTTGATGATTAAGAGCCAACATGTAAAAGCTTTCAATTTGGTTACGGAGCTGACCGTTCGCATTAAATTAGTTTACATAAAGTCTGACGCTGTGTACAACAATGGATTATTTTATAGATCTGTTTACTTGAGAGAAACGCATTTCTTTATATTAACTATTATTAACTATCAATAAAACTATATATTTTTTTAGGTAAAACTGGGGTCTTACATTATTAGATTAAATAAAATAAAATAAATAAATATCATGGGACAATCTCACACAAATTGACCTAGTCCCAAACTAAGCTCTAGGCTTGTACTATGGGTACTAGACAACGATAAACGTACTTATATAAAGAAATACATACTTAAATACATAGAAACATCCAAGACTCAGGAGCAAATATTCGCGCTCATCACACAAATATCTGCCCTTACCGGGATTTGACCCCAGGACCGCTGACTTCGGAGGCAGGGTCACTCCCAACTAGGCCAACGTGTCGTCAAAATAATATATTTATATCTATAAATAGATTATGTTAATTAGAAACGTACCTATGCCACCTGGTCACCTATAATATGTTATGTTATGCTTGCTTGTTACACACTAATTGTTATATATAAATTACTAGATGTTGCCCTTGACTTCGTTCGTGTGAATGTAGTATACTGCTTTTTAGGGAACTGTACAAAAAGCACCCTTTGTCCGTCTTTAGGGTTCAAGCCATATCCAAATCGGTGTGGTTTAGCTGTAAAAGAGGAACAAACAGACCAATATACTTACTTTCGTATTTATGATATTAGAGTGGGCACAAGTATCAACAATATGTTCCGAGCTTCACCGCTCGTCGAGCAATAAGCGGAGAAAATAATTGGTCAAAATGAAAGCAAAAAATAATAATTAGTAAGTAAGTGTTTATCAATATTTAAGCAAAAACATTTTAGTCGCACCTAAACTGGCAACGAAGAGACAGTCTCCGTTAATCACAGGAGAACTTGAGATTGTTAAATAAATTATGTTCAAAGTCTGTTGTAATTCAACTGTTAGCCTTCTGAAAAATTGAATCATGTTGTTTTAAGTTAAATATAATTATTATGGGGCTTTGTTTCATATTCTGGAAACCAATTTTCTTAACAAAGTGAAATGGTTTTCTAATTGAGATGAAATTACTATAACAGCATTGAGTGTTATGTATTATTTACCTATTCTGAAAGTGAGAATATTTGTTTTTCTAAAGTAGTTAAATTATAGAAGCAAACCACTCATAATACTACTAATTAATACTTTTAATTATTTAAAATCTGTTAAAGCGTCCCAAAACCTTCTCCTGTCAGTTCCTTTTTCTTCCTCTAAATTTTACACAAATTCTTTTACAATCAATGCGATAAGATTATGGAATGCTTTGCCTGTGGAGGTAAGACGTGCTAAGTCTGTTGCCATTTTTAAAAGCAAGCTAAAGGATCATTTTCTATCACTTCCGTAGTTTTTCTATGATTTCCTTTATTTTTTCTACATTTTTTTCTCTCTCATGCTTCGTGTGTTGACATTGTTTGGCTGTTTTGGAGGATGTATGTAAGTATGTATATATTATATAGATGTATAATTATACGTATGTAGTATGTTTTTATTAAATTATTTACTTTATGCATTAATATTTAGTTTATACATATATAGTTTTAATACCAAAATTGAAATACTTTAATTGTTTCTTGTAGTTGTTAAGTTTGAGTTCTAAACGAATTAGTTTACACCGCCTGCCATGAATTTGTGTCCTCAGTTATTTCTCTATCTAAGGTTTTCTGACAGAGATCGCTATAAAATTTAGCGGTAAGACTGCCTGTTGTATACCTATGATTTAAATGTACTGTTCCGTGTTCTGTGTTTTTTTTGGTGTTCAATAAATAATATTTGTATTGTATTGTATTGTATTGTAATACTCTTAATTATCTCCTTCAAATCTGAACTTGTTTTTTAACGGAATAATTCAATTGCACATTAAATAAAAAATAAACACTGTTTTGCATTACGAAATTTACGATTTTTTTAGTAGCAAATAAGTACTAGAGGCATGAAGAACATAAGTAGTTAAGTACATTCACTAGGCAGTGTTGAAATGGTAATTATATAATAATTAATAATTATACACTACTCGTAACTTCCCGGCCTCCCCAAATGGTATCCTAATTTCGAAACAATAGATCATTAACAGTTGCCTGAATACCATTCCATATTTCGTACAGATTGGATGAAACGAAAAATTACGAATCGCTGAAGTTTTTCAAAGCAGTCCTTTTGGTGTCGTTTTATTCTTTATCTCGGTGGCTTCCATTAATAGGTAGCTAAAAAGTACTGACAAAGTCATTCGTGACTCGAAACATAAATTTTGTATAGAAAATTTAACTTTAATGTTTAAATAATTTTATTCATTCATTCATTCATAACATCACGCCTTCATTCCAAGAGTGGGGTAGGCAGAGCTACAGCAACAACAACTCTAAAAAGATATTTTTATTAATTCTGTAACCACATTTTGCACAAGTAGGCTGAGATGTTTACTAGTGTATTACTGACAGGTTGCAAGCCCATCGCCTAACAATACAAGAAGCCTTTATTCCCTTAGTCGCCTCTTACGACATCCACAGGAAGACATGGAGTGGCACTATTCTAACCCGGAAACCACACGGGGGTTTATTCAAACTATATAATATACGATTAGTTGCAACATCATACTTAAGTTTCCTTGTTTGTTTGTTTGTTGTTGTTGTTGTTTGTTGTTGTTTGTCCATAAATATAATTAAAAATGGGTTATTTTTTCAGCTCCCTAATGATCCAAGGTGAAAACTGACTAAGATCTGTTACATAAACTTTTCTGGCCAAAACATTTCAGAAAGATTAATGTTCTAGAAGAAAAAGTTCTCTTGCCCCAGAGATTTACGTGGAACTCGTTATTTATGTGGACATGACGACACTTGTAATTTTGTTCCATTCAATTATACCTTATACTTAGGAGTTACGTAAAAATCGATATAATTGCGCATTACTGCTTACACAAAAAGCCTTTTTTTATTATAAGCACTTCATTTAATTAAGATGTACTTAAAAAACAAATCACGTATGAGAAGACGGACAATTTTGAATTTAGATTTTTTGGCCTTCGGAGTGGCCATTTTCAGTTAGGACGAGGTTAAAAATAAATTTAAGGGGTGAAAAGAATAAAATTCAACAGCACTTAATACGAGTACAGTAACTTTAATACTCATGAAAATTACTCGACTTACTAGAAACAAATAAGTTGCGAGAAATCTATTCATTACCAAAAATTACAAATGATTGGGCAATCAGCGGCAACAAAAACTTTGCACTCTAATTGTTTTCAGTTTCAGCTTTACAACTCTGCAATCTACCTTTGGATTTTTAACCATTTTATTAGCCCTGCGGTACAGTCGACGTCATAAATATGTTTACACTTTAGTACCTTGTCACTTTCATTCACTGAGACAATTTCATATATAATTATATGTAATTGTGTCGGTGGATGAAAGTGACATGGTACTAAAGTGTAAACATATTTATGACGTCGACTGTACAAGTGATTCTAATGAATGAATATGGTGGGTTTGCGTAGTAATCTAAAACCAAACCAATTTAGATAGCCGTATCGATGCTAAAATTTTCTCATCTTTAGTATTAATTCGATTCTCTGCTCGAGTTTAATTCTTACAGCGTGACGCGGTTTTCTACATTTTCTTCATCTGTCATATTATACGTTGTATTTTGTTCCAGACAATGGCGTATATCGAGTGTTTGAAAATATTATTCCAAAGTAAAGCATACATTTCTAACATGAACCCTGTGAATTTGTAATAAGACAGCGGATTTAAGGTCAGAGCACTGTCTTCTGTCCTTTGAATACCGCACAGCTGTTTTATTAATATATTTATTAAACCAGCTGAGTAAACAAAGCCATAAGAGGTAAACATTTTAAGTGATCCGAAAAGAAAGGGAAACATGGTATATAATAAAAAAAAAAGATATTAAGCGAACATTCAAAGCATTTAGAATAGAATGGGGACGAATTAATTCGACCATTCATATTTAAAAAAACCTTTTTTTCTAAGGTTAGGCATACTTGACAAGCCAAAATTAGTCCTAAGTCTTAATTTTTGGTCATTTGTAGAAAATAACTAAAATATCAAAATTCGTTATTCCTCTACAACACACAACTCATCCTAATGTGATTCGGACGTTGGAAATATCGGAAAAACGTTTCAGTGATGTTTTTGGCAATGAAACAAAAATATAAAACTGAGCGCGGTTTGGGATTTTGTTTGGTCAGTTCTATAAATCATAGTGTAAGGTTTCATAAATCTACTCGTAGCTACAGTAACTGGCAACCGTCGGCGATGGGCTGCTAATATAACTGGATTCAATTAGGCGTGTTACGCAAGGAGCGATTGGCTCTCGCCACCGTCGGGCGGTTTAATAATTCACGAACAGGCTCCAGCTACACTAATCGAATTTAAAATCTAACGGCCCCTTGGGGGACCCCGCTGGGCGTCATTTGAAACACAAGAAGCCTCCGTGTCACTAATTAAATGGTATAATTATCAAAGAAATGACGGGAATACGAAAAACATTGAGTTTCCTTAACTCAACCTCGCATCACTCTCACTAAAAAATATATCGTTAAAAGAAAATGAAATTTTTTAAGCTCCAAGTGGGCCAACTTGGAGCTTAAAAAAAGTGACTACATAACTAATGCAATCCTAAACGCTCGATCGATTTGATTTTTACTTGTTTTATTTATATATAGGTAAACTAGTTTTGTTAAATTTATCCTACTTAAACAAAGTCTTATCAAATTATGGTTCTTAAAAAAAATAACCGGAGTAGTTCGTTTATCTAAATATTGATTTTAGTGCTACCAGTAACTTAATAACATTCTAAAGATACTAAATTCTTGAGCCTGATAAGATTACGCTGTATCGAAGCGCTTAGTCGAATAGAAATTTCTTGATTGACATCGATTATGAAGGAGGACGAAACCCAGGAGTTCATTTTCCACTCGACTTATTCTTGGATACTTTAATTTCGGTATATCTAATGCTCTGATAATTTAATTTAGAACCTTGCTTGATATTGGGATTAATAAATGGTGCAGCTACTATATTCACTTAAAATTTAATTATAATAGGTATACATTTTGCCTATCCTGCAGCTTTAAATTGAAATATTTTATAGTAACATTACTACCACATAAAGGTACACAAAGCTTAGTGCTTCATCAACAATTCGGTTAGCCGTCCCAGCGGCGGTAGTACCTCAATGTTGCTACGGATCAATGTTATGCTGCACCTGGTTATTAGGATTACGTACCCAAAGGGTGCTAATGGAACCCTATTACTAAGCCTCCGCTGTGCGTCCGTCCGTCTGTCTGTCAGCAGGCTGTCTCATTAACCGTAATAGGTAGACAGTTGAAAGTTTCACAGTGTATATATAACATATAATAAAAAAACATTAAAATATAAAGGGTGGGGAGGCTCTTTGGAATACAGTACCATTCGTATGCGAGTCCAACACCCACTTGGCCGGTTTCACAGCGCAATTCACTTAAAAATCTATTTTTCAAAGTAAACAACGTTGTTTTGATATTTTCTTATTTTCGTATAAAGCAAGTTTTAAATTTTTATCATGTTTTTGTGTTGGGATAAGAACGATGAAAATTTTAGAGGCTACCTATTGTAATCCTTACGTTTGGTAACACGTTTGCAACCTTCACGATTGTTTATGTCACTGATCTTCACAGCCCACTTTTCATCGAAAATTATGAGAGAATTTGAAGGCGGGTATAGGATCTCCACTGTAATTTTAACGTATTTCCACTAAGATTTATCTTGATTGATGGGTATTGATGAGAAGTTTTCGACTATTTAGAAAAAAATACTGTTAGTAAGCAAATCATGTAATAAGAATCTTTTTATTTTGTGCTTTATTTAAGCTCCAGTACGGGTAGCACAAGCTGTATTTTCTCACTTGTCGCACAGTGCGTCTCTATCGTTACAGATTAGATAGAAAGTGAAATCTGAGCGACAGACCAGTCGCGGACAACTTGTGCTAGCATTCCTGTGCCGATAGATACTTAAAAATTACTATTATATTATATATTAAATTACTAAAAAATTAACTAGCTTAAGTTAAGTTTCTAAAACATTAAATTAAGAAACCAGTTAAATAAGAGATTAACGGGGACACTCAGAGATGTCAATTTGCTTGTTGAATGAGGTGTTATAGTTCTACGGCAAGGAAAGTGACAGCAGCAACTTAAATCACACTTTTTAAAATATTTAGGTCTCTGAGTACGCCAATTAGATGAAATCCACTCATTCATATTTATTTAGGACCACACACACACACACATACAGGGTCACATTGTTATTATGATTATTTAGCTGTAAATGTAGGTTTTCACCCGTAAGTTTAGGTTCCCTTGGAAAAATCGTTAATAGGACCTCTATTCTATAAGCCAATCTTGCTTATCTGGCTATTGCTATAACCACGGTAAGTCAGGCAAAACCACAGTATAGTTACAAGGCAAAACTATAAAATTTACCAATTTGTCTATTTTACTTTTTTCCGGTTCCGTAGTTTTAGATATAGTGTAACACTTTTTACGTAGGTTAAAATTGAACAAAAATAAATTCCAATACCGCTTATTAAAAACATAATTTTGTTACATATGCGCTTCGCTCAGTGTGCATAACATGTGAATATTCGATGCGACATTTGATTGATAGTTAGCTGCACCAATTTAGTTGTGAACATAGAAACTACGCGTTGCTTTCAACAAAAATTGCAGGCATTGATTGATGAAGTACTTTTTGCTTTACAACAATTTAGCTTAGGTACACGTGGGGAGAGGGCCTTTATTCTACTAGGCAAAACTATATTGCTTTTGACATGTTATAGTGTTGTCAACGTTATGGTAGCTCTAATTTACTTGACAGTAACGGTGGCCTAGTTAAAAATAAAACGATAACATAAATAAATAATATCAGGGGACAATCATACACAAATTGACCAAGTTCCAAACTAAGATCAAGGCTTGTACCTAATATAAGTACTAGACAACGTTAAACATACTTACTTGTATAGAGAATTAAATACTTAAATTTATAGAAAACATTCAAGACTCTGAAAGAAATACTTGCGCTCATCACATAAATATTTGGCCATAACCCAGGACCGCTAGCTGCGTAGGCAGGGTCACTGACGCGTCGACAAACCTCAATATGATTAAACCGAGTAGAATCGAGCCCCTGGCCTCGCTCGGTTATCGTTTGCATAATGCGAGTTAAATTTCAAGGATCATTTTGCTAAAACGCTTTTTCATTGGCCGATAATGTCATTGGTATCTGGGGCACCGCAAATGTATGCGTTCCACTTTTTCACTACTTGTCATGTTGTCACTGACACTCCCATACATTTGTTGAATTGGTTGTGTTATTTTAGCAAGCGGAGAAGCAATGTTTGGCGGAGGAGTCATGCACGCGGCGCTCCAGCCGCACGGACCGTACCACGCGCATGCTGCTGGCTGTGCTCGGCTTATTCCTGTCCACGGAGGTGCCCCAGGGCCTCCTCGGCCTCGTCAGCGCCCTCGCCCCCGACTTCTTCATACACTGCTACAGCATGTTCGGTAAGTACCAAATTAACCGTTGTACCCAACCCCCGTAAAACATTTAACAGCAGACCACACAGTCTTTGAATATTTGACGTTATGAAAGTAAGTGTTAATAAACTTTCTACGAAAGTATTTGCCGCTATTTGGGTGACTGAAAGAAAGAAATACATTTATTTTGCAAACAATTAACAAACCTACGGAAACTACATACATATAAGAATTAGATACAATTGCATGCAAACATGGATACCACTTAGCATGAAGTCGAGTCGCTTGTGACGCTGATCTCCCGTGGATCCAGGCGCCCGCGTGTGCGAGACAGCGAACAGGGAATTATACATAATTAGATAATGACATTGAAATAGAAATTATGAATAAGATAAACGTTAATAAATTATGATATCTCAGGTTGGTCTGTTATTACAATTGTTTTGAACATTGCTGGGAGAAACTACTCTTAGCTGCGCATATAACCTAACTATTTTGTGTATAAAACTAACTGAAACGAAATTATGTATAAGGAGAATGCGGAACTCTTGCTCATAAAAATACGTAATATATTCCTAAATGCGCGTGAATGTCTAGATTTTACTATTCTTTTAATGGCGCACATAAAGAAAAGCGCTCTGTAAGTAGGAATGAGAAGCTCGAAGCTTTTTTGTTATATAGGTAGAGAAGCAGAGCGACGGCTGACATCTTGTTATTGAGATGAATGTTTTAGTTTTGACATGTTATTTACTAACACGCGACAAAAGAGTAGGTAGTCACAAACCGTGACGGGCCTTAGATATTTCATGTTATGTGACATTTTTACAGGCACTTAATCAACACTGTGTAAGGTTATTTTCTTTCTATCTGACTGCGGCGAGGTACAAAATGAGTTTTATGATGTAGGTATCGTAAAAAGTATTTATTTGTGTGTATTTATAAGTGACTAAAATCTTATTACAGTCGGACTTTTGATGTTATAATATAATTAGAGGTGACGTCTTCTGTGCTGTATGGTACCTAATGGAGAATCATATTTAGCGGTGAAATTTATTGAGTGAAGTAACTTTTTATTGTTTTCTAAACGTAAACCTAATCAAAACGTTATTAAATTTTCAACCGTGTTAAAAATATGTAAAAGAGTGTAATAAATGAGGGCCTCGCAAATTTGTACATAGAAACAATTGTCGTGTCATTTTTTCATAAGATATGAAGCTTTATAAAGTCATAGTTCAGACCCCCTGCAAAAACACTCTGTACAAAATCAACAACAGGAATGACGTCACAGCTGTTGTTCCATGTTTAAAATTACTATGATTAAACCAATATCACTGAATTAAATTACGTAATTAAAATGAGGATGCCTAAAAAAACAATCAAAACCTTAAAGGAAGTTTTAAACTTGTAATAAGTTATGATTCTATATAAAATCTTAATACATACATACATAACATCACTCCTTAATTCACAGAGTGGGGTAGGCAGAGCTTCAGAAATACCAACAACTGTAAAAAGACTTGTTAATAATTCTTTAACCACATTTTGCACAATCAGGCCAAGAAGTTTAATAAACGGGTCAAAATTGTGTTTGCGTATTGTTTTATATGCTTTTTTTTACATTTTCTCCTAAATCAATGAAACTCCATTCTGTTTTCAATGCATGATCCCTATTAATAGATTTTTAAAATTTATCGTATCAGTACAATACTTTCAAGTAGCAATAAACACCACAAAAAGGAACAGTTTTGGGGTAAAATTTGAACTATTTCGGTTTAAAGATATTTATTTTCTCAAAGAATTACATAAATTCACTTAAATGAGAAAACTTAAATACTAAAATTATACAATTGCGAGCGCATTACAATAACAATTTTTTTAGTCGCTAGTATAAATAAATATGAACGGGTAGAACAACAAATACCTAGGTGGGAACGCGCGGCTCGAGCGCACTATTTAGCGATAACAGAAAACACGGATATGCCAATTAGTTCGTTCTTTGATCAAATCATGCACTAAGTTCTTACATGAATCGCTAATACTTTAAATGTGGTATCATTGGCAATCTTTTGCACAGAATTAAAAGTCAGATAATACATCTTTTTTGTTTGCCCAGGTAAGGCCAGCCAGGCAAGCTAATAAACTTGTACGGTTCGCGTAGAGATATAAATGTCCCCACGGCCGCAATATAGTCGACAAATTAAGCCCTGCAATGTATTATTCGCCGCCGACAAAATTTCTCATTTGGTGTTCACTTATGTTTTATTAACTTTTTGTAATTTATAACCAGGGATCGGATATTCGGATCGATATTTACCTATACTTTAGCGGCGTGAATGGTATGGAGACGGACTCAGCTTTATTTTCGTAATAAAATTCCCGGGATTACTTAACTAAGTAACAACGCAGTTCAAACTCATATTAAATTTGAGAGTTTAAATACGCTTATTTTTTATGTATTTAATGTAATTTTCTATGGGAAATCAAATTTACCTGAGTTTTATTCAACTAGGGAAATATCATTATCATTACTTAGTTTATCGGAACTTGCCGTGAGTACTAGTACTTTTAAACTACTAGTACGTTTAAAATTGTTTACTTCCGACGTTTCAAGGACAATATTATCCCCGTGGTCTCAAACCCCACCGCTATCTCTACTGCCGCCATTGTCTCACGCATAGCAGGTAAAAAGGCGGGCGATACAAAGAAATTTATCACCACGTGTACAATATGCATATACACGGGCTTTATCTTAGAAGTTAAGTGGGGTCTTGATAGTAATTATTTTTCTAAAGTGCATAGATCACTCGTTGCTGTCCTGTACATGCATTCGGGTGTCATATGCTGACTGAGCTGAATTTACTCTGTTGACTGTGTAGTGTGTGTTTTAGTTTTATGTCATCTAGCTGAAATGAATGTTTAGCTATAAGGTAAATTTCATAGTAATCCAATAAATCTATGTTACAAATATATGTTAATAAATAAACTCAATCAACTCATGGACAGAAATCCCGATTTTGATGAGCTTCGAGAAATGTGTGAGCAAATGAATAAGGCAAGTGACTCTTCTATTTACAAATATGCAACGTTAACTTCGGTAGATGTAGAAAGGTCATTTTCGATGTACAAATGGATACTTACAGTATCCAGAAACAGACTTACCATGTCGAATTTGGAAAGAATTGTACTTATTTATTATAATTCTAAGCAAAGCCAAAGTCTATAGATAACAAAGATTGTGCGTAAACTTTTTAACCTCTCGGTTAGGTTACTAAAATAAGTTTATTTGCAACCAACCAGTTTAAATATAATTTAGTGTTTAAAACGCGTAGTGTTTAATAGTTTATAATGTTTAACCATTTCCACAGAACTCTTGTTAAATATTTAATTTATCAATACATCGATGTACATGTTTTATATTATAATGTAATTGTTTTATTATTCTCCTGTATTACAGAACCCTTGAATCTACAATACTATAGAACTTACCAGTTGTGTAAAATAATTCACGCTGCGGCTACACTACATACAATGTTCTTGTAAGATCTATATACCAACTTATTTCCTTACAAAAATAGCCAAAAATACCCATTAACTAATTATGTTACTAAATTTGTGCCTTCTTATGTAATTTTGTGCGATCCCGGAGTCCCGGGGCATATTTATTAAACTGATTAAAATTAAAAAGCCGCCTCCATATTAGCCCAACATTTTCCGGGATTTTGCCAAGTTTAGGTAAATATCGATCCGAATATCCGATCCCTGTTTATAACACATCATATTGTAGACCATTAAAAGGTTTTATCGAACCTAAAAACGTTACCGGTTTGCTACAACCAGATATCATAATGCCATATTCCTAGTACGTCGTTATATGTCAAAACAGTTTAGTTTCAAAATGTCTAAAACTTAAAACGACTTACTTCTACTTCTTAAAATACCGTACTCTTGATATGACTTTAATTCAAATTAACTTTATCGTGTTTTGTCAAATTTTCAATTCAACTTTGTCTCGAAATGTCTAAAATTCAAATTAACTTGCTACCAAAAATATCTCAAGATTAAAACGTCAAATTCTCAAAATACCTAAAACTCAGTACCTATGGAAAAATGACAAAACGTAACACTGATATATTATGTGGTTTATTTATAAATATAATTAAATATTTTGTTAGCTAGGTAGTACAGAAGTCAAAACCCCCATTGTGTTAGTCCTAAAAAGGTTTTATTTTGTTTCATTGTAAAAAAACTGCTTATATTTAATGTACCCACTTTATTTTTGGTATTATGAACAGTGTCATATTGATCTTTGGGCCTGTCAAAAAAAGGTATTGTTGAATATTGGTAATTATGAAACTAATGCATTTTCTCATTTAGTCTGAATAATAGTTAGGAGGATTTGTTTTTTTAACAACTATACATTTTGGATATCGGATGTAATATGTGAAAGTCATTATGACATTTTATTACATTGAAAATAAATCTACAGGGTGAAAATTTGAACGTGATACAAAGTCAATGATTTCGATAAATCTCTCATGGGCTAAAAGCCCCTGCTAGGTCTCGAGTTAACAAAGTAGTTAATCAGAACATTATTAAAGTTTTCAGTTATCCTTTTTTTTACCATATGTAGTTACCCCTTCAACCAAATGGCAGAGCAAAAAGATTAAATGTGTTTTATAATAGACACTCGCCTCTTTGGTACTTGGACAAACAGTTTGAAATAAAAATAAAGTAATACTTCATTCGTGACGTGCGTTGTCATAACAATTATCTCCCGATTTATTAAAATTTTAACGAAAATGCCGCCTGCTTATCCTTACACGCACGTTGAGCGTTTAGATATGGTTGTTTTTTATTACACATCGCGTAGTACGGTGCGGACACAGACATTGTTTAATGAAAAGTATCCAGACTCTCCAATCCCGACTCGTCGTTTTATAAACCACACTGTCCAAAACTTAAGGGATTATGGACAGTTCACCGTTCCAGGACATGTACAAGGCAGAGGATCGCGAGCATGCTACTCGGAAGCGTTTCTTACTCGAGTACTTCGTGATTTCAACCACCACCCTCAAGCAAGCACGAGGGAAGCAGCCGCACGGTTTGGGACAACACAATTTTTTCATGTCGAGGTTATTGAATGCCGAAGGTCTACACCCATTTCATTACCAACGTGTGCAAGACAACGTTCTTGCAGATTACTTTAGACGAATTCAGTTCTGTGAGTGGTTATTAGAACACCTACATTGAAATATCTTGTGGTCAGACGAAGCCACCTTCACCAGCCATGTTATTCTCATAAGCGCATCACTTATTAACTCGACCCAGCTTTTGTTAACCGGCGCGTTTAAGTTGTCCCGTCAGAGCGTATAAAACACATCTTAGAGTGTGCATTCTCAAATAGGTAGCACGCTTCGACACTCAGATCACGCAAGCATCACTTCACCTATCACATCACGGAATTCTAGTTTAATGTCGAACGAACGGTGAGTCGATAAACTGACATTAGTTTGACATTACTGCGTCGAGTTGAATGACGTTTCCTGAATTTTATAAAGCAGGCAGCACAAGTACCGTGGTGCTTTTGTCGGAATGGTTAATAATAAATATTTCTAGTATTTAATGCAATCAATTCGTATATGAACGGATAGCGGAACGGACGGTTTGCAAAATGAATAGTTTTGAAACATTTTTTGGTGAAATGACAGGATATGCTACTATATATGGCATACAATAATTTAAAGAAGTAAATAAAAAATACTTATAAAACTTAGATACTTATAACAATCATTATTTTTTATTAGAAAATAATTAACATTAAAACTGTTGTTTTCTTTACAACATAAAAAATCTTTTAGCCTTTGTATTTAGGTACAAATTAATGTCTAATAATCATTAAAAAATATAACTATTTATAGGTCAGCTCTTCTCAAAAGTCAAACTCAAAACTGTTTTTTAAAAGCCATATATGTACACAATTCTTAAATTTGTACAAATCATTCTAGGTGCTTTTGCCACAATCAAAGCAAATATAAAATATCTTGTATGTTTTGTGTCCAAATAACAAGTTACATTAACACATTTACTAGGTCCCCTTTCACAAAAGCTAACTTGTATGTATAACAAGCAGAAGTCTCTTTAGTTTTATTTTTGTAATGAGTTTTGAATTGTGGTTAATGTTTGTGGTAAAAATTAAATGTTTGGGACTCTATAGCACATGAATGGCTGAAATTTTATACAGACCTGTCAGAAACACATCATTAGCCCTAAAAGATCTTGTGAAATTATTTTATACACATTTTTCCTTCACTGTAAAGTCCTGTACCACCATACTACAAGAATGATAAATTTATTGAATTTCTTATATTTCTAATAGCAAATGTTACAGTTTTCAATAACAATACTGGTGGTTCCGGAGGGAATAATAAAGTAATTATGAGTATGCCAATTTACCTTATCAAATAAAATGAAACAGCCATATTTTAATTACATGTTTTATTCAATACATCCAACTTTCATTTCCTTAGGTTAGAGGCTAGTTAGTTTCTTGATTATTTTGTACGACAACAATGTTATCCATAGTAGCACAGGCAAGTATAACTGACAGTTTGTACTATGCACAATGTGAACCTGAAATCATAAGATGCAAAAAATTATGACAAGATTTTGTAATGTGTTTGCAACTTACAACCTTAAAGATAAATGTTTTTGTTCATTGTTGTAACTTTATTATATTAACTACCCATTTATCTTAAAAGTTATCTGGAATCTCCTCTAAGCTGTTGCAAAAAACGAATCTCAGCAGCCAGAAAATGAACCCTTAAGACTCTAAATTCAAATTTTAATGCTTCAATTAAAGTTTCTCACGGGATATGAAGAGTTAAAGACTTGAATAATGATCGAAAACCATCTCATAGGTCTGACTTTTTAGATTTCCATGTATTAATACTATTTATTGTCTGACAGTAGAAACTACTGTTAACTCTGTTTAAACAGTATTTTTTAATCATGTGTTATTATATTGTCTGTCTTTTATTTTAGGTTAAGTGATCAACAGTTGTGCAGCATAAAATTCTATCTTTCTATGTATATGCAGCTAGCACGAGATCTTCCTACAAAATAGAGTCAATCTTACTAGTGTCTGTAAACTGTACCAACTTGACACAGAACAACCATGAGCTCACTGGACATAGGTGAAATACAAATAAAAACTACCATAAACAAAGAAAATTGAATTGTGATATATTAAATGCTTTCAGCTAAAGAAACGAAGATGCATACAACCATAATAAATATGTTACAGTATAAGCTTTTAGACACTATAATATAATATATTTATATATACAGTGTCCCAAAGTGTGACTTTGTTCCAGATATAGCAATTAAATAATAAATGAAATACTTAAAAATTATTAGAGACCTATCTCACAGAAATTGACCTAGTCCCAGACTAAGCTTTAGGCTTTGTACTATAGGTACTAGATAATGATATAAATGCTTATATAGAGGAAATAAATATCTAAATACATAGAAAACACCCAAGACTCAGAAACAGATACTCATACTTATCACACAAATATTTGCCCATACCGGGAATAAAACCCGGGGCTGCTAGCTTTGTAGGCAGGGTCACTACCAACTAGGCTAATGTGTCGTGCAATTAGTTCAAAATTATCTAACAAAAGACTGTAGCAAGATAAGGTTGGGAAAAATGCCCTCTTAAAATTATAAGCTGGTTTTTTTTCTTTAATAATATAAGGCTAATATTTCTGTAAGTGTAAAAATTTGTTTTTATAATTTTGTTATAAATTAATAATTCTGTAAGGCCAAGATGTTTACCAGTCTATTTGGTCACTAATTACAATTGGTTGCAGGGTTACAACCTGTCATGGTTCAACCCATCCAAACTTTACCATTTATAATATTAGTAGGAGGTTTTACCCGTCAGTTGATGAGTTCCAACTATCAAAGTGAGCTGAAATTTAGTTCTCATTCATAATGCAAACTCAATGACAAACTAATAATATCATGTGCGAGAATTAATCTAATAAAGTCTGTACAGAAAGACCGAAAGATGGTCGTACTCGTAGGATAGCTTAAGGTACTAACGCTATAATAGACGTTTATTAGTAATGCCTCGAGTAACCTTACCTTAAGCTTTAAAAATAAATTAAAGAAGTGGCTTGTGGAGCAGTCGTTCTATAGCTATAATGAGTTTCTTATTAAGAAATAATGTCTTATCTATTTATAAGTAGTAAGAATGAGGTGTAGTGTACGTAATTACCTAATAATTATTTTAGCAGTAAGATGACATGCAATGAACATTACCAGCAAATTATGATTATGATTATGATTAAAGTAGACCCATCTTATTATGTACCTACATGTATTTTTTTGACCTCGAAAAGCGCGGTTTCTTTTTTACATGTGATTGCCTGTTAAAAGTTGTGCATCTTATATTTAAGACTCTCATGTACATTTCTTCTCATTGATGTTATAAAAGTATTGGTGGACCTTAATAAATAAATAATATATAATGTTCCCTGAAAAATATGTTTACCTGATCTAATATTTCTTAATTTCTTAACCACGAAGTCTTTTCTTTCAGTAACAGTAACTTCCAGTAAAGTCAATACACAAGATTTCGCCACTATCACACACACACACACAACACAACACTTTTATTACTGTATACGGAGTCGAGAAATCCAGTGGATTTCATTTCACATTTTTTTCTTTTACACCCACCACAGCCACACAGTTATAAGGATATGTCTAACACAGCTGATTTTTTAGATGGCGGCCATTTTACGTCTCAGAACTCAGGGTACGTTTCCACTTAATCAAAGCTGAGTGAAGGAGCGAAAACGACCAATACAATTGTACAACACACACACACGCAGATAATTCGAACAATCTGATTGGTTATTTCCACTCTTCACCTTAGCTTCGTTTGAAGGAAATCGCTCCCTAAGCAACTCACCTGTGAACTCACCCGTCTACTAGAAGCTTTTAATCTGACAGCTAGAAGTGATGTCTTTGTCGATGTCTCGAACGTGTTGAAAAAGTTAAGAATTCCGTGATAGAAGATACAAATAGTTCCGTCTTCGACAGTGAGCGCTAGTGTCGCTATTACCGTGCTACGCAATTATTACTTGGAAATTATGACATAAATAAGTACTATAACAGGTAAAATCGTTATGTATTAGGTAATTTTATTCATATAGTACCGTAAAATGCTACAAACGTAATTTTAAAACTGTTAAGTAAATATATAAATAAGCTCTCATTTAGGGCAATGTGTGACGTCCTCGGTGTCAAACGTCATCTTTTGACACTTATGCTATTCTGTTACATAAGTGATGTAAAAGGTGAGGCGAGAAGTGATATAACAAGTGAGTAGGTATGTTACATCGACGTTGAGATCGACAGTGCGCTGTGTTTTAAGAGAATAACACCCCAGGATAGGACTATTCAACGTTCGTAATGAACATTGTTGATGTAATGTATACCAAAATGTGTTGGGTTGCCGTTCCAAACCCGATAGTCACTCAACGTCTGGTCGGGTATCCTCAACAATCGTGTAGTAGGACCTCATTTTATTGAAGGCACACTAAACGGAACTAAGTATGAAGATCTGTTGAGAAACGTCTTGCCAACATTAATGCGTGAAGTTCCAGAAGAAAATCTAGACAACCTACACTTCCAACAAGAACCTCCTCCCTTTTTTGTCGGGTTCGGAATTATTTAGACCAAGAATTCCCCGACCGGTGGATTGGGCGTAGTGGACCAATCGCGTATCCTCCTCGTAGTCCTAATCTAACGCCGTTGGACTTCTTTTTATGGGGTGAAATTAAAAGGAAAGTCTATGCTCCCGTTCATGCAATACAAAACAATACAAAACACTTTATTGTCCACCAAACAAAAACATTACAAAGAATTTGCACAATTTCATAGAGTCGCAGAACTACGGCAAAAATTATACAGGCGTTTGAAGCTGTCAAAACCAATGCGCTCGTGCTTGGAAAACTCAAAGACAATCCGAAAAGTCGAGCAGAGCTATGCCAACGGGAAAGTGGTGGTCATTTTGAACATTTATTAATCTTTCAGAATCCGTGACCCATTTTAATTGAATCATTAAAATTCGACTTTAAAATCTTTTGTCAATCAAAACAAACTTCGAAATTAGTATTTAATGGTATGACATCTTAAGATGTCAGTGGGTTCTGAAAGGTTAAAGTATGTTTGAGAAACGTATTTCTGATTTTGATACTAAATAATGTTTATTATCACTCAGTTTGTTATTTATACCGGAAGAATACATAAGAGCTAGGGGTATAAGTTATCTGCGATATTGATATTCTTACCAGAAATGATTACTAGTTAATTACTACTCAGTTATACGCTAGATGGTTTACAGCGATAAGTCTTGTCAAGTGTCCAACGTATGGTAGCCATTGTTTCAGTTTGTAAATTATTTTTTTGTTAGAAAGTTATCGATATTTAATTAAGACAAACTTAAAAAAAAGAGTTAATCCGTTTAAATTTAGAGCATCTGCTGAGCACGATACACTTAATTGGTATCACGTTCAAAATTTCACTCTGTATTTGAGATTTTTGTCATTTTGAAATTAAGACTATTGAGATTGAGTCAAATTATGTTATAGATATTATGATATTTGGTTGTAGCAAACCGGTAGCACAATAACATCTGTAGGCAGTAATGGAGCGTAAAATGTATGATTGTCTTCCAATAACTTCGAGTTAATGAGCTTACTTATAATAAAAAAACTTTGAACTACAAAATATGTTAAATTATTCCTTCAAAATGGCCTATTTTGTAATGTTATTTGGCGAAAATAAACTAGGGTTAATAATTTTTTAGGCGGGTATCTTAATTAAAGTAGTGTTAAGATTTTCTTATATTTAATTTTAATAACAATAACTTACTTTTGTTGGTGACTGTACTAATAAAACTGTTGATTAACTCGCCAATAAACGATGATTAAAACGAGTCTAAACTCGACGGATATCCTATTAGCTGCCTAAGAATTCCTTCCGCTGCCTTCCGTCTGTATTATACGAGCTTGATAGTACCATATTGTCATCGAAATGCAAAATTTTAAGTCATATTGATGACTATAATTAGGTTAAAAACGTAAATAAAACTTCCTAGTTCCTAGTCAGTTAGTTAACCTTTTGTACGCCTTACTTCAAATACAAATGCGTCACTCACACGCCAAACATTGTATTAAAAATTATGCAAAATTTAACTTAACCTTAACCCATAAGAAATAATGTCTCTTTTAAACTGTACCTGTGACCTATATAAGGGTCAGTGGCGTTTTAAGCACGACAGCTCATGACCACTTTAGGGGTTACTGGCATTGAAAGGGTTAAAGGAGAGGTAATATATAGCGACCGCACTGAGCCAGACTTAATGACAATTAAGTTATTCCTTAAAGATGATTTTTCATAGGTATGTAAAATGGGGTTAGTTTGATTAATTTTAAAAATAATTATACCTTCTCTAACTTCTGCATTTAATCTTAAAATAAAAAAATAATGTCTTCCTGTGGAGGTCATTAGAGGCGACTAAGGGAATAAGGGCTTGTAGTACTTGCAACCTGCAACCTGCAACCTGTCACTATTACACTAGTGAACTTCTTGGCCTAATTGTGCAAAATGGGGTTATAGAATTATCGACAAGTCTTTAGAGTCAAGTCAAGGCGTTGGTAATTCTGTAGTTCTGCCTACCCCACGCTGGGAATGAAGGCGTGATGTAATGTATATATGTATGTATAAACTATTAAATTTATTACATTGGTAACTCATTTGGAGTAACTTAAAGCAGCTTGATGTAGATAACGGTAGATGGCTCATTGCAAAAAAAGAATACGCAGCTTAAAATCTCAATTTTTGAATATCGTTTGCCTGATAATACTTGAAATACTGATATTGTATGCTCGCATTAAAAAAAATATTAAAAAATAATAATTATCAAAAAATTATCAAAGTCACCTCGTTTAATTATCCAATGCTCATCTTGCGTACTACAAAAGAGTGGAATGCACTGGAGACGTCTGTATTTACGAGTGCACACAATCTTAACCTATTTCTAGCTTGGGTGAATAGGCATCATGAAGGTGAAATCGCTTCATCGTCGACAAGTCTTCGTCCTCCAAAAGACAAGGGTTAAGAGCAAATCCATATACATTAAAAAACCTAATTATCATTCAAATCAATTCTCGTTCCAAACCCACCCATCCCATTAGGTTGCCGTTTCTAATTCAAGGATAAAATTTTCACAATGACGCGTTTGCTCGCTGGAATAACTTTATTTAACTTTAAACCGGGTGCCGTAATTTTCTCTTGAAAATTCTATTCAAAAGTAATTTAACATAACATACTGTTCCCGGCGTGGTATTATGCGGATGGGCTTCAATTACCATATATTTGTGCGAGATCAAAGAAGTCAAAAATGCGTAAGTTGATCCCACTCAGCGTCCGCTTGTACCCCGTCGGCTGCTACGGGATTTCTGCCACAATATAAATAAGCCAGTAGAACATCTTTGGGATACATCGAGTGGTTTGTGTGAATTATGTGCCTTATATACATACGCGTGGCAAGTCAGTGATGGGGCATTACACTGATTGACACTAAATCAAATCGTGGCTGCGCCGCTTGCGTGTATGCGTAGGTACCATAAACGAGGTCCTACGGAGCCGGAGTGGAATTACTTTTCTGTATATCATTTGGTTATGCCTCAATTTGTCGCGGCCCGACGTGTACTTCCGCACTGTTCACCCTTTTTCTACGTGTGAGACAACATTTGCATGTTGACGCGGTCGAACTTCTCACAACTTTTTAATTGTAGGCTTATGCCGTCGGTCGTTCCATAGTTGTGTTTTGGGTTCCATCAAAAAGGTTTTTAAGTATTTATAAGTTCCTATTTGTGGATAATTAATATAAGTACAATGAGTCAAATAAAACCTCATAAATATCAACCATATTTAGGTACACCGAATGACTCCGAAACATCGAAAGCTATTTTTAAATAGCGTTCAATGTAATTAATTTCGATGAAATGATACATTTGATGAAGTGAAATTCGATAAAACGATGAGTTACCCTCCGGAACATCTATAAGATGGCTATACGTATAACTGTACCTAATCAACTGATTAAGTCAATAAGAATATCCCGAACAAAAACTAGTCCCTATTTTTTATAAAACAATGAAGTATATGCTATTTTAACCCTTAAACTGGCAAATATAAAAAGTCGGTAATTCCAACCCCTTTTAATTTTTAAACAGCATAAAGGACATTTTTGTAACCAAAATGTAAAAAAGTTAAGTTTATGGTAAGTACACTGACAATTTCTGCCTGTGGAAGTCTTTTGATTTGAAATCCTGTAATGGCAGAAATTATCTAATTTTAAAATATAACAGTTAACAGGTCTAAACCTATTTTTACACCAAATGTTTTTTGTCGGCAAAAATGTAGTCGCAAATTATCACGCCAGTGAGGCAGTGACAGTTTCATTCAGTGAGTAAGCTCGGGATAAAATCCATTTCGTTAAAAAATAACTGTTCAATTATTCGGTTAGTTTTAGTGTTCATTCTATGTGCGGGGTTTAGTGAAAAAATATGAATGTGGTTAATTCGACGACACGTTGGCCTAGTTGGGAGTGACCCTGCCTCCGAAGCCAGCGGTCCCGGGTTCAAATCCCGGTAAGGGCAGATATTTGTGTGATGAGCACGAGTATTTGTTCCTGAGTCTTGGATGTTTTCTATGTATTTAAGTATTTATTTCTCTATCTAAGTATGTTTATCGTTGTCTAGTACCCAAAGTACAAGCCTAGAGCTTAGTTTGGGACTAAGTCAATTTGTGTGACATTGTCCTGTGATATTTATTTATTTATTATTTATAATTAATTAACATTGTTTATTTACTAGTTTCCTGCGGATTAACGTTTTTTTTGGCGGCATTCCATAACGATCATATTACTGTCGAAGCATTTTACTATGTTCACAATACTATATTCTGCTCTAACCTTAGTTAGGTACACTAGAGTTTTCAGTACCTAATAAATATCAGATGATATCCAGATTGATGTACCTATTTGAGTTTAAGCGTGATAGTTGTCAGGCTAATCATTATCAAATAATCTAAATAGACACGCAATCGATCAAGCTATTGTTTGTTGTTCTAAACTAAGCTCTTATTGTCAGGTCTTGATTAATACCGATATTGGAGGACATGTCTCGCCTAGTCCTCACATCTCAGGGTGAGAAGCAATAACTCAATTTACTCTTCTCACGTCAAATATTTTCATCTTTTATGGGCGCGTCCTTTAGCTACGAACACGACCCGAATATAATATCTTCTGAGTATAAAAAAGTATGATAACCATACCTTATTTCGTAAATATACTAAATTTATGAAATAAGATGCACACCTGGTACTACCAAATAAAGTCGCTCCCAAATGCGTGTATAAAGTTACTGGTAACAATTTCGAGAGAGGGGGTTTTGCGAATCAAGTTTGGGATAAAGTTTCAAGCCCGCGCGGCAACCAGCAGTGTTGCGGGTTGTACTTACCTGAGCCTCCGTGAAGCGGAATGGGGTCGAATCCGCTGTAAGTAAAGTGATTACTAGATTTATACAGTGGACGACAAATTATCGTTATTTACGATTGAATTTGTTGCCATTACTTTGTAAAAAGTACAGAGCTATGTCGTAAGATTGCCGCGAACGGCATATTTATGTATTCTGTTAGTAAATACATTGTTCAATCACTTTTTTTTTTACTTATGAAGACGCTCAAGTTACATGAAGACGAGTAAAGCCCCAATGTATTCTATTATGTCCTTTTGCGAGTTAGCACGAGTAAGAACATCAATAATTAAAGCTTTCGTTATGTTCTGGTTCTGCGTGGTTTTTGATTTTCCTTCTCTCCGCGAATAAGCCATTACATTAATAATCTAAGTACCTATATGAATTGAAATATGTATTATCACGAGCAAAAATAACCAGTCACGCTGTTTTGAAATTCTTTACAAACTGGTCTGTTATGTTATGATTGCGTACCAGTGCAAAAGTAAATGTACTAATATATATACAGGGCGTCCCACGGCTATGCCACATGGAAGGAAAGTACCTTGAATATTGTAGATGGAACATTTTACTGAAAGAAGACATTATTTTAATTTAAAAAACAATTTAAACTGCATTCATACATTTTTCAATAATTACATGGTTGAACCGGGAATCGAACCCGTTACACGAGGTAAATAATTACCCTGTATCTTTATCATACCGATCGAAAGGCTTCATCATAAGGATTATTTTTTGTTAAATAACATAGTGTCAGAAATAAAAAGAAGACCATGAATTTTAACATTTGATGTGAAATTTTGTTAAGAAAAATGAAAAGCTGATAGATGGAGAGATAGATAGATTTAGATTTTTTTTATGGGGTTATTTCAAAAATTTAGTTCACAAGAACCAGTATGAAAGTGTCCACGAGCTAAAAACAGAACTTAGACGTATTATTCTACATATTGTAACTAATCCTACCTATCCTACGTGGGCTACCTATCTACTGGGTAAAAGGGGTTTATTGCCTTGTGAATCCTGGTCCACGGCAACAATTGTAACCACCCTACCCCTCCTACGGGGGGCCTACCTATCTATAGATCTACCTACCTATCTACTGATCTACCTACCTACATATTTTTACTAGCTAACCTAATGTAGCTAACTCCAACAGTTAGCGTACTCCCATAGCTAATACTACATACTCTGATTTAATTGAAACAACCTAAGATTAAATGAAGATTAAATATGGCTTGTGATCGTCTAACAGATAAAATGGACCCATTAGTTGTGAACCTACAGTAACCCTAAAATTCTTTAAGTCTTTGTTTTAATTCCTAACATTACCTACCTAATACAACCTGTATTTAACCTATAGAATTAAATTACCTACATATTTAACTACACATACTTTTAAATAATCCTATATAATTCAGAGTTTCTAATCACCTCTATAGTTAACCTACTATGAAGAAAAGCAGATATTGTAGAATAGTTATGATGTATGGAAAATATAATCTAGGTAAACCAAAGCATAAAACAATCTCATGTCCATTAAATTATAAGTGTTATGGCCCCTTTTTAGGGGGAATCGGCTCCACCTACGCCGTCGTGATTGCTATCACGCAGACCTTAGTCTGTTCCAATAGTCATCCTCCAGAGACAGGGCAGACTCCTTGCCATATATAGTTAATTATTTTATTTACTGTATGATAAGTCAGTTAGTAGTAAAGTACCAAATTGAGAGGGTTCAAAATGTATTATATTTCAATATTCAATATAATTGATTCTAATGAAATGATCTTCGAATAAAATTTATTTATGCTAATTGTAATTTATTATTACAAGTGTCTTTAGCTTGATATTGCTTAATTCACTGTATGAGCCATGATCTAGACTAGTATCTTTATAGTCTATAATGAGATGTTCAATTTTCACCATGTATACATGTTTATCTTTTATAGTAAAACAGAGGTAATACAGAAGTCATTTTGTCTTCTAGCTAGATTGAATCCTCATAATAGCTTTCTGTGCTATGTAAGAAGAGTAAATATACAGCTCAAATATAAAGCCACTTAAGTATATTGATATAATAGTTTTATTTATATTATTGCAATTTATCAAATCTATTCAAAGATCTCATTTTTATACTTCAAAGTTATTTCAAACCAAACTAGATTTATTAGGTAAAGTTTTTTATCTCGAATGATACTTTAATTTTGTTAGACATGAAACTATTTATGGCTTCAAATTTCAAATAGATAGTTATTTATCAAATACATACTGAATCCTATATTGTCTCTAATTAAACTTGTTTACTGAAAAGTGTTTTATTTGTTACTGAAAATTATTCAATTCATATGATTTGATCTAAGTCAATATGAAGAGAGAATTTAAAAGTATAGTTTTATCTCTATCATAAAATATTTTACCTATTAGGTACCTACTTATCCCCTTAAGTGATCCTAAGAACGTTTTTAAATATGAACTTTATTTAATTACTGATTGCTATCAGTTTTATATTGTACCTAATTTTTAGTGAATAAAAATAAACATTACCTATTTCCCTATTTGAATAAAATCCTAATATTCCCTACTTTCCCTAGTCAAGTGAATCTACCCTAACTCTACTTATAAGGCCTATTCTACAAAGAACTACATCCTAGAGGCTTACCTTATCCTCATAATTAGCTAGTTCCCTAGGTAAACTGTAAAGTTCAGCCGGGTCTGCTGAGAAAGCAACCTAACACCCGTGTGATTGCCACCCCCCTCACACAGACCGAAGTCCAAGACGGTGAGAGTATGACGCCCTATTGTGTGGTTTAGTGTATATAAATATATAGAGTTTTAAGGAACCAATCCTCAAACTTCCCAGAGCTTTCACGGGTGCAATTGCATGCCCAACCTGTGGACCCCGATCCCACTCCAGGCTGGCGAATGAGAATGGTGGGCACTTATATAGATGACTATGTTGGTAAAGAGTAACATCTAGGGTTGCCCACACCATCTTTTTAGAATCTACAAAGTTCCAAACCAAGCCTATTTGTCACCGTTAGGGTCAGCGTGATTCGTCAGGCAAACTGTTAGCCTGGACACCGCTCTGGCACGAAAATATGCTAATCTAGCTTAACTCAAAGACTTTAATAATTACAAAACTTTCCCCCCATAAACCCCCAACTGAATGTACTAAATAAACAACGTGCCAGACACAAATGTCAACTAAAAATCTTCTAAACTTGCTGACTACTTCTTTCTTCTAATAATCTGTAACAGAAAAGATTAACAAATCCACACACAAATAATTACATATAATATAATCTTACCAATAATTTACGAAGAAAAGTTTTCTAAACCCAAATTATGTAATTCCCAATACTAAAATATAAACTTTAATTTAATGTCTAACTTTCCCGTATGAAACCCATTTAATCAAACCCCAACAAAAAATTTAAATATTTATTTTCCGAGTTCGGAACGTAAGTATGACCCCAGAGCTACAACCGTCCGCACGTCACGAGTGTCAAAGTGAAAAGCCTCCAATTATCTAAATCCCATTACTAAAATATAAAATTCTAATTCAATGTCTAATTTCTCGTAATTTTGAATTTCGAACGTAAGTACGACCCCAGAGCAACAACCGTCCGCACGTCACGAGTGTCAAAGAAAAAAGCCCCCACCCCAAAATGGCGACCTGCTTATATAATATCTCAAGTACTTCATCGCCATCTTTGCCTTCATCGGCGTCTTCGGCCTCAACGCCTTCATTTCGACATGCGCAGTAGCGAGTTGATGTTTTTAAGATTGAATTTAGCGTACATTATTATGCCATACTTTTCATAACTTTAATTTGATTATTTACATTATTCTTTTTAAATGTTTAATTATGTTAGTATTTTATTTAAATTGTTAAATTATAAATTATAATTTGTTTGACTATTTTTTATAATGAATTTCAAATGGAATGAACTCTTTAACTATGTTATCATGTCAAATATATAGTAGGTTATGTTTTCTTTTGTCATTACTTAAACTCTTACATAACATATTTCCTATTCTGTTAATTTTAATGCTGTTCTTTATTGAATAATTAAATCTTTCTGTAATTAACTGGACAGGTGACTTTTTGGCTCGTTACAATATCCACCACAACAAGATCAAAAAAACGATAGGGAGCGAAATAATCAAAAGAGCGACTTTGTATTCAACAGGAAGGGACTCATTTTGAGCATTTGATAAATTGATTAATTTAGTATTAAAAATGTTATGTGTGTGTTGTGTGTGTGTTAGTGTGTGTAATTATAGGCTTAATATTATACCTCCAACTTACGTTATGTAGCGTTTTAAATAATAGTAGGTAATAGGGGTTCTGCGGCAGCACGCGAAAACGTTTCTCTGACTACTTAGGAGTCATGTACAGCATATGTACACATACAGGTCAAGTGTAGTTATTTTATAAGCCATACGAGGAAAATAAGAATTCGTTTAAACGTGTGTATTTACTTCCATTTATTTCAAGTATGTACCTACCTTATTTAATTTAAGTCACTTTATTTCTGATTTTGACTTGTAGGTATTGTATGTATTTTATCTTTACATATAATAAGCTTAATAACATTTTCAAGCGCATATTGACAAACTGGCTCATGGATAGGTAAATGTTTTTATAGTGTTAGAGATTATAATGTAATGTGAAGATATTATGACACCCATTGTTATTTTAATTAAATTCTTGACATATTAAATTGATTTCAATTCAGCAAAATCAACGCATGCGGGTTTAATTAGCTGTATTCTAGCAAATAAATCCTTTATTAACTATCTCTCTCTTACGTGATTTGATTTAATCACTACATACCTGTTTTAAAATAAAACAAGGACGCTTCCCGCTGTCTGTCTGTCCCTATGTATGCTTAGATCTTTAAAAGTACGCAATGGATTAGGATACGGTTTTTAATAGATAAGAGTGATTCAAGGGGAGGGTTTATAAATGTATACTTTAACCCGGAGCGAAGCGGGGTGGGTCGCTAGTTTGATAAATATAAAACAAAGTCGCTTTCCTCGTTTGTCTGTCTTTCTGTTTATCTGTATATACACTAACTCCTCACTACGCAACGGATTTTGATGCGATTTTCACCATCAGTTAGATAATTTTTACGGAGTACATTTGGCAGAGGTGTAGGTGCAAAAGATTGCTTGCATCATCGGTCATACAGGCCAGGTCAACGCCTTCCCGTAACCCACCCCTGTCGTAAACTCCATTCAGTCCCTCAAATCATTTCGTTTTTATTCTTAATGCGAACTGAGTAGGAGTGAAATTCGCTTCCTCTTTCTGTATTTCCGGAAAATTATAACTATATAGTTAAGCCTATTCACGTTAAACATAAATACATAAATTGTCGGTCACTGAACCAGTGAACATCGTTCATCCGTCGCTGGTTATTACCTTGTGAAACTTAGTACAAATGGTTAAATTGCCATGCTATGTTTAATGGAATTTGTTGAGACTACATTAAGGTTAAACAGGGGTAAACTATTGATACTTAAGAGAAAAAGACGCCAAAATACATACAATACCCTTCTTTATGATATCGTAGTATGTGATTAAAGCTGTATCCTGTTGTAGGTGACCTGATGGACGTGCTGGCCCTGTTTACGTCATCAGTGAACTTCGTGCTGTACTGCAGCATGAGCCGGCAGTTCCGCTGCACGTTCGCGCGGCTCGTGCGCCGCATGCTCTCCGCGACAGAGGAGCCCACCAAGTTCGCCACCAAGCTAGAACCCACCACGCAGGTATCCTCCAAACATTACGGGAGAACCATACATTCAACCACTCATTCTTACTTGTCAAAATTATAAAAGCTTTTGCCTTTTAAAATGAACGAAGTCCGAATTGTTTTCGCGTAATGGCTTCATGTTCATAATACGCCCACGGGTCCACATAGCGTGCCTGTAATGATACTGTAGGTACATTACCGGCCCTGTTTTACGATCCGTTGATGGAAAATCCTCGAGCTCCGGTGGGAATTCTGCTCGCCAAATCCTTTTACTTGCAAGTTCAAATACCTGCCTTTGTAGTTGTTTTATACTACAGTTAAAACAAGAGAGCGCTTAGCGGTCCTGTGAATCAACCAATTAATAGTTAGGTGTAGAATTCATCAATTTGTTTTTTTAATTAGCAGCGAACACAAACGATTCATTAACAAAACGAGGACGTGGACAAATTGTTACGCAAATACAAAAATACTGATAATTCTGTTTTAATTAATTTGAAAGGCTCGTAATCGTTGAAAAGCCCTCGGGCTCTGTTAATACTTCGTATATTTGTATAGGGGTTACAATAATCCAACAGGCTTAGGTATCGAACGTTCTAGATGAGCCCCGATTCTCCTGGCTCTATAATCTTGACTAATGAAGTGATATGTCTGCCACAGGTGACCGGGCCGCTATAACGACAAAGTCCCGCCCTGATAAGGGTGGTGGAGGAGAGCGTTATTTAGAATTTAATGAAGGTAAGCTAATTATTTCTATGATAGTATGCCTTTAATTTATCTTGGGGCGTCATTCGCACCATTACTTTTATGAGATATTTTAACGTCACGAATATTTAGAATGTATTTTTCTACATTCGACGCATAGTGACATGACCAGTAATTTTTGTTTTTTAGTAATAAGTATTGGGTCTGCAAAGTGCCAACCTCAAAAGGCTCAAACTATTTATTTTTGTATTTTAGTCATAATTTCTTCTTGGAGTGAGTACCCTAAGCTTTCCCGTGTAGCAGCAAATTCATTCACTCGAGCAAACATAATTTCAATTTCCCTTAGAGTTTCTGAATATCAATGGAAAAGATAATCCCTTAATATATTAATAGAGATGGTTCTTAAGGAAGGTTCATGTAAATAAGTACTTAACTTATTATCTCTTTAATACTTTTTAGGGTTAGGAACGTACAAAAAAGGGACCTTTTTTTAACATGTTTGTGGTAATTAACGTCAAATGAATCCCCCCTATTATTTCTAAAACAACTGAGAATAAAAATATAAAACCTACAAACAACATTTTTATTACCTACTTGGGTACTTACGCTAAAAAAGTGGTTTACTACTATTATTTTTAGCTGATAAAAAATAAAAAATACCGCTCAGACTTTGTGGATGGTACCCCTACCGTCCACAAAGTCTATACTGAAAAAACGGAAAGGGGGCCCAAAGTAAGCACCTTTAGAGGAACCGATAAAAAAACGTGAAGAAAATATCAGTAAAACTTAACTTTGAATGCTATTTGCTGAAGCTGAATTTATCGTAGTTTAAATTATACATGTTTCAATAATCTGCAGCTTCGGAAAAGCAATAAAAAATAACGAATTACGAAAACTTTACTGTTGCTTGCTTTGCCCGAGACGGAGCCTAAAGTGGGCACAGCTTTCGGACAAAGCGAGCACAATGCCCAAAGCGAGCACTGGTGCTAACCTTCAAGATATAACAACAATGGCGGCGTGACTCCGTGGAGGTGTCCTCCCCGCCCCGCTCCGCCTCCTGCAGTCACCACCCGCCGCTGTTAATCCCCTACTTCTTTAATAGTTTATCGGAAGAGAAGGAAAAAGCACAGACATGGGAGTTGAAGACTTTGTTAACTTCAGAGAGCCAGCCGTGCGCTCTTAACTAAATATATTCTTTAACGTATTCCAGTCGAATTTTCTAAGCGATCTCGATCTGAATTACCATAGCGGCTATGTGATTTTTTATTTAAAACAATAGCCCCCTATTTCGCAGTCTTTTGGTTTGCATCACTAGTCTTTAACAATAATTTTTAGTTGATTAGTCGAGTGAAACCACGTTTTGAAATTTGTTAGTACTATTTTTTTTTAATAAATATTATGATTCACTTGTAAAATAAATTACGACGCGACGCAGTAATCGTACACGTTACTTTCGCCGCCAATTTTTCGATCAGGGTGCGGGGACGTGTAGAAGCGTGGGAGCTTATATGGCCTTTTAAAAAAGCTGTACAAGTACCCTGTGTTTCTAATAGTTTAAATAGCAGCAGGACTATACTATGTTTATATATTTCATACAAATAATGCGTAAGTGCGGAACCCTCGACGCTCGTGTCTGACTTTAACTTAACCGTATTTTTTATAAGGATAATGAGCAAAGAAGAAACTAGGGGGTTTTAATAATAACAGTCAATGCTCATTTGAACTATTACCGGTTGAAGGTGTATTACTATTTATAGTTTTGCATATTACTGTGTGCTGACGATGGTGCTAACTTAGGGTCAATATTGTTCAAACCGAGCCTAAAACTTAACGAAGTATTCCCAGCACTAGTGTGGCACGCGTACAGCCATTTCCAACTAAACTTTTGGGATTATCAAATGCCAACAACTCAAGTTTAAATTAACTGCGTGCAAGTTGCTATATTTCGGTACCAATGTAATTATTTGTAGGCCAAGTTGTACACAGATATCAAATAATATAATTTCTAGCGTGTTTTGTTAATGTTCCAACTTCGATCGCAAAACCATATAAGTTACTTACTCTGATAAAAGAGTATTTCTAAAAAGATGTTCAGAAGCGGTATATCAAAAGATGCAACATTGAGCCCTCTCAGTGGAAAGGTTTGGCGGCACAGCGTCTAGAATGGTGCAGGATTGAGAAGAGGCAAGTCCGCGAGTTCGAGGAGCAGCGTAAAGCTGACCTCGACGCCAAGCGCGATGAGCTAAAGGTCCGTCCACCCGCTGCCATCAACTATAATTATGTATGCGGCATACTCATCTGCCCTCAGTGCGCACGGAAGTTCGCAGCAAAGGTTGGCTACATAAGCCATCTTCGGGTTCACCAGCGCCGGACCGACTAGGAGTCGAAGAACGGTCGGAAAGATTAACACCATCATCATTTCTAAAATAAGTTGATACATATCTGTCAAGTTATTTTTTAACAGTTATTAATTATTATTATTTTTAACAATAGGTAATTTTACATCAAGTTAGGTAATAAGGTATACTTCATTAATAATCAATAAAAATAAATAATTGACGTAGTTCCAAACTAAGCTATAGGCTTGTACTATGAGTACTAGACAACAATAAACATACTTAGAAAGAGAAATAAATACTCAAATACATAGAAAACATCCAAGACTCAGGAACAAATACTCGTGCTGATCACACAAATATCTGCCCTAATATGATAATGTTTTTATCAAAATGATCGAACGACGTGGTAACAAAATAGGTAAATTTAAAGACTGTTAAAAATGTCTTAATAGATTTATAAACTTCTTTATTTATGCTCAGGAAATGTTTGACAAACTAACATAAAACAACCTTCGAGTTTGTTCTTCTCTCCCACTTACTCTCATATTCTATTTTAAGCTGGCCTCAAAAATTGGCACGTTCCACAAATGCAATTATTTAAATATCAACTACCTACTTATGTTGATTGTAGTTGTATTAAATTATTGGCGTATATGTTAGATGCTGATACGAGAAGACTTGAGCATTTACTCGAGCAGCGAATCGGAGCGCTCGCTCATTTCGAAGAGGATTCTAGCGAACGTACTGAAGTCTGTCAGCACCATTCGATTTTTGATTATGTCTGAATAAGCTTTCGTTGTCATTTGTGCTGTCGATTTATTATTTCAATAATATTAAAAAAGCCTAGTATCGGTTATTAGGGGAAGATGGGGTGGCTTCGTACACTTTTTACTTTAAGAATTATTAAAAAAAAACTAACCGCTGTTTTAAAATGAGATGAATGCTACTGTATCACTCACTTATTTGGCTATAATAATTGTGTATTTCAGTTTGGATACAAAGCAACTGTGCCAAGATATAATCGTTTTCCCAAAAAGTGGGAATCGTACGAATGCACCCCACACGTGGGGTGGCTTCGTACACTATTCGTTTTTCCCCAGGATTCATTGGATTTTCAGCTATCTCACCTGTTTCAGTCACCGTTCAGGCATATCTTACTCACCTGGTTTTGTAATTATAATTATTCTTGATATGCATTTTTTTAACTTACATGGGGTGCATTCGTACACAGTATGAAATTACATACATTTTGACTGTACGAAGGCACCCCAACCAGAACGATCCGAAAAGAAATAAGAAAGAAAAAAAACCGTTAAAGTAATCCCAAAACCATTGTTTACAAATTAATGTCAAGCGTCTAATTACAAAGTATACAAAAATATTTTTTCAAATTTGAGTAAAACTTATTAGAGATGGAAGTATTCAAAGGAGAACCAAAAATTACTTTCGGATCGCGAAAACACATATTAATTATTTCCGGCGAAATCTGCTGCCGCACTGCTATCACTTTTTAAGGGTAGCCTATGCATATATGAGCGGCAGTGACGCATACAAATATGAACGCTTCAGCATGTTGGATAGTCAAGATATGACCACTGTACGAATGCTCCCTGTGTACGAAGCCACCCCATCTTCCCCTACTGCTCTTTTATAAATCCGATGTGAACCTTTGAAAATTTCTTAATTAAGGTATCCGGTCGCCAGACAAAAATATAAAAAATGTTATGAATAGGTATGATTATTGATCAGAGACTTCCCAGAAACAAATAAATACATAACGATAAGCCATTAAGTACATACATTGTATGTTAATCAGGGCAACATTAGTTAAACAAAACATGACATTATATAACAAAGAAACGTGAAAACAATGCAAAAGTACCCCAGGACTACCGAGAACCATTTCCACTTGTCCAAAACACTGAAAATTAATTTGTTTGTAAAGTAGACTTTTAAGCTCGTAATTTGACCCTCCATTTAATGGCCCTCCAAATGGAATTAATGAAAACGCTGAAATTTAATTAATTAATAGGTGAAAAACCGATCGTCAAATTTTGTTTAAGGAACGATGGTTAGTAGACGTTTCTTGAAACCGTTGTGGCTATTTTTTGGTTTTCTCTCTGCGTTACGCAAGAGAGAGACACTTTGTTACCTAGTACGTAATACTTTGGCTAAGTTTGTTTGCAAAACCTGTGACCAAAGACATATTACACAAACTAAAATGTAATGAGTATGCACTACTTACAACTTAAGGTCACAGGTTAATAGCGAATCGTTTTAGTTGATACTTAATACGTAATATAAATAATGTTTTCTAGGTAAACGTGTATTTATTGTTACATATTATATTATATCTTAAAGATAACCTTATACTCGTATGTAACCTTATAGATACTTTACTATCATCATGGTAACTAAAAGATGTATATTGCTGAACATAGCTCTCCCCTGAGCTTAAATTACAATTTAAAGCAAAAAATTATGCATGTACTCGTATGTAATGTCCATCCAACGCAAAATCCATTCCAATCGTCTATTAGCAATTCTAAATCCAACACAATGCGCAATAAGTAGACGTGGTTTTCGAGATCAAAGCCTATATAATAGGAATAAAATAAACACTGGTTAAATAAACCTTATATGTGGTTTCTACGATTTCAAAGGCTAGGATTGTTTTTGTTAGCTCCAGGAGCCAGAGAGACCAAATATTTATTAAGCAATGGTGCTTCGGGCTCGTTTGCTTATTCCATCTGTGGTCATGAAGTCAAAACGGTAAGTATTGTATTGTTGATTTGATAATACGTCGCCAAGCCTTTATACCTACTGGTCATGTCACCGAGAGTCTTACCCCCATACCTCCCGAATGACAACAGTGCAACTAGTCAATAATAACTAAAGCTGCTTGGTAAGACGGTGGTAGCGATTCTTTTTTCAAGAAGTGTCCAAAATTAGCTCATAATGCCAAAATTGCATATTTTTTCGCCAGAGTGAGTGAGATGAGATAGAGATCAATTGCTAGTCAGTCCAGAATACAATAAATAACTAAAATTAGGTGGCGTAAAACTTGTTCGTATGTTTTTTCTCGCTCGATAGCGTTCGACAAAGAGCCGTTATTAGAAAACTCTTGGGGTCGGGCAAGATGCACAGCTAAAGCTAAGTTAGCGATTTCCGAAAATCGACATAATGAATAAGATTAACAAATCTCGTCCCCGCTTATGTCATCACCGTACATTTCGAGTAGATTAAAAACAGAAACGTCACCAGCGTTTGCTTCTTGTCCAGGCCTACTACTGGGGGGTTAATATGACATGACTAACCAATTCAGTCTACACTGAAAAAAACTAATAAATAAATAAATAAATAAATATCAGGGGACAATCTCACACAAATTGACCTAGTCCCAAACTAAGCTCTAGGCTTGTACTATGGGTACTAGACAACGATAAACATACTTATATAGAGAAATAAATACATAAATACTTAGAAAACATCCAAGACTCAGGAACTAATATTCGCGCTCATCACACAAATATCTGCCCTTACCGAGATTTGAACCCAGGACCGCAGGCTTCGAAGGCAGGGTCACTCCCAACTAGGCCACCGTGTCGTCTTTAACCTATAATTAGGGTTGAGACAGCTCCTACCCGTGAGTTTAGTCGAGTTAAAAAAACTTTTGCAAAAATAACACGTTGAAAAGGTTGCATCAATATTTTCAGGTGTTATTTTTACAAAACTCACAGGTAGGACCTGTATCAACCCTGTTATAGGTAAAATCAAACTATTCGTTTTTTGAGTCTAGGATGTGTGTAAAGGACAGAGTTATAGCAGTTACATGGCACTGTCTGTTTGTCTCACCGTAAACTGAATTGCTTAGCCATGTCATGGTAACCCCCCTGGTGACTTGATGACTGCTATTAATAAGTAAAAGTTGGTGGCGATAGAATTGGTCGACTACACCAGTACAAGGTGACACTTATACAGGTTGTCCGAAAACTTGACGTAATTTATTATTATTAGCCCACTTTTTATCGGTCTACACTATATTTAGACAGTTTACAGGCCGTGGCTGTGCCGCCCACTCGCAGTCGGTTCGTACCATCGGTTGTTTTTATGAGCGGTTGTTTTTTCTACTTTAAGTTTAATACCTACATACCATAAATATTTTTAAATTTTGTAATGGTATAATTTCAGAATGATATTGAGCACCGCATTGCACCTAGAACAGATGGACGATGATGGGGCTATAGAATTCGTTATCCTCTATCTAGATAGTATGTCCAACACTAAATATCTTTCTGTTAACAGCTTAGAGAACACACTCTTCAATTACTGGAGCATCTCAAGTTTAAAGTCTGTAAACGGAGTGAGGCTATGCATTGAGATAATGTTGACGACACTCGTGCTTCACAAATTTGTCTTGAATATTTGTTCGCTACGACAATTATGTATTTTTAGCTGCTTTGCGATTTCCAAATGACTGAGTTAGTACAGCTACAAAGAGATGTATCCACTTTTTCATCTTATTGCATTGTAATAAGGTCCAAAATTAGATACATTTTGTAGTCGACTGTACACAACACACAGCACAGTTTACAAGCACTCAAGTAAATTGCATCTACTGCTATGTGGTATTCAGGAGAGTTCTCACTAGCTTTGGAATGTTCTCTACAGTTAAGCCTCCGTAACCTTAGGTATAAGCCTCTTTGAACTATGAGATGGAAGTAAAACGCATTAAGGAGTTTTAAAGTGCAATTTAAATAGTTTTTATCAGTTTTGTGCGTTTAAGCTTTCGATTTACTTCATCGTGAACTGTAAATTTGAGGTGCCAACTGCCAAGAGCTCGATTTCTGGCACAATTATATAGTAGAACTTGAGGCATGATTAACCGTAGCTAGCTTTTGCCCGGGACTTTATCAGCGTAGAAGTCGTTTATCGCTTTTTCCTTTGAAAACTGTAGGTATAGGTAATTTTCCGGGATGAAAAGTACTGTATGTCCGTCTCGGGGCTATAGACTCTCTCCCTGTGCCAAATTTCACGTCGATTGGTTGAATCGTAACACCTTAAAGGCGTTACAAACAAACAACCGAGCATATAATACGGATAAAGATGAGGAATTTAATGATTTTCAAATAACAGAGTAAAGATACTATTCGTCAACGATAGATGTTAACGATAGCTCATGTCACTTTGTCTGAGGCTTTTCATTTCTTTTCGATTTATTTCATTAGTAAATTTTCATCAAAGATAATATTAATTTTATATTATAGTAAATAATTTACCCCTTGCGTCTGTAACTTTATCTGCGTTATTTATAGAAAATCTGAAATAGTTCAAGCAGCTTTAAATGGCTTAAGAGCCATTTTGAAGAAAAAGCTGTATCGAGTTGGATGCAACTCAAATCCAGATTTAAGACTGACATTTCCACTATTAAATTAATAATTGTTCCGAGAAAAATAAAAATATAACAGTATATAAATATATCGGTCTATGATTGTCTGTCGAAATTTCCAATTAATCATTTCAAAGTTTGTATGACTGAGTTCGTAAACACAAATTTCAAATATTTGAATTCATGAGCTGCGCTTCATTTTAATATAACTTCTGAATTTATTTATGCGCTGCTGCAATCGTTCCCTTACGTTACTCTCTCTTTTGTTATTATTAAAACTGATGAAACATTCTTGTATTTTTAACAGTAACAATATATACCTAGAAATTGTAATATGTAATATTCCTACCTACTTATTTGTTTGGCCACACGCACTCAGGACTAAGTGTCTGTGTTAGGTTAAGCAAAGGATGGGCGACGGGGCTGGCTCTCGTAACACGTATATGTATGTTCCAAGATTGATGGCTCTAATTCAACTGGTACTGATAATATTCTCAGCCCCTCTGATACGCGCGTTAAATCTAGTAATGTGTGATACTAATCTAGTTCTCAATTGTATTTGGTATTATAGTGATGATATTTATTTCAGAAAATGTAAGAACATTACTCACTAATGTCAAACAACATAATCAAACTTTTTTTTATTAAAAATACACATTTAACATATAAAATTCAATAACCTTAAAATATTATATCATTGATTAACTATTGAATTTTTACACAGAGATTTTAAAATAAAAAATAAGTGCAAAGTTTTTGAGATAATCGCGATACAAACATATTATTATGTATACATCCAGGTTATACACATAACTCTTTTTTTTTAGTCGGTTAAAAACAGTTGTCTTTCTAATTCATGTATCTATGCTAACTTATGTACACAAATACTAATAAAATCAAATTTCCTAAATTAATCATTGTTTCCTTTCATTACGACAATAAGTATAATCTAAAAGCGAAGTTTACTTAAATGGTATCATTATTTATTAAGGAGTAGGCGTACAAAATGAGCTCCTAGAGGATAAACATGTATTAGTTATTCATTAAGACCCGACATTCTCATTAACCTGCTCGTCCCCGTATCTGCACTAAGCTACCCTAACAAGGAGCCGACGGGTGCCTGTTGCGTAGCATATTATTAGTTGTTCTTAAAGGTTTTATCTGAGACTGGCACATTTATGAAACGCAAACTTTGTTTTTCCGCATAACGTAACCTTTTAAAATTAAATTGACTTAAAGGTCATTTTCACGATAAACTGTCTATCGTAAAGGTAGCTAAATCATTTTAGCACTGTGCTTTTATAGAATTGTTGGTGGAATGAAGAAAAGTGGCCAAATTATTGAGCTACTTACTTAAAATTATTTAGGTACTGAGACGAGCTTTGCGTATTAGGTTAAACTGTAAATCACCCACGACGCGCGAACCAAGCGAGCGATCCGAAAGAGTGGCCGATGAAGTGCCAGTTTCTACCGCTAATAATGCAGGTGCAGTTATGTAATATGCGCCGCGCCGACTAGCGACTCCTCTCGCACCTCGATGGTGAAACTTAACAAACGGAAAGAAAATAAAATAAAACGACGTTAAGGTTCTTAAGTATGAAAAATGCATAAATAGTCATATTGTTTGCGTTTTTGTTTTTCAATGTCGAAAGAAGCAAAATATGCAATGGAAAAGATCTTATTTTATTTTTAGGACCCACTCATGTAAATAGTTGGCTTTACTTGTGTATTAATTTCAATTTCTTTTTTTTTTTCAGGTAAAAGTGCTCTCTACATGAAGAAATATCATCAGTTATAGTATATGATTAAGCCTCCATATCTAAAGCAACAAGTTTATTTAGTAAAAAAGTATTGTATACATATGTACATTATAAGTCTAAATATATATCTACTTATAGTTAACTGGACTAATAGATAATTCAATGTAAATATGTATAAAAAACATAGTTCTCTCGTCTACGAGCCATGACGGGAGAACTATTTTAGAAATATAAGTAGGTAAATTGTCTGATGTAAAGTTAAATTAATTTAGGAAGTTTTTAAAAACATTATGTACCCATATGTGTAGTAGTAGTGTTTATATCCGCTATAATATAAGAGTTATTTTAATTAATCGTTGTGTTACTTCTAGGGTCCAAATAATTGTCATTGCGAATGTGTTTACGAATTTATGTCATTACACGACACTCGTGCAAGAAGCATTTACTTGCCATAAAGTCATTATCGTAGACATACAAAACTTTATATCTTTGATTAATCCCTTGTAGTTATATATCACCTTGTACAATTGTATTAAGGCACGCAAGTTAATGTAATATTATGCATATACTAAATGTCGCAATAGATCAAAGGGATAACAATTTAATTAGACAATATGGTCATGCCAAATACATTACCTACTTTCAATTCAAAAATATTAAAAAAAAATCTTTATTGGCTTTTTTTCCTTAATAGTATTTTTTTGCAATTTGTGCGCCCGTTGGTGCCTTTTGGTTTAGAAACATTAAATGCAAACAAATTTCAAAGACCAAAATACGAACAACTGGCCGAAATTAGGTCACGATTGAATTTAAGCCAGTAAGCCTTGAAATAGTTTTAGAACATTGTAAAGATATGGTTCATCCAAATTGCTAGAGCCGAAAAGGAATCGTCACCAAACGAAACGTGTTCGACACACGAGGCCGGAAATGGTAATCTGAGAGTAATCTATCAGTTCCTTCCTAATTTATTCTGGCGTGTGTTCATTTCGCCTTGAGCCACATTTACGATAATTGTTTACTCTGCGCGACTAAATGTCAGATACTTTTGGTTTACTTGTTAGTAGGATCAGTAAAGTCTGTATCCCACTCACTATTCTACATACTTTCTTAGATATAACGAGGATAAGTATTTTTATATTTTTTAGAGCTGCCTTGAATGCAGTAGTAACTTTTTTGTATGAATGTTATTCGTTCGATGTTTTAACATAATGTTCTGACGCTACCAAATAAATTGTACCAAATATACGTGTTCACTGTCTACGTGAGTTCATTATAAATATCCTTTATTTTATTTTTATTACGGAAAAGAAGACTGACACGAGCACACAGGCCACCTGATGGTAAGTGGGATCTGAAACCCATAGGCATTTTGATTCTCAAGACTACATTCTCGTGACTGCAAACACAAGACTCTAAACGCTTTGCCATCGCTGAAGACTAAAATGGAATGCCTATATGCTAGTGATTCCATAAGTTAAAATATAAGATGGTGGTAGACGATGGTGAACACTGCATAAGGTCCAAAACTTCGGAAATTGTTTTAGTCTTATATCAAAGTTCAATTTACACAAAATAACCATAATAAATATCTACATTGAGAGTGTCAGCAGCTCCATGGTCATGAAAAGGGTAATTTTAAAATATAGCTATAATAATATGTGTGTCTGCGTAGAACATCGACCGATCCATTTTTTCAAGAATGATCGTTATTAGAGCTGTCACATACCCGATACATCCACTCATAGGTACGTGTGTACGAGTGTGGCATGATAGCATTACGAGAGGGATTTCGCGTTCCCGGACTTTTCTGCTCCTGGCAATCGGGTTTTTTTTTTATTAAATTTGTTTTTGTATATTTTATTCCCGGATTCATTTATAAGCACTCGAACTTTAGTGCAATGATGCCTGCAACTGCCCATTGTTTGAAGTGTAATATCTCAATAACTTCTAGGTATAGGTATAGAAATTATTTAAAAACCATTGTATCGCATTTAGCTTTGTTAATTTCTTTTTAGAAAACTAAAAGTTTAATATATTAAATGAAAACCGTTGTATAGAGATTGCCGAGCCCGCGGCAGCATCCTAAGGTCAAAAGCTGGGATTTTTAATAGAGATCTATACGAGAACATATCCAAAAATATCGGATAGGTACCGACCGTTTGCAAGGTAATATGTATAATTTTATCGTACTATTGATTTTCTACCTTTAATGTTCCCTAACAAACTTTACCTCTGATTGCAGCACTAATTGGGTCATCCGTGTGTTTTCTGGAAAAATATCACCTTACACAAGTTCGATAAATCAGTTGTGATCCGATCAGTCAGCATGAGAGCCTTTTTTCTTTCTTACTACTCCTTGCTATCTTGCACTTTAATTTTTTGTAAGAACCTAGTCGTAGGTTTTGACCACAGAAGGTATTCAAAGGCAATGCCTTTGAATACTGTGGTGGACAGCAGTGCTCTTTCTCTTTTGCCCCGTCTTAGATAAAAAAAATACATGTGTTTTCATAAGTACGTACGATTACCTAATTTAAGGGATCTAAAAACTTCAAACCAACTATACCTAAGTACTTAAAGTTTTCAATAGATCAAAATTGCATAGGTTTATAAAAAAATGCTAATCAAAAAAATCTTTGAGCGATGCGATGGCTCCTCGGAGCTGACACTAGTATTTCATAGCTTTCCCTGCAATTTTCCAAAAGCTGATTTTACAAAAGTGTCGGCGTATAACGGCGGCTACCGTTTAATTAACTAAGTGCGGTAGCGCGTGACATGTAGGAAAATTAGATTAAAATTGAAGATTTTCATTTTAAATATTTATAGAGCTTACCTGCAATATTATTCAAATTATAATTCAAAACCACTTAAAGGTATAATTCGTTACTGTAAAATGGAGCTAGATTGATAAGTTTTAAATATAAATCTTCTGTAACTCCTGCATTCAATCGTAAATAAATTGTTAAAATTATTGCATTGGCGACAACTCGTTTGGAGGAACTTAAAGCAGCTATACTAGAAAGGTTTAGGTACTTAACTAAAAGTAAACAAACGAAACCACGTGGCTCTGTTCAGCAGCCAATAGAAGCAGAATACTGATACGTGCGATACGTCATAGGTCGACAAAACAGTCTTGATTGGCTGTTGAACAGAGCCACGTGGTTTTGTTTGTTTACTTTTAGTTAAGTACCTAAACCTTTCTAGTATAGAGCTAAACAATGTTACATGGCTAAGGCGAAGGCTAGACGTACAATAAATATTGTTATCCGTCAATTGGCAAATACTGATGGATCACAATCTGTTCATGGATTCAGAGTGCCAAGGCTACACGTGCAATATTTTTGACGTCAGTATTATAACGCGTTTCGTGCAGTTCAGTTGTGTGTGTAGAAAGAACAACAAAAACTAAAGCTTGTCTCGCTATTATTTTAGCATTCAGTTTAAAAAAAAAGAGTTAAAAGAAAGCAGTGGACTAAAAATTGGCTGCGACAGAAAAATAAATACACACATTTGAATCTATTGGCTGAAGTTAAACTGAATAATGACGTAGAAGATTACGAAAATTATTTTCGTATGCCTGCCGCTTGTTTTGAAAACATTCTGACATTAGTAACACCCTTTTTAAGAAAAGAGCACGTTAGTCTCCATTGCTGTCGCGATGCGTACTGACATTTCTCAATATTTTTTGTACGTGTAGTTCAGTATATTGACGGATCTCAATATTTTTCAGAAATTGGCAAACCGGAATCCAAAAATCTAGATTTTTGTGACATATTGTCATCCATCAATATAGCAGACTAGACGAACAATATATATCACAATATGAGATAAATATTGATGGATAACAATATTTATTGTAGGTCTAGCCTTCGCCTTAGAAGACAAAACAATACGCAGCTTGAAATCTCAATTCTTAAAATGGGGCTAGTTTGATTTTTTCTGTATTTGTATCACAATAACAAAGTCACCGCTGAAGAATGTCAAATTAAGTGTTTTATTATTTCGATATTTTTACCTACAATTTGTCTGAAAAAACAAAACCTATTCGTAGGTTTGCATATGAAATGTATAAAAGTAATGTCGCGAAAAAGCAGAAAAATAACTGATACATCGCAGAGAATCTACGATTAAAAAATTTATCATAGTCGCCTCGTGTTCCTAATTGACCCCGTTTTACCAGTACTTAAAATGTGTGATTGGTTGTGTTTGGCGAGATTTGATGGTATTATATTATTATTTGATAATAAGACTGCATTTTACTTCAGTGTACTTCATCATTATAACGACAAGACCCCCAAGGTGATTATATTTATATTTATGATAAATATGTACAAATATTCCTCAGAGATAATACCTACTAACTACTAACTGGTACTGAGGTATAGATGATACCTTTCACTCTTCTCAGTCTCTCAAGGGTTAGCTGAAAGGGATCCCTAAGTGGAATAAGGTCGCCTTTGTACATCTTTAAAAAAAAAAATGTTTACATCTAACATTGTAAATTAATTTGAATCAACCAATTTTTTTTATCTTATTCGTCAAATCAACACATAGTTTGGCCTATAAGCGGTCGTTGTAAAGCTTAAGAGGTATCGAGTCAAAACCGACGTATCCTGAGCGACAGCATGATCCAGAGAGGATTAGCCGACCGACGCGGAGTCTACACGGACGACGGTTGCGCTTGATTCACCATCAATATAGGATATTCCCACTGCTCTCCACGCAAGATTAACCATTGGAAATGAAAGACGCTCATACAGATTAACTTCTAATATTCAAGCTATTTCTCGTAAATTACGAATTATCTTTTAAAGCTCACCCTCTTATAATTTGATTTGATTTAGTAAGCCACTAGGGAAAACAGCTCAAATATTAAGTAATTATTACTTACTTTGCTGATCTGCATTCCTACACCTGAGCTTTTTAATTACCTTAATCAAATGTGTCATAGCTAATTGCTTAACTGTTATAATTACGATTATTAGAGCAGGGGAGGAATCCTCAGGTGGAACATTACAAAATGTCACGCTGAAAATACGGGTACGGACCCTTATAATTGCGTGCCGTACAATAGGAGAGTAATTGGCGGGGCGAGCCCACGGCGCACCCCGTTTAGTTGTTAATTTGTTCCATGACGCGTCGCAAGATATTGGGGATCGAGTCATAAAGTTCTAACCGATTATTTAGTAATGATAATTATCAGTTGAATGAAGGTAAAAAGGTCTGCATGCTTGCAATTTTACTTTATGGTTCAGCAGAGAGAGTAACTTGACTTAAGGCCCTTTATTCCTTAAAAGGGACAGACGGAGTCCTCAGCGATTGCATCTCATACGGTCTTGAGCTTCGCGTTTGATTTCGCTACATGGCTTCCCGATAGTCTTCGTCTAGCACAGTGCGTCGCCGGGTTTCTTTAGGACCATGGTGATTCCAATATTTCCAATCATCGCCTGTTTACGTATAAATAATGATCGGAATTCTTTCGGAGGTCGTGGCCATCTAGTCCTACTAGTCTCTAGCCTTATTCGCTGATAGATTTGATTTTCTTGGAAATGTTCGTTTGTCTTGAGATCTTCCCCGGCCAGGTTCAAGCTAATCGATGAAGGAAGACATCCTGTAAAATACTTTTTTTTTTGCGTAAAGTTGCCAATTCTAAGTTAGTGGACAAAAATCATTACCTCGCTATATATGTACTCGTATTATATATCTAGTCTGGTTCGTTGATGGAGCTCTGTGATCATATAAATAAATTATGTAAGAACCTAATACATATACGTGAATACGTACATAATAAGGATACGAAACATTACACGATAAGGATACATTACACGTATCTAAACGTATTTATGGAACCTTTTACTCCGTTTACTCTTTATCTTTTAGCAATAATTACTAATACAGTTAAAAGCTAATGACGTACAATTATACAAGTTCACTTTTCAACGTTTGTGGAGATCCGCGCGAGAATCAAAGTCACCGGCATAGCCCTAATTGCTAGACTTAAGTGGCAGTGGGTGGGGCACATCGCTCGCAGATTAGATGGCCAATGGGGCCGAAGACTGCTCGAGTGGCGTCCGCGTTCCGGAAGACGCAGCGCGGGTAGGCCTCGAACAAGGCGGACCGACGACGTGCTAAGGTTGCGGGAAACCAACGGATGCAAGCGGCGCAGGACCAGGCCTTGTGGCAAACCTCGGGGGAGGCCTATGTCCAGCAGTGGACGTCTTTTGGCTGAAATGATTAGATGTGTTATCTTATTGTTTAATACGGAAACACGTCAAAAGTAATAAGTTTTCACCATGTAGATTTTCTGCCTAAGGCGAAGCGTAAACATTCTATTGCTGGTACGGTAAATATATAGAGAAAGCTCAAAAGTAATAATATTATTAAAGTTGCTTGAAAGCTTCCTGAAGTAAGTTTGCTGTGTCTCGATTTGGCTCATAATGTTCCGTTCAATGAATGAAGACAAGTTAGTTAAAAATAATAACAAAGTTACTTCACGAAACTTACGAGTAGCTATTAGGCATTAAGATTATCTTTGCAATGAAACGCAACGTGTAGAGGTCTTAAAGTTATGTACTAAAAAAAGATTCCGATTTGTATTTACAGTTCTAGTTTAAGTACTCGTACCTATTACTTATTCTGTGGTTTAAGTCACAAAGAAGGAAACTTTCATTTTAATGGCTGCACGGTGTTTAATAAAATACTGCAGGAAAATCATTAAATTATGTATGTACGTATACAACATATAAGTATGATGACTTTTATTGAAACCATAAATTCACACCACAAATTAAAATTAAGGCTTATTCAGATATAATTTTACAGATCATAGACCAATTTCAGATTTTCATTACTTTGCCAAAAGCCTTAAGAATTCACCAAACATAAATATTACGGAAACCCTAAATAACTATATAAAAAAATACATACATACATCACATCACGCCTGCATTCCCAGAGTGGGGTAGACAGAGCTATAAAAATACCAACAACTCTAAAAATACTTGTTGATAATTCTTAAAAGACTTGTTGATATTTACCAGTGTATTAGTGACCGGGAACTAACAATAATAAAACTAAAACGACCTAACTAAATAATAACATTAAGTATGACACAAAGTAACTTATTTAGAATTTGAAGAAACTAAAGTAGCGTGAACCAAAGGAAGTTACGGATGTTTCAAATTATTGTTTGGTATTTGGTTTCTAATTTTATTGGTACATAATCTAAATAATACTGAGCGTAGATTTTTAGCTAAGGCTAAGTTAAGGAACCAAGTATGTCCTTGCTAAAAGTCCTAAATAATGAAATCTAAATAATATAAATCCAAATAATCACTAGATTTGGGTAAGTAGACACAAACTTAGTACAATAATCTACAAGTCTTTAATAATAAAATCTAAATAACATTAAATTCAAATAATCACTAAATTTGGATAAGTAGACAGATATACCTAACAGAGAACATGCATTGAAATCAGAATTGAGTTTCATTGATACGATTTAGGTGAAAATGAAAATAAAAGCATATAAAACGCAAATACACTAAGTTTGACCAGTTTAAGAAGATTTTATGTAGAATCAAAACTAGTTATTTTTTTTTATTCTTTTTTTTATGGTAAGGAGAAGGCACACGAGCACTCAGGCCACCTGATGGGAAGTGGAATCTGAGACCCATAGATATTTGAATTCTCAAGACTATAATCTTAAGACTGCAATCCTAAGACCTCGAATGCGTTGCCAACCCTGAGGACTAAGATGGAATGCCTCTATACTAGTAATTTCACCGGTTGTCTTATCCCCACACCGGAACACAACAATGCGAACACTGTTGCTTAGCGTGGTTAATGGATAAGATGGTGGTAGCGATCCAGACGGACCCCTAAAAATCCTACCACCTCTAAAAATCTTTTATTGATTATGTTTTTCGGCATCCTCATTTTATGTACGTAATATTTTAATTCAACGATATTGGCTTAAACATAGTTATTTACGATATAAATGCAAATTTATTTATAAGGTCCTTATATTTTAAACATGGAACAACAGCGGTGACGTCATTCCTGTTGACGATTTTGTATATAGTGTTTTATGAATTATGAACTATGACTTTTTAAGACTTCATATCTTATGAAAAAAATACACGAGAATTATTTCGCGTATACAGTTATTCCTCTCTTTCATAGCACTTTCCAGAAAAGCTGCATGTACCTTATTATATATACAGGTAAAAACGATATATTTAGAAATTAAATAGAAAATCAATGTGTACTTTTACAATTACCCTCTCCTGTCCTATGCAAGTTCAGATTACCTCAATAACAGATGCCTTTGGGCAAATGGCATGTGTTAAATTCTATTCTATTAGGTAGCCATTTATCGTGCAAAGCTGATATTCATCAGGGGATTCAGGGTGTTAAAAAACTAATTCCAACTATGTAGGTATTAAACAAATAACTATAAAAATAAAAATAAAACATGAACTCCTCAACGGCACCTATTTAAAGGGTGGCGATAAAATACCTTGATTCACATAGTTAAAGCGACTATGACGAAGCACATTCAAATGGTTTAAACATTATGACTACTGTATGAGTTTCCCGCGGCAACGCTTGTTTCTTACTAATCGAGAGGTGGCACTACGTATCAGCATATTATGATTACTAAAAAGTAAAGAACTGAAATCGGCTTTTGCTTAAAAATATTGTGGGACGCCGACTTTAGTTGCATTAAAAAATTGCCGACTATTTTAAAAGAAGTTATTACATTGCGCTTTTGAAGGTAGGGTGATCGAACCAGTAATGGACAAGGTCCAATGATGGACAGTTGACTCTTATTTTGCAGACAATAAAGGTTATTCATTTGTTTTGCAACAGTCAATTTGTAACCTTATGATCTGTGAATTAAGAGTAAAGTGTCCATTATTGGTGCCTGTCAGCTTAAAGTGTAAACACGTATTTTGTTTCATGCTTTTTAGTTCTGACTTCATTGAGCTAAATAAATAAATAAAAGATATTTATTCAGTAACTTATATCATAATAATATAAACTCATCTCAATTAATAATAAACAAACAATGGCGCGAGAAAGTCTTATTGATCAACATTATGTGCAAATAAAAAAATACAGAAACTACATTTTCGAAAGACGTACTTCCACCGGTGTTATTTGGATTAATTTGTATTCTGCTGTCATTCATAGTGCCTATCTAAGTACCTACGTTACGCTTCACATCAAAATATGCGCATAGAGCCATCGCTGAAAACGTCACATGGAATTTACTGGTATGCCGGTCTTCTGTAGCCCAATAACATGTTCATGAATAAAATACACGGGAATGTATAGAGTTGCACGATCTGTACGATACATACAAGACATGCGAACATAAGCCTGGCCGCGGCCGGGGCTTTCAGGTAAGTGCCTCCTCAGAACATTACACAAGGTTTAACCAGAATGTTGTAAAATAATTTTACAATTTACTAAGCGTTACTCTCACGTTAAGCCACGTTATGAGGTAAAAGTTTACTAAACAAATATTCATCTGCGCTGGTTTTGGGGCAAAGTCCCTCTGGGAAGTCTTTCTCAGAAAAGTCTTTATTTAATGTTCCTGCCCTCGGAAAGAAAGTAATTAACAACATTATAACAGTTTCAATTTCAGCTCGGTTTGTTTGCACAGAGTACGAGTAACTTGGGACTTGAGTATTTTTCTTTGTGGTGCGTTAGGTCAGGCAATTGTTATCTATTTCAATGTGTCAGACTGAGACTATACTGTGCGAGTCTACTAGGCGACTACGACTAGGCCCTGGAGCATACCCTACCCTAACGCGCTATTCTCTAGGCAACTTTCAAATTGATCTAGTTTATCGTAATTATGGATTAAAGAACCTAGGTACTTATATTATTTGATATATTTATTTCGAATAACAAGATTCCCTAAGTGTTAGTAACATGTCTCACAAAAATCTTAATGTTAGGGTTAGTGTTTTCATATACTTATCATATCATTCACACAAGTTATAGGCAAAGCCGAAAATTATAATATTTAACATGAAATTAATTTCCTATACGTGAAAAAAACTTTAAATCAAATTTGGAATATATATCAAAAACAGAATGTCAATGAGGATCAAAGTTAAAATAAAGTTTAAGTATACAAAATAAAAGTAATACATAAAAACGACACACCAATAACTAAATTAAAATTATATCAAACATTTCAATAATTTAAACTAAACTTAAACATTAGAAACCGTAAAATACCCTAAGTTAAGTTTAAGTGTGAAATGGATTTATGAGCGTGAAGATAATGAACTAAGAAATGGTCATCTAAGGAGAAGCATTTTAGCTAGCGTCTATGGGAGGAGCACCGCCTTCGCCCCGTCCTTTGGGACTCGTCACCAAACTGGTTTGAAAAAAAAACCTTGACAACTTTTTCGTAAGTAAGAAGATCCATTACTGGCCCGTTCTACACACTTTTAATCTGGAAAAGCACTATATCAAAGCGTCGGCCAGCAAGGGCTGTTGGCCTCGTATCTTCATAGCGCCGGCGGAATTGTGGCTCGGACAGAGTCGTCCCGGAACTGCTTGCTTTCCGGCCTTCTAGAGAGACACTATTTCATAACTGGGTAAGAAAATGGCTTAGTAAGAAAATGAACCTTACATGATAGAAATTAAAAACCAAATCAGAAAAACTTGTGCATATCTGTGGCGATTCTCGGGCCGGTTCCTTTTCTGCCCAAAGACTCAGTATAGCGATGCAGAGAGGAAACGCTGCGAGTGTCTTAGGCTCGATACCTCACGTGAGTTCGATGAAGGAGTTCGATTTGTTTTAATTTATTTTATTAGTAGTTAATTGAATATTTGTATTTAAAAATTGTAGGAAATATTGATTAAACTTGTCTAATCAAATTTATTATGCAATATTCTGGACATATAAGTAAAAAATTGCTAGGTTAGCTAATCAAATTTATTATGCAATGTCCCGGGCGTTTAAACTCACTATTTAACAATAGTGAAATCACTACTAAGCAAACTTTACTGCCACAAAACAAAAGGCTATTTCAGTTCAGATAAGTTTTAGCGTAATGGAAGATTTTGTTTGTTTTCTACACGGAGACAAAGGAACTAGGAAGGTGTGAAAATGTTGAGCGCGGAGCACGGTGCACACTCAGCGTTTTACGTTTTGTGGAAGGTTGCCAAAATCGGGAAACTTACTGTAAATGTTTCTAATGGGGTTGGCAAAAACGGGCGATTTTACGAATGTAACTAATTCACTTCATCATTGCATTTAGGTACGTGTGTGAAGTTTTAAACTGACCGATATTCGATCTTACACGAGCATCGTGGTGTATATGCATTCACACCCACACACTACCATATTTAAAATCACACCCAAAGAGATAAGTTTAAGGGACAAAGCTATGGCAGTTACACGGCTCTGTCTCATGCTTTCACCGTAAACTGTAAAGTCATGTCATGATAACCCCCATGGTAAGCCAGGTCTGAAAAGTGGACCGTAACGAAATGGTCTATACTATCGTCTTAGGGCGTTTTCCAAAAAAAATACCTATAGTTAAGGACTAAAATTAACAATGGTAACTTTTCCACAAAATTAACTATTACTGCTTTAAGAGAAATAGTGGCATCTCCGAAGAACTCCTGTAGTAAGTTCAACCATACTAACAGGTGAGGTTTGAATCTGCTATGCCTATTTACTTTGAAATACCGCCTATTGGCTTTTGAGGGCAGTATGTCAAATTTTCGTGACGTAATGGAAATGTTACCGATGTTAATTTTAGTCCTTAACTATAGGTACTTTTTTTGGAAAACGCCCCTTAGCTTAGTAGTTTTAAAACTATTAATCTTAGAAACATAAATCTAGTGTCATTATGTGGTTTACATAGTCAGCTCACTCTCAATCAACGATCAATAAAATAAGTAAAAGGCCGCGTCAGGATAAGCTAAGTGATTCTGCCGCCATCGAGTTTGAGCATTTAATTTTTTATGGATGTTGTGGCTCTACATTAGTAATTAATAGGCAAAATTTCAGTCCCTAAACTTAATAATAGTATTTTGTAAAACAAAAAAAAACTAAGTATGATTCTATAACTTTTTTTTCTTTCCAACCGATTTTAGCGTGCGTCACAAATATTGTACATACATTCACTTAAGATAACATATGACGTAAATTTATAATAACATAATCATCAACTGCAAGACGTCCACTGCTAGGCAAAGGCCTTCCCCAAGGTTTTTCACAACGATCGGTCCTCTGCTGCAGTCATCCAGCTGTTTCTTGTGAAATAAATTACATTTTTATCATGTCATAGAACAAAAAATGCTAACTAAAATTTACAGATATTTTTTTATTTTATTATAAACCACTCCATTTTTTTCACTAGTGATACACCCACCAAAGAGCTATGTTTTTTTTAAGATTATATCTATAAAATAGATATCTTTGCGCAAAATACTTTACCGTAGGTAAGTACATTTGCTACAACTGCAATGCTAAAACAAGATCTAAAAGGAAATGATTAAAACCTATTAAAGCGTAAGTGGCCAGTATTTAGTATGCCACATGCACGTTTCTCTAAAGAGATTTCAATAATTTAGGGTTATGGGCCATGCATAGGTACCCTAAAGTCTGGTGCCGAGGCGGGAAGGCGGTTTCAGGAGCATCTCAAAGCTGCCAGGGCACGCCTACTTAGTAAACAACGTCACCGACTCGGCGAGTTATCGAATATGAACTTTAGAAGTTTATATGTACAGTCGACGTCAAAGATCTGTAAACATTTTTGCGCCTTGTTTCAATGGACTGAAATCTTTGTACTGACTGTTCTACCTATTAGGTGTCAGTATTATTATTATTTTTATGAGTTAAAATTAAATGTTTAATAAAATATTTAAGACTAAGTAAATCTTGTTTTTATTTTAATCTTTAACACGAAAAGCGACTCCCTGTAGCCCCGCTCGATCGTTTTGTTTTGAATCATGGTTGTTTTAGCTTTGACACAAAACCGTCAAAGAGTGCATAAAATTACGTATAGAAACCTACTGCGTGTGGCATAATTAAGTCGTGGTTACACCGCAGGGTATGCATAGGGCGCTAATTAAAGGACGATTGAGCTCGCCAATTTTAAAGAATTTCAAGTTTAAATCCTGTTTTTAGGGGTTCCGTAGTCAAACTAGTAGTAGTTAACCCTTATAGTTTCGCCATGTCCGTCCGTTTGTTAGACTCAAGTCATTAAGCTTTTAAAAGGCTACAGGTAAGCATATTTAAATTCATCATCATGGGATTTTAATTTCTTAATTTTAAGTACTTACTGGACTTGGTTAAAATCTTAGATATTTTTTTTGACCTAAAATTGTAAGGAAAATGTATTTTGTTTAAGACGGGTTAACATATAAATTAAAAACAGCTTTAAACGATAAACAACGCAAGTACCTAACACATGAAACTCTGCATTAATGGTAGGACGATTATGTAATTGAACTTATACCAAAAGTAACAACGAAATATGACACTCTTTTTCTTTTTCTATTACTCGTCCTGGGTTCCAGGCCCTTCTAAAAATAACGGAAGTTAACAATAGTGACAGACTACAATGGCAATGCCCCATTAGCCGTCAATACGAGAAGGATTTTTATTGGCGCTGATTTTGTAGAGATACAGTAACTTTATCGAGAGCTACCTAATTTTATTCTCAAAGCTTCATTCTGCAATTGTAACGTAAAGATAAAATCACTTCAGCGAAATGTTTATTTGTATACTATTGTGGTGAATATTATGTATACAACGGGCCGTTGAATATTAATTCCTGTTTGGTTGGCCTACCATTTGGCTGGTAGTAAATGCCATTGGGGTAGCCGTATTCGTACTTCTTGTTTTTAGTGCAATTGAACTTAACAGGATTGTAAACCGTCGATTGAATCGCGTTGAGCTGCTGCCAATTTTTTCCCATACGAATATAGCTCCGGGCGATAACGTTACTCACCCCCTAAATCAAGGCCGATTTCCACGATATTTTAACACGTTGTAGTTATTATAAAAAACCGGGCATGAGCATGTCTGACCATGCTCAGTGTAGGGTTCCGAAGCCGTTAAGTACTACAAACATAAAATCAACAAGTAATAACTAATTTTCTATTTAAAGTCATTTAGTACCGTCATGCGCTTTCATTTAAGTATTTTTTCAGATTTTTTGTATTTGTTGTTTTGGCTATAGGGGGGGACACTTGACTCTAACTAAAATTAGCACTTTAAAGTTAAATATTTCATAAACGGATCCCTTGATCAAAATAATTTTCACAAACCCACAATATTTTTGAAAGACCTATCCAACGATACACGACGGGGTAGACGAGAAAAAAAATCATCCCCACGTTAGGTGTAGGGGTGGTACCCTAAAAATATATTTATTACTTTTTATTGTACCACTGTGTTGACGTGACTAATATGTATATTCATGCCAAATAACAGCTTTCTAGCACTAACTGACATGGCGAAGCTATAAGGGTTCCTAGTTTGACTACGGAACCCTAAAAAACTAGGCATGCACGTTTTAGTTTATTTTATATTGGTTTAATATTTTCATAGACAGGAAAACGTACAGTCGTAACTTACATACTCGTACATACATAATGTCACGCCTTCATCCCAGAGTGGGGTTGGCAGAGCTCCAGAATTACCAATAACTCTAAAAAAACTTGTTGATAATTCTGTAACCACATGTTACACAATCAGGCTTTACTAAGCATTCGGTGTGGAATATTCGAGTAGTGTGGACGTCGGCACAACGTCCACACCACTCGAATATTCGACGCCGAATGTTGATTACACGTGAATACTCTCAGTGGGGGGGGACGCTCCTTTACAGAAAAGCAGTAGTAGCTGTTTACGAAGATAATTTTAACCAAAGTTTAATTAAAATACATTCAAACCTCATAAATTAGCTAGTGTTGTGGTTATCTAAATCACTGCGAGCAGGATCCCTTTCCCGGAAAGGGTTAGCTTCGCCAACGCTATCTCAAGCCAACAACTACTCTAATTTTAATTTAAACGGGATTGTTATGATGATTGATACGTGCTACAACCGACATTAGCAGTGAGATAGTGAGATGGCGAAAGATGAAAAACAACAGTATTACTCGGAGATACTGTGACCATATTTCTCTCGCTAGAAATAAAAAGGCTTCAAAAAATTAGTTCCGTGGGTGAACAATTCTCTGGCTTTATTCCAGGTAGAAAGCTAGGAAAGGAGCTTTGTACCTGGAATAAAAGTAAATTTGAAATTGAAAACGTAATGTTGTAGGTAGATATCTCTTCTTTTAGACTAGCTGTTACCCGCGACTCCGTCCACTTCGAAGTCATTAATCGATATTCCCGTCAAATATTTCGAAATAAAAAATAGCTTATGTCCTATTGCCAGAACCTTACCATTATGTGTGCCAAGTTTCGTCCCAATCAGTTCCTTGCTTAAAGCGTGATTGAGTAACAAACATCCAAACTTTCTCATTTGTAATATTATATTTATACCCCGGATTTTCGTCGCAATGACGTCACAATAGGGTAGTTTGGGGAGTAAATGGAATGGTGTTAATTAATACGGTAACCTAGTCTATTGGTGTTCTACTGAATTAAATATTTATAATCAGGCATTCACGATATTTTATATCTTAGGTCAAAAGTTAATAAGTTTGTATAGGTTAAAACTGATTAATTGATAAAGATAATTCTAATATGTTTAATTATGTTCTTTGTTCCATTTACTGGATGGAACGGTGTTATTTAACACGAAGAACTGCAATATTTAACCGAACTAATTGTAATAACAAACACGATAAAAATTACCTATTCAATTGAGCAACGTTATCTTTCGATTTCTGCAAACCATACATTTGTTCACCGTACATTAAACTGGTTTTTTTTCGGTCGCCCATTTTTCTCTGTCAAAATCCAGTTTAACGTACAAATGTGTGGTTTGAAGTTATAGAAGTACCAAAAAATAATTTTGATCAATTGACTAGATACATTTTGTCGTCAATGTCTTGTTATTTAAATTTATTAGGTTAAAAACCGTATTTATTTCTGTATTAATTAACACCGTTCCATTTACTCCCCAAACTACCCTATTATGACATCATTGCGACAAGAATCCGGGGTCTAATTATATTAGTCAGATAAGATAGCAACTCCACTAGTTTAACGGCACACAAACGCTAAAGGCTTGTAGAAATGAGTCTTACTGTTATGGATCCATGGTGTAAAAAAATATGTTTTATTGTCATTACGTCATTAGGGTTAAAAGGAAAATCAGTGACTCAAAATTATACTTAAAACCGAAAAATAATAATTTGAAATACATCGACAAGAAATTTGTCAAACCTAAGAAACGTCTATAATGGAATCATGCCCTATGGTATTTTTTTCCAGTATGATATAGATGGCTCATACACACTCTTAAAAACAAGTTTCTCCTCTGGTCAATATTTAAAACCTTGTGTGCATATACGTTATGTTTTTATATGATAGGTCTAAAGCAGTCCTGACGGCGTTTTTGCGGGAATGGGCAGAGCCAGAAAATTAGGCCTTATAAACGTTAACTTTCGGTGTGTCTACAGCTAACCTAAATCTGTGTATGACCCAGATACGTCAAAAAAACAATTATTTCCATTTGTACTCGTATTTACGAACACTTAGAAATAATACCCATCATAAATACGCCTCAATGATAAAAACTGCACTTTGAAGCTGCATACATTTTGATCTCAATCTGAATTAATAAATTCTTATAGACATTCACTTTGTCCTTATTCAAATTTGCACCTAATTTATAATGGACAAAATTCCATTCGGGCGTAATGAATATATTACGAGAATATGTTAGGCAATAAACATTTTTAAGCAAAATTTCATTTAGGTACACTAAATTCACTTTGGATACTTTTGATTCAATTTCAGAATGGTAATTTCAAGTGGACGATGTTCCTTTTAACAGATCTTTAGGTAAAAAACTTCAGTAAAGCCGTTCTGCTATTCCTGGCTCCGGTAGCGGCCATGGTAACGGTGGGGCAGGGGGTGCTTCAGTGAATCACCGGCAGAGACCCGGCTACCAAAAACGACGATCTTTGGCCCTGGCAACATACAACTGCCGAACACTGCGGACCGACGAAAGATTACTGGAACTGGAGGAAGAATTGAGCAGGTTGCGATGGGGAATCATAGGGTTATCAGAAGTCCGTAGAGAGGGCGAGGACATGATAACCCTGAAGTCCGGGAACCTGCTCTACTTCCGGGAGGGCGACCAACAGTCCCAGGGAGGTGTCGGGTTTATCGTCCACAAGTCCCTCGTAAACAACGTGGTGAAGATCGAGAGTGTGTCGAGCAGGGTAGCGTGCCTTGTACTAAGAATGACTCAACGTTATTCGTTGAAGGTCATACAGGTATACGCTCCGACCTCGAGGCACTCCGACGATGAGGTGGAGGCTGTGTATGAGGATGTTTCCAGAGCCATGCACAGCTCCAGAACTCACTTCACGGTTGTTATGGGGGACTTCAACGCAAAGCTGGGCAAACGAGACGGTGAAGAGCTGAGAGTGGGGAAATTTGGAGTGGGGCGTAGGAATCACCGGGGTCACCTACTGGCCAGTTTTATGGAGAAGGAGGGACTCTATATGATGAACTCCTTCTTCAGAAAACGTGAGCATAGGAAGTGGACCTGGATGAGCCCTGATGGTGTAACGAGGAACGAGATAGACTTTATCATGTCGACGAAGAAGCACATATTCAATGATGTCTCCGTGATCAGTGCGGTTAAAACCGGGAGTGATCACCGTATGGTACGAGGCTCATTGAATATCCAGTTCAAGCTTGAAAGGTCTCGACTGATGAAGTCTACGCTCCGCCCGGCACCCGCCCAGCTCCAAAACCCCGAGAGCTTCCAGCTCGAACTCCAAAACCGTTTCGAATGCCTAGGAAATGACGTGGACGATTTCAACGACGGGTTCGTGGAAGCTGTCCATGCGGTTGGGTCTAAGTACTTTAAGATCCGCCGTGCCAGAACCAAGAAGCTCTCGGACTCCACCCTTAGGCTCATGGAGGTTAGGCGCGAGATGGTTTTGCAGTCCTCTGGTGATGCTTGTCGCTATCGGCAGCTCAACAGACAGATATCAAAGTCTCTGAAGCGCGATATACGCCGATTTAATACTAAAAGTATTGAAGAGGCTATTGAGCGTAACAGGGGCTCTAAGGTTTTTACCAGAGATTTGTCTGTTGGCCAAAGCCAATTGATGAAGCTGAAGACCGACGACGGCAGGATCGTTTCATCCAGGCCTGAGGTACTGGGGGAAATCGAGAGGTTTTATGGGCAACTCTACACGACAACCCGAACACCCGTTGAAAATCTAGCCAAAGACCCGAGGGCTAGACTAACCCGGCACTATACCGATGATATTCCGGACGTCAGCCTGTACGAGATTAGTATGGCTCTCAAACAGCTTAAGAATGGCAAGGCCCCAGGTGACGATGGAATTACAGCCGAACTCCTGAAGGCGGGTGGTAAACCAGTTCTTAAAGGCCTTCAGACGCTGTTTAGTTCCGTCCTCCACGAAGGGAGAACGCCAAAAGCATGGAACAGAAGTGTGGTGGTGCTCTTCTTCAAAAAAGGTGATAACACCTTGCTGAAGAATTACAGACCCATCTCACTTCTGAGCCATGTTTACAAGCTGTTTTCGAGAGTCATCACGAATCGTCTCGCGCGCAGGTTTGACGACTTCCAGCCTCCCGAAACAAGCCGGCTTCCGAAAAGGCTATAGTACCGTAGACCACATACATGCGTTGCGGCAGGTTATACAGAAGACTGAAGAGTATAACCTCCCTCTTTGCCTTGCATTTGTGGACTACGAGAAAGCCTTCGATTCGATCGAGACCTGGGCTGTGCTGCAGTCTCTCCAGCGGTGCCAAGTTGACTACCGATATATCGAAGTGTTGAAGTGTCTGTACGAAAACGCCACTATGTCCGTCCGACTACAGGACCAGAGCACAAAGCCTATTCCTCTGCAGCGAGGAGTCAGACAAGGGGATGTGATATCTCCGAAGTTGTTCACCGCTGCATTGGAGGATGCTTTTAAGGTTCTGGACTGGAAAGGACGAGGCATCAACATTAATGGCGAGTACATCACTCACCTTCGATTTGCCGACGATATCGTAGTCATGGCTGAAACCATGGAGGACCTCAGTGCTATGCTCGCTGACCTCAGCAGAGTTTCCGACCAAGTTGGCCTGAAAATGAACATGGACAAGACGAAAGTCATGTCTAATGTCCATGTTGTGCCAACTCCCGTGATTGTCGGTGGCTCTGCACTCGAAGTTGTTGACGACTATGTATACCTGGGACAAACGGTCCAGTTAGGTAGGTCCAACTTCGAGAAAGAGGTCACTCGTCGAATCCGACTCGGCTGGGCAGCGTTCGGGAAGCTTCGCAGTGTCTTTTCGTCCAAATTACCGCAGTGTTTGAAGTCAAAAGTCTTTGACCAGTGTGTGTTGCCGGTGATGACTTACGGATCTGAGACGTGGGCGCTAACGATGGGCCTCACAAGAAAGCTCAGAGTCACTCAGAGGGCTATGGAGAGAGCTATGCTCGGGGTTTCTCTGCGGGATAGAATCAGAAATGATGATATCCGCAGTAGAACTAAGGTTACCGACATAGCCCGAAGAATAGCGAAACTTAAGTGGCAGTGGGCGGGGCACATTGCTCGCAGGACTGATGGCCGATGGGGCCAGAAAGTTCTCGAATGGCGTCCACGGACCGGGAGACGAGCTGTTGGTAGGCCTCCAACAAGATGGAGCGACGACATCGTAAGGATGGCGGGATCGCGATGGATGCGGAAGGCACAAGACCGGTCTAAGTGGAGAGCCTTGGGGGAGGCCTATGTCCAGCAGTGGACGTCTTTCGGCTGATATGATGATGATGATGATGATGATGATGAAAGCCGTTCTTGCATGTAGTAGTTTACTAAACGAATACGGAAAGTTACCTATAATATGTATATGTATTATGTATGTGCACGAAGGAGCCGTTCCATAATATTTATTACAGTACACTCCCACACCGCCACCAGTATATGATAGATTAATAAACTCGAATGTAGCTAATCATGAATACCAATCAGATAAAAGCTTTCCTGACGCTGTAACTATTTTTATTTCGGAAAGTTAAATCATCATATCCATGGTGTCGTTTAACATATCTCGTTTAAGATATCCCGTTTGAGATATCCTGTTTGAGATGTCCCATTTTAATAGCCATAAGTCGATTCTGGTGGTGGTTTATTTATGCACGGTGAATTAAAAAATAACCATGAAAGAAACTCTTCCATGAAAATAGATTCCAATAAAAATTAAAAAAAACCGAAGCTACATCATTCATTATTTTTTTTTTTTATTTTTCTTTTTTGTATGGCAATCATAAGGTAAACGAACACACAGGCCTGATGGTAAGTGGGAACTGAGACTCATAGGTTAGCCCCTAGGCGCAGTGATGTGTGATTTACCAGCTTACCCTAATAAGGATACAAGTAATTATTTAAAGCAATTTATTAATAGCAAAATATTCAAATTTAATTCCCATTATCGTAATAATAAGGGATTTGCAAACCGGCATGTACATAACGTACCTATATTTATCGTCCTATATTCCGAATAATACAGCTAATCGAACCAATTAACATCATTTGTCTGCAGATCAGCAAACAATTATTCCTATAACGATTAACACAAACCATAATAGAATTAATTAACATTTGAATGTGAGCGTAATCAGCAACGAAGGAACTACGAGTCTTGGTCGTTTGGCGTTTAGGATTATTCCTTAGGGACCTTGTTCAATACTCTGGACCTCAATCACACATTGTCTTAAACCATATTATTATCATATTAGGGTTTATCTAACCATATTTCAATAATGGCGGCCACATTGTAAATCAAATGTTTGCGGTTATCAAACGTATCGATAAACGATGATTTGAAAAAAAAACTTGATGCAAAAAACCATTAAAAAAAAACTTTTCTAAATAATATTATCTACTCCATAATAATTATTCATAACATCTACCTACGTAATTTAATTTTGAGCAAACTTCATCTTAGGCTTCATCCTCACTTACCATTAGGGGAATAACGGGTTCTAGGGTAAATTCTCCGACTAGGCATTTATAAGAAAACTAATCTATTTTTATGAATACCGTGGTAGTTTAATGATCAAACTAATGAAATTTTGTATAGTACACTCTGTGTAAACAGTCGTTAGTGGTTAACTTATAAATTCACTAATGCACGTTCATAAAAGGGGAGTCGCGCGCTGGCATTCAAGGCGAACGCACGTGCGCATACGAGGCTGCTACTCTATTGACGCCCCGCCTGGAGCGGGGCTGCGTGAGGCAGCACCAGGCCTATGCGCCGCGAGGGCCGCCTATTATTGCGGAACTGTGCGGGACTTATTAAAAGTGGAGAATGGAGGTAGATAGTGAGTGCAAAGCGGGCGATAAGCCGCCGCCGCTTAAAAGAATTGAGGTAAACAATGCCCCTATAAATACCGATAATGGACTAGACTCAGTGCAGTGTTACTATTGTAATATCTCGACTGAAGAAGCGAACTTTTATGACTGGATTGGCGATCAATCTATGTGCAAGAACCACAAGTGTGCATGTGGACAAGTAAGTGCTGTGAAAATATTTATTCGCAGTGAATTGGATAGGACCTCGAACGGTTCCGTAGTACTAAGCACTAGGTATGTGCATTACCTTGCAAATATAAATAAACTTAAACAAGGTAAGGGTCCCTTTTGCGAATGCTCCGGGCCGCTGTTTGTGCAAGTAATTCCGCAGAGTGAATTCATTATTCGCGAAAGAATAATATGTACTTATTGCAAGAAATTGAACCGTGTCGAATTCAGATGTGATACTATAAAACCCATGTCAAAACAGCAAGTCGAGGGTCCATGGACACCTGCTGCGAGAGTGAGTCACGTAAAACAGCAACGAGCTAAAGATAACCAAAAAAAATACAACGATTCACGGGGTTTCACTAATAAAGTGTCCACAGATACAAACAAAACATCACGTGATAAGCCACTATCCAACAAGACTTTTCAAGATGCTGGAATTCGACCGCGATCTAAAATAACCAAAAAAGATCGATTGGAAATACTACCAAAGGCTAGCATAGAAACGAGTAACGCATTCTCAGTACTTCCTATGACTGAAGATGAACAGAACGAAGAATCTGACGATACGGTCTCAGTCCTAAGTGAGAGCGGAGGAACTAAACGACGTCGTATTCTGAACTTACATAAGTTACCAATGGACGACATCGCGAGTCACCAATCAAAAGACGACCCACGACGAAGCAATTTGCTCAACACTACGACACCTAAAACACTTGAAAAGGATAATAATGATAAAGTGAAACGCACAAAGCGATATCCCCCCTTTGTTTGTGAATATGATGAATGGATCTCTAATAAGGACGAGTGGAAGTCAGCGAACGAACTAGCTCGAATTACTAACTGTGAAATACGGGCAGATCCGAAGAGTAAGAAAATTACATATATACCGAATAGTAGGGAAGCATATGAAGCAATAAGTGCAAAGTTAGATGAAAATCCAAATAAATATAATCACTACACACACGGGTGTAAAGACGATCGCCGTCCAGCAAAAAAACTTGTAGCCAAGGGTGTTCGTGCAGAAGGGTACACAGAGGAAGAAATCAAGGCAGACATTCTGGCAAAGTACGGGCTTAAATTGGAGCGAGTGATAATCATGAAAAATTCAGCGTTGATTTTAATTTTTCCCGGAGAGACTGACATGCGAGAGGCCCGCGACATAAAATATATCTTGAGTCAACGTGCTACGATAGAAAAATATAAAGTTCGCGATTCGGCGATAACTCAGTGCAAACGATGCTGGCAATTTGGCCATGTACAAGCTCACTGCCACAGACCTCAGCAACCAGAATCTGTTGAACGACGGGAAGATAGAGAAGTTTGGCACGTATGCTACAACTGTCACGAAATAGGACATACAGCGAGGCAAGCAAAGTGTCCACTGTTCCAACTAGAAATACAAAAACAAAAAAATAGGCGACAAGCGTTTCTTCAAAATATCCAGCGCATGAAACAAAAGCCTGAAAAAGTAATTAATTTCAAGAATTTCAAGACAGCAAAGACAAACGGTGCTAGTTATGCAGCAATGACAGGTACGAAAAATATCCCAGACACAGCGCGCATACCCGATGAGAAGGAAGCGAATGTAAAAGCATCACCTGATTTACTCTCCAAGGCTAAAGATCTTATGAGAAGTCTACAAGCAAAGGGATATCCCGCAGAAACAATTCTGGATTTTATATTAAATCTCATCAATGGATAAGTTACCGAACGTGCTTAGAAGTAGAAAGCAGTGTTTGAGAATTGTGCACTGTAATATTCAAGGTATTCGAAACAAATATATTGAACTTAAACAGCTGGCGATTAAACATCAGCCAGATATTTTGATATTAAATGAGTGTAAGATTGACTTCACTAAGAGTAAGTATAATATACCGGGGTTTAATAAAATTTATGACGCAAGAGCACCTCATCTTGTCACGGCTATGTATATAAGGCATGGTCTGCGTTGGAATCTTACTACAGTGATACCGGGTATAGATAACGTGATCCGATGTATTGAGGGAGTTGCCATCAGGTTGGAAACATTGAACGGTGGTATTATCGTACGGGGTCTATACAATCCACACTTACGCTTTAGTCAGATCCGAGCGGATTGGGAAGCTTTACTGGAAGATAATACTACCTCGATCAATGTCGGAGATCTAAACTTGAGAATGCAGCAACTAGGACATTCTCAAACACAGGCAGCGGGTAACTTAGTAAAACGTGCTATCGATAATAGGGAGGCAAGGCTAGTCCACACTAACTTACCATCACGCCCATGCCATCGAGGAGATGGAATACTTGATGTAGCACTAGTTACACAGGAGGCTATGGAGCTTACTTACCGAACAAAACAACTTGATTCTATCTCTTCGGATCACTACCCATGGCAATTAGAGGTGGACATAGTAACCTCAGAATACGTACAACTTAGACGAACGATGGGTAATATCACAAAATCTAAGGAATCTCGTATCAAATTTCAGGAACTGATCGAAACTAATTTACCGCTCACAGAGCCAACTACTGATGTTGAAGCGGAACTATACGTAGAAAAAATGGAAGATATACTGACAGGAGCATTGGATAAAATGGCTCCTTTGCAAGAGGTAAAGCGACGCGAAGAACTGCCGATGCACATTCAATATATGATACAGCATCGAAACCGAAGCAAATTGAGAGCCAAAAATGCACCTAGAGGACATATTCTACGCCGTATATACAATGCTGCCAAAAATATTCTGAAGCAAGCACTACAAGAACACCGCGAGACCCAGTGGAATACTGTCATTGAAAGTCCCGAAAACAATTTTACCAAAATGTGGAAAATTCAACGTTCCCTGAAAGCTAAACCACAGCGTCTTCCTGACTTGCCTGGAATGATAACGGAGGAGGATACAATCAACGCCTTGGTGCACACAGCCATCGTAAAGGATGCAAATGTGAGTCATGATCACACAAATACTGAAATGTTCACACCATATCAGCCACTACCTGGAACTGACTTAAATGAGGTGATACGAGCTCTTCGCCTTTTTAAAAACAAGAAAGCTCCAGGTCCTGATCAAATAAGAGCAGACGCATTGAAACTTGCTGGGCCAGCGTACCATAATGCATTAGCCAGTATTATCAATTACACTTTGCACACTGGATACTTTCCTAAGAGATGGAAGCTGGGGGATTGTATTTTCTTACACAAACCAGGCAAATCCCACACAGATGCTGCGTCGTATCGTCCGATTACCTTACTATGCATAATGGGGAAACTCTGCGAACGGATCATGAATAGTCGAATCCTCTCAGAAATTAATAGACTAGAACTCATTCCAGAATATCAACATGGCTTTACAAAGCATAAAGGAACGGGTACACAAATCTTACGAACTGGTAAAATTATTACCGATGCTTTGGCTAAAGGAAACAGCGTAGCAATGATCTCTACTGACCTTAGCAAAGCATTTGATTCCATAAATCACACGGGGCTGAGTAAAAAATTATTTGACGCTGGAATGGCAAACAACGTTATTAAACTCATTGAGAATTACCTGTCAGGCCGAGAGGCTCGTGGGAAATACCGTACGATGTACGGAAAAATGATGCCAGTTCCACATGGAGTACCGCAAGGCTCTATTTTGGGACCAATACTTTTTAACTTATATGTGAGCGATATCCCGAAAAATCACATAGCTGGTATCACGTTATCACAATATGCTGATGACCTCTGCATTCTTAATGAAGCATGTCGTCCAGATACTGCATCGCGACGAGCAGCATGGGCTGCCAAAACGATTATCAATTATTACAAGGAGTGGGGTTTGCAGTGCAACATCAGCAAGACAGATTGCGCCATGTTCACTAATAAACGCAAATATAGTAGGGCAGTTAAAATTGAACGCGAAAATTTACCGATTAAGACGAGCATAAAATATCTCGGAGTACACCTTGACCAAAGACTAGTAATGAAAGAACATGCTAAACATACTGTTAAAAAAGTTAAACAAGTCCGCGGTATGTTGGCGCCGATTATAGGGTGGTATAGCAAGGTGTCACTCGAAACAAAAATTAAAGTAATAAAAGCAACGCTGCTACCGATCATAGACTATGGCATAGTGCAACTTTACCCTCGGGTGTGTAAATCCAAGCTGACCGAACTAGAAAGACAATACCGTATGGCATTGAAAGCTGCTGCAAATTTTCCTCGTAATACGAGTTCAAAAGTGATCTGGGAGATGCTTGATGAAGACCCGTGGTACCTACGTGCTAGGGACCTTCATGAAGACATGCTACGTAAATTAAGTGATCTGCAAATTCCTGGTCTTGAACAGCCTGGTGATAAATATGACAAAGCAAACCACCATAATCCCATGTTACCTAGTTTGCGTGCTGGTGATATAGATTATGTGTGCAAACAACAAAGAGGTAAACCACTCTCCAAGCGAATGGTCCCTCCTCGTATGCCTGTGATTTAGATATTAAATACGTAGCAGTGTAGCGTGAGCCAGTTCATGTCTGAGCTGAGCCCCATTTACTTTACAATTAGATCTTATAGTAAGACACATGTGTAAAATAGCAATGCTGTGTACTTGGCGGCCAGAAAACTGTAAAACCAATTATATATAATAAAGTTTATTCATTGTCATTGTCATTGTCATAAAAGGGCATTAGACTAACTTTTTCAATATCAGCACCTATATTGAATCCGTATAAATCTTGAAGTAGGTACCTATTTATTACTTTACCTTTTATATAACCTTTTTAACTTTACATATTTATTTTGTTAAATTGTCTTTAATTCATTACGGGCAATATTTAAAGAAACATAAATACTCAACTAAATACATTTCAAATGTAACTAACTACCTATTTAAATAATTAAATCATCGAACAAAGATCCATTACATGAATATTTAAACTAAGACTTAAAAACCGGGCAAGAGCATGTCAGACCACGCTGAATGTTTACGTAGGCTGCCGAGGCCGTTACTACAAACTCGAAAAAATATCTCAAAAAACAACAAGTTTAAACAAATTACCTATTTAAAGTTATTTGCGTACTACTAAAAATCCTATTTTAGTAGGTAATAGACAATTTACTCGCCTGTACCTCTAGAACCGATCAAGTCTACTTAGTCATTGTACCTACTCGTTTCCTTTAAAATTCATAACATGTGCTTTTTATTTTAAAAAAAATAAAGCTTTTATTACTTGTATTTTTCGCTGTAGGCTGTCATTTTCGAGTTCAAACGGTCCCCGAATAATTATATGTACATAATTATTTATTAAGAACCATCTAACGACAAATCACTCGATTTCATACTTAATGTAAACAAAAAATATTTCGTTTTTATTTTCTAGATTTTATTTTACAACTATGTCGGCGTATTTTCAATGTGTAATTATGCCAAATTACAGCTTTACCAAGAACAAAGAGTCTCGGAGTTAAGTCGTGGTCAGACAGACATGCCGAAACTATAAGGGTTACTTGTTGACTACGGAGCCCTACAAAATGTACTAAAAAGTTACAAATAAAACTAAACACGACTAAATAAAAATATCTAAGAACGGCCCCCGCTGCATTGTGCCGAACATACTGGCAACATTTCCTCTTTGAATAGCTATGCTCCTTCGTTACGAGGGGAAGCTGCCAGCTCTTCGGCCCCTGTGACGTCAAAGAGGCGCTTCCCTATTTCGTTGACTAAATTATGTGCCCCAGGACCAAGACTCCACGGACAGAGGGTCTCCACCCCGAATACAATAAGGTTGTCCCTGGTATTGCTCATTTTTCTTTTTTCATTCGCCTCCGCCGCTCTATCTTGAAAATGTGAAAGGGTTAGGGTGTCTACTCATCTAGCGTCCCACACTAAGACCCAACCCATCTTCTAAGGTACCAGAGTCATACCATCCAGTCTTTTTCCATCGTCTCTCGAGATGCCACCCAATGACTGAGATAAAATCACAGTGGATGATATCTTTGCGAGCGGCGTGACAGGGGGAGAGACCCGCACTGAACTGACATGAAAGTCCGTGGCAACCAAAACAGTCGACCTCTATGCCACAGCCACAGGGTATTTGTGTAAAGCGCACGCCGGCACCCCGAGGCGCAAACTTACCGAGTGCCACAAAGTATCCGACTCGAGAAAGGTCCCGGTGTTAACTGACGGGTAAGTGTATTCCAATGACCGGATTTCGAGGCAGACAAAAGTACGCGATCAGTACCTCAAAAACAAAATTATAACAAACCTCATTAAATTATGTTAACCTAAGTAATTATTATGTATAGCTACAAATATTTCCAAATCACTTGGAATGATGCCCATTAGGCTGGCTACATTTTCTCGTTGAATAGATATTCTTAGCTACAGGTCTAGGAAAGAGGTACCACACGAATAAGCTTGTTTTTTATCAGACTTGATTAATAATTGAATGTTATTATTGAACTGCAAGTACGAAAAAACTTTCCTATACATTAAAACAAACAGGAAATGAAACTCACTCAGCTCAGCAAAAGCCAGCGTAGCTACAGAACGATTGTAGAAACTAAATCAGGGTTATCACCTCGCCTTGTCCAGTGCCGCGTGAACAAGAAGCCCGACCATTCCCACCTCACGCGAAGACCTCTCAAAGCGCCCGGTGTTCGCTTCGAAAACGACTGCTATTACACGGTGTAGCCACGCGTGTGATGTAGCTCGACAAGAAATAAATGAATCGAGTAGTGAACCGTCGCGTTACGCGCTTCCGAAACGGACCATCGAATGTTTTTATTACTTCGGCCGTCACCCAACCCCTTCCAAATCGAATTACACAATGTCTTTATTTGAACTAGTGCCTATTTTATAAATAAAAACGAAATTCAGGCTAGGTTTGCGAGTGACGTGTGATAAAGTACAAAGACTAAAAAACCGGGCAAGAGCATGTCGAACCATGCTCAGTGTAGTCCGAAGCCGTTAAGTACTACAAACATAAAAAAAGAACAAGTAATACCTAATTTTCTATTTAAAGCCATTTGGTGCCGTCTTAGATGATTTTAGTAGGTATAAACACTTTAATCGCTTGTATCTCAAGAACTAATGATGTCGTGATAGTTGTCCTTACTTATACTTAAATTCGTTATATCATGCACTTTTATTTGAATTTTGTTTCAGATTTTTATTAGTATTGATTTTTTGTACTTTTGGCTGTAGGGTGGGGGGTCACATGACTCTAACAAAAATTAGCTCTTTTAAACTTACATAACATCACGCCTTCACTCTGACGGACGCTCATGGTGAAAACATAAAGGTTCCTAGTTTGACTACGGAACCCTAAAAAACCGAGTAAGAGCAACGGACCAAGCTCACTTCTTCCGAAGCGTTTTTTACAAAAACAAAAGCTGTGCACAAAAGACTACCCCAAAAACCAACAAGTATAAACTTATTTTCTATTTAAAGTTATTTTGTATTACTCGTACCTAGATGGTTTTCAGCGAAAATTACACTTTTCTAAAACGGTCGCCCAAATAGAAAATTGATGATGTTATACTGATTTTAAAGAGTTATCCTATGTTACCTCACTCGATGTCATGTAAAAAAAAAAACGTTGCTTTTTTTTTCTTGTATGGTATGACCAGAAAAAAAATAGATTATATTTTACAACGTTGTCGCCTTAACTTAAAAGTATTGCTATGCCAAATTCTAAATTACAGCTTTGTAATACAAAGCTTTAATTAAGACTGAGATTACCCGCAGACAGATGGACATGGCGAAACTATAAGGGTTCCTTTGACTACAAACCTTACAAACGGTAAATACACAATGCATTTGAATGCATTGAATTATAAACATAAAACTTTCGTGGGACTCAGACATTAAATAGATCACAACGACAAGCTTGTCAAAGGATATACGTCATGATTTGCGTGAGTATATCCCGTGGTCATCTCTTTAATACAGTAATCGAAAAAGTTTGTGAGGTTTTTAGGAAATTGGTCTTTGAAGTACATACATAACTACATGAACGAATCGAACGAATCGATCGAATCGTTTTCTTTCTAAACGAATTTATTCCTGGAATAAAAATTAATGCTTTAATTAAAAGTTTAATCATGGAAAAAGTAAATTTCCTAAAAACTTTTACTGTTAATAATATAATTTATCATAGAAATAACAAGATACTAGTGCTAGGTATAATCGAAGTAACGGCATTTTAAAACCTTGATTGTGTTATTATCGCGTGCGATTTGGATGAGGATCGAGATTGATTCTTAATACGGTCACGCCAGCCAAATTGCACATCGGGGTTCAATCAGCAGCGCGACGATTTAAATTCGCCGGCTACCATACCACAGTTGCAATCGCCTCGGCTATTTCTTATTTAAATAAGTTTATTGCATTTTGTGTTGCAACTTAAACGAATGCCAGATGTTCATACGTTCCATCGCCTTCTACCCTTTCTAGAATAACTTATTTGTAAAGAACAGCTGTTTTTTTTTTTAAACAGTTCTATTACTTTTTAGGATGTCCTTCTAAGTAATCTTTAAATTAAAAAATAAATTACACTTGAACTGTTTAGGTACCTCGTACTTACAGATAAATACAAAACTTATAGGATATATTACATAGATTAATAACCTTTTAACCTTAACGGAAAAAGGTGAAGTATGAAGAGAAAGTAAACTCAAAAACACATTCATGAAAATGTTAGCCCATGCATCTACCACCCACAGTAGGTTAAGTAATTGAAGCCTTTAATGTCCAACTTTTATAAATTAAATTAAATACATTGAAAAAAATGTGAGGAAACAAACATAAAAATAAATCCTCCTTTTCTAGAAGTCGGGTGAAAACAGGATTGATCGACATTTGTCCTCCGAGCAACCCAACGGTTTCGAATTGAAATTATCAAAATGACTTCATAGGTTCTTCAAACCCAAACAGAGTTGAGAAATTTTCTGCAAAAAGAGCTACGTTCACCAACTCCATCTTAAGTTTATTAATTTATTACGAAGTCTGTGTTTAATGAGTTACTTACCGCAGAGTTGGTTGTTAATTAAATATTCACGAGGATTAATTAAGAGTTTATAATAATTAGACTCCATGCCGTCCAGGTATTGTACCCGTGAACAATAGTTTTATTTTTATTTTTTTACTTCGAGGGCAATTGTTTGATATACCGTCATATATATCAACTTTTTTGTCGGCTATAGTATACTTAGTTACTCACTCGTCCTTCTGTTCTAAAATTTTATAAATCTCTTGGATGTTTTAACAAATGTTATGCTGAAACGATTATTTATAAATAAACTAGTGATTTGAGGTCTATCTCTTCTTGCTAATGCCTCGTACCCCGACTTTATTATAGGTTTCAACACATCAGAAGAAACCGTAGACTTGAACCATAGGTTATCGTTTTAATAGATTTAAAACGATAACCGTCGGCGATGATGGCCTTAGCCTGCTCATGCTCATGGCAGTGGCAACTTTCATTGCTTCCATCCCGTCACACATCATTAACTTCTCCCGTTCTTCTGGCTGTTTCCCTTCACTGTGAAATTCATTATTCATTGTACTCCTTTTCCTCTAAATCGTCAAAACCCTCATTCTCAACCGATTATCGTTCTATTTCTATTCTCCTTGTCCTTTCCAAAATAATAGAGCACTTTGTTAAACAAAGACTGTCTCGTTTTCTTATATGTATATATTATTAAGTATGCAGTAGTAGTGTGTTGTAGTAGTAGTGTTTGACGACACGGTGGCCTAGTTGGGAGTGACCCTGCCTCCGAAGCCAGCGGTCCTGGGTTCAAATCCCGGTAAGGGCAGATATTTGTGTGATGAGCACGAGTATTTGTTCCTGAGTCTTGGATGTTTTCTATGTATTTAAGTATATATTTCTCTATATAAGTAAGTTTATCGTTGTCTAGTACCCATAGGACAAGCCTAGAGCTTAGTTTGGGACTAGGTCAATTTGTGTGAGATTGTCCCGTGATATTTATTTATTTATTTATTTATGCATAATATTTTTAATCCCTCCCAATACGGTTTCTGCCCTGGGCATAGTACTGCCACTGCTTTTGTCAAGGTCACCGACGACATTCATTTAAATATACAAGATAAACATTTACTCTACACGGTAATAACGATATCGTATTTGACGCGTTTCCGTATTGTCAACGTTTTCATAACTCTTATGTCATTTACAATAATGGCGACTGTGACATAAACGATTCTAAAACACGTCAAACACGATATCGTTATAACGCAGTTGAATAGAGGCCCTGGTTTTGTTAATTTCAGTAGTGCCTTGAAGTACTGCAAAGTTCATTATTTTTCTCGCCATCTCCTCAAGAACTAAATTTTTTCTTCGTCGGCCCTTACATGGTTTCAGTCATACCTCCTTGAAAGATTCATACACTGATGATGTTTTGCAAATTTATGTTCCGTAGACAAAAGGAACCCTTATAGTTTCGCCATGTCTGTCCATCCATCCGTCCGTCCGTCCATCCGCAGCCTAGCTCAGAGAGAGAGTCTTAGTACTAGAAAGCTGTAATTTGGCATGAATATACATATTGAGCAAGCCAAAGAAGTAAGAATTAAAAAAAAAAACTCTACACGTAACGTGATGTTTTTTTTTAAGTCTACCACATAGAGCGGGGTAAAGTAGTAGGGGTAGATTAAGGGATCCGTTTATGAAATATTAAGCCTTAAAGCGGAAATTTTTGTTAGAGTCAAGTGTTCCCCCCATACAGCCAAAACTACAAGTAAAAAAAATCAGAAAATATATTCAATGAAAGCGCATATAACGAATTTAAAAGGAAAACTATCACGAGTAATTAGACATCATTATTTCTTCAGATACAGGCGATTAAAGTGTTTATACCTTCTAAAATCATGTAAGACGGCACCAATTGACTTTAAATATAAAATTTGTTATTACTTGCTGTTTTTTTATGCTTGGAGTATAACGGCTTCGGAACCCTACACTGAGCATGGTCTGACATGCTCTTGCCCGGTTGTTATAAGCTACTTTTGAAAATTTTGGTTTGGAAAAAACCTTTCTGAATGTAATACGAGAAGACTTTCATAAGAATTTTATTTCTATAGGCATCCTAAAGTTTGCCTCGACAATAATACAATTTGCCCTACTTAAAAGTCAGTCTAAGGTATAAAACAATCTGGAAAACAGAATCCCTCCTAGCACACGCAAAACAGCTATTAGCTGTACGTCACCATAAAGTGGTACGACATGGTATGACAACCCATTATCGCCCTGGCAGCTCCGCTTCGAACCTAACAACTAATGGTCTCTGGGTTACAGTACATAACATGACTGTTTTTGAGTTTTGATAGTATATTTTTCATATTATAATAACAAAAGCTATGATGGGACAACGAAGGAGGAAATGTAATCCCCGAGTTTTCTTATGTTTGCTGAAATTTGATATTATACTATAAGAGCACAAACAACCTCTTTTCCTGTGATGTGTAACGTTATTAAATAATAACATTTCCTCTGATTTATGTTTCGGACGATTAAATATTACAACAAAGATTTCTTTATCTATAAATTTCGTAAATAGATCCTATACGAATCGATCGTATATACTATTTTTATCCCGAAAAATATTTTGTCTTATCAACATAATTTATAAAACCAAATAGCAGTAGTTACGAGGACGTGTGTAAATTAAACATCAATAACATTATTAAAAGTGATACCTTCGTGTTCGTTTTACAATTATTTTGTTTAGGAATTATTCGTGAGAATATTATCAACCCATGTACGAGTATAAGTACTTAACCCCTTTACTTACAATATAACTTAGATTTTCGTTTAATATTACTAATAGCCTAATATAGCTTTTTAACTTGCGTTTTCTTATTTACTCAAATTAAATGTACTCTAAAACGTGAAGTAAAGTTCTTAAACCATAAATATTACTTTCTGTACCACTAGTCAGATTATGGAGTCGATACTTTTTACCAAATCATCTTTCGACAAACTATATCATTTTGCAAGCTTTCATTTCGCAAAAACGTATTTGTGCTTAAACTATTACATATTTATATGTATATGTTACATGGCCTTATTAAATATGTTACGTTAGGTTAGATTTTTCCCTCCGGCCACGAGGTTTGACAACGTTGTCCAACATGTCGGACGACGAGGAATTTTGATTCCTTGTTGTCCGATATGTCGGACTATCAGGATTTTTTTATTCCTGTTAGTTCGAGGGGAAGTATCTATAAAACGATTGTCTTAAATTCAAGTTCAGTTCAAATTTAATCTAGACACGCCGCAGCGTGATAAACCAAGTTCAAGCAAAGGAACTGGCTAGCTAGCGCCGAGTGTAATATTACACGAACAACTTGGTGCCTCTTTAGACCCTTCTAAACTCAAAACCTATTTAACGTAAACACGTAAAACTACGTGTGTTTAATTATATATATAAGGACATCTAGAAGCCCAAATTTCATGAAGCTAGCTCAAATGGTTATGAAGATATGAAGGTCAAAAAGTCGTAAATTTTAGCACTGACTGACTGACTGACATTATAGTACCTAAATCTAACCTACTTTCAGACGACCTAGAATGAAGAAATTTGGAATCCAGCTCGGTAATTGTGTGTAAGCGTAGGAAAAAAACTAAAAATAAAAAAAAGTTAAAAAACAGGGGGGTCCCCATACAATGGCTGACTAGCGATGACTTCATAAAAAAGTGGTCGGTGCATGGTGAAATGCTCCGAACAAATAACTGCCTTGAAGGATGGCATACTAAACTAAATGAGCTCATAGGCAGAAGAATGAAACCAAACTTATCGAAATTATTGCCTATATTGAAAAGAGTAAAAGATTTTAATGTTATTAAATTAAAAGGAGGAGTATTAGAGAAACGCAAAAAGAAGACGATTGTTCGCGACGAATTTGTATATAAAAGTAATATGATGCTCGAGCATGCAGAAATTGACGTAGGATTCGTTCTCGAGCGAATGTCTTGGAAAGGGTTGATGTTCAAATAAAATAAAAATAGACACGTAGAGATGTTTTAAGTTGCAATAAAGAGGACATATTTGTTTTTTAATATATTTTCTGTCTTTAAATTTGAATATTTTTCGGGTCTCTACTCTACAGCGTTATACCGATACCTATCGCGTTTGACGTGTTTTAGAAACGTTTATTTTATGACTCGGCCGCCATTATTGACAATTACATTACGTCGAGTTATCAAAACGTTAACGATTCTAAAACACGTCAAACGCGATATCGTTATAACGCATAAGAATAGAGGCCTTGCTCATCATTCTATATCTGTGAATGTAAGTTTTATATTACTTATGTACATAACTACATACAACAGGGCCTCTATTCAGTGGTGCTAGACAAGTTGCATTCGACAATCGTTAGCGATTATGTTTCGATTGACAAATGTATGGAATTGACGTAAGCCACCGAGATGGTAACGTGACACTTACGTCAATTCCATAGGTATATTTTTCAATCGAAACATAATCGCTAACGATTATCGAATGCAACTTGTCTAGCACCACAGGGCCACTATTCAACTGCGTTTATAACGATATCGTTTTTGACCTGTTTCCGTATTGTCAACGTTTTGATATATATACATATATATATATATATATATATATATATATATATATACTTAGATGGGCGTGGCTTTTAGCGTACAGGCACTCTGGGCACACGCGAAAGTTAAGTAAAACAGTTAAAAATATTGACCACTAAACAATTTGAAACGTATATGAACTAAGCATTAAATTTAAGTGCAAGTCGGTGGGTATGTGGTGAGACACCCAGCCGCTTAGTGTAGGTAGATGATTACTCGACGATTATGATCTCAATTCACAATTCAATTTTAATTTACCATTGGCATTGTTACTGGAACAAAATATCTGATAACAAACCGGATATTATGCTTCAAGTTAATTAAATTTACTGTGTCATTACCAGAGATGATTCGGTTAACAGTTAATCCGATCAAAAACAATATCAAGGCTAAAGCAAATTGCAAAAATCTCATGGGAAAAAGCTTCTATAAATAGAGCTTGATCTAATTTTGATACAAGTCGAGTTGTCCACAAAATAACATCCTTTAATATGTAGGGTGTGTAGAGTGTAAAAGGGTCATACACACTCTTAAAAACAAAATTTGTCTCTCCTGTGCTCAATAGTTAAGACCTTGGTGCATATAAGTTATGTTTTTATATGATAGGTCTAAAGCAGTCCTGAAGGCGTTTTTGCGGGTATGGGCTTAGCCAGATAATTAGGCCTTAAAAACTTTAACTTTCGGTGTGTCCACAGGAAAGACTAAATCTGTGTTGACCCATAAGTATTATAATTTCAAACCAAAAACCGACCGACTTTAACCGACTTTAAAAATGGAGGAGATTCTCAATTCAACATTTATGTTTTTTTGTGTGTTTGTAACGTGATTACTAACGGAGTAAGCAAATAATGGCATAATAAATTGATGGCAATTGTGGATCGATTTAAAAAGACCCTTTTTTTGTTTGATATGGTAATAATAGAAGGTCAATCAAACTCAACTCAGCGACCCACAATAATTTTAACTAAAAGCCCACTTCAGTTTGACTGACCTATTACCATTTGAGAAGAAGTTATTTTTTGGGTTTTACAAGGCGTTTATTTGATTTTTTTAAACATTTTATTTTATTGTACTAGTATAGTTTCTTTACCATAGTAATTCTTTATTTTAGTCCTCGTCAATACGCACCTGTAAACCGAATCTATGACTAAATGAATACGAAAAAAGGGTTTATTTCAGGCTCTCTAACTTAATGGAACTGTCACTGCCGTCCAAATTTGTACGTAACGTTTCCATCATCGTCATAAATCGACTCGACTACCTATACAAGATTGTTCATAAATTTGAACTCTATGTATGTTTACAACAACCTAGCCCTCTGACTAATAATTTTGTAAATATTTTGCACAATTTGCACTTCTAATTCTGAATTCTATTTTCGTAGGAGCCAGAGAATATGTAATAAGGAAAACGCCTACAATAATCCTGCACAATAAACATGTGAATATAAAAAAAAAGTAGCTCCTACAAAAGAGAATGGACCCAAGTTTAGAAGAGCTTACCACAATATATTTATTGCCATCTTGTTGAAACAACAGCGCAAAAAAACGGGTGCGTCCCACGAGATATAACTACAAAATAACTATTTTCATGTCACTAACGTTTACGAGATATAATGAACGTTAGCTATAATAACAAAATCAATATTTTTATAAGGAATAACGGTCAAGTCATATAATATTCATTTTACATAATATTTTTTAATATAACACTCACAATGACTAATTTCAGTTCGTATAACATACATGACATATAGCGATCATAATACATATTATCTTTTAGTATAAGTGTTACAAGATATAATATCGTATGATATAAATGTGAGCCTCTCTGGGCAGAACCGACTCGGATAGGTTAGGTTAGAAGAGGTTATTTTTTTTACATGCCTTGAAAAAACTATGCGAAATACAATTTGATTGTATTAAAATAGTGATAGGCGTTTATATTTTACGTGCATTATATTTTTTGATGTTAGATTTTTTGATTTATATGTTAGGTGTCATGTACATTATACATTTTAATTGTTATATCAATTGATATTATATATTAATAACGTTATACTTTATGGAAATAGTTATTTTGACATTATATCTTTCGTTCATTATCTCAAGTGTACGTTATATTAAACATATTTATACAAAGTGAGCGTATATATTGTGACTGTTATATGATAAGTTCTTATATCTCGTATTACTTACCCCAAAAAAACACATTAAAAAATTTACAACACCTTTACGTTTTGTGTATGTACAATTCATAGAACTGTGGTTTGATTTTTTAACGTCACTGTGACACAGTTCTATGGTGGTTCATGTTTCCATTTAGCCGATTGTACCTATTCATGTCCATTTATTTGTGACATCCAATACGAATAGGCTATAATTCAATAAATCATTTAAGGCTTAATTTCTCTTGCTGTAGAGGTATGTTATGAGTTATGTTAAGGATAAGGTAGGATTCTTGTGTTTATTTTTAATAGGGATGAAGATATCAAGGAAAACACTTTTCCAATACATTTGAAATAAAAACTTTTCGGTGACGTTTTATGAAATTATACATAATACGTTCTTTAATCATATTTATCATTTACACTCAGGAAACCCGCATTTGCACAAATTGATTGACATATATTTATGCCGATACAAGGGTGGATTCAGGATTTTGGGCCTTATGACCTCCAATCCCAGCACTTGCTGATACAGGTCTCGATCTTTTCACTCAGGGTTAGCCTGTCTAAAAGCAATGGAGGGAAATGGGTCCCTTGCCCCACCTGGATCCAAAACTGGTCGAAAACAAGGTGAGGCAGGAAAAAATTTTTATCCCTCAATGTTTCTTGGTACATAGCAAGGGCTACATTTACATTTTATAGGTAGGTACACAAAATATAGCTTCTAACTATCTCTCTTCCAAATGTTCGAACAAGGACGGCTCTATCCAAGCCACAAACGGGTCTTGATCACTTTGACGAGCGAAGGTAGGTTAAGTAGGTACCTAAGTTATGTTTCAAACTTAGTTTGAATACGTCAAATCCACATTGAGATCGAGACCTATTTCTTGAATTTACCAGTCTACGTCTGCCAGTTAAAATAAAATAAATAAATATCATAATATGATATGAATATGTGCGTCATTGAAATATCATATTTATATATTATATAAATATGATATTTCAATGACGCACTGCCCGTCTCGCCTCTCCTCAGCGGTGGAAATGCAACTTTTAAATATTCTAATTTTCAGCTGAGATGCCAATAACACTACTATTCGTAAGTAGGTTCGTTTCTTGTACAACGTGATATTACTCATAAGTACAGTTATTTTATAACATGAAAGTGGTCACTAAATTCAACCTTGACGCTCAAAAGATAAACTTTTATCAACAAAGTTTCATAGTTTTCACGATGCACACTGCTGCGCCAAAATACTGGACTTGTAGAAAATTTAATCGCAGTTCACTCCATAACCTAGGGAAAACATTGATAAATGAGAAACATGCGTAATTTTATAAGAATCTTAATCTGTAATCGTATCGTATTGGTTCCATTTGTTTGTTTACATCGTCGTACAAACTTAGACTGTTTCTTTTTAGTTACTAATGTCGCTATTTGCAAAAAAATGGTACATAAAATACAAGTTCTGATTTTTCAGTTTCTAACTTTTTACTTGAATTAAGATATTAAGTAAAGATATTATTCAAAATGCTTTCATAAATACAAAATTTAAAAGTAATTATAGTCACTTTTGTTTTAAATTATAAAAAGTCGTCAATTTCGCCGGTAATTATTTTTTGAGGTGGCAATGCATAAATCGCTGTTTAATTTAAAAGCCTCTGTCAGATTAGTTTAAATTTAGGAAGTGCATTTCCGAATACCGATTGCGTTTAAAACTGTTTAAATCGAGTTTGACAGTTGTGTATGCGTTTGACGTTTATAAATTTAAATTTACCGACGTTTAAAATTAGACAACGGTAATCCGAATTGGACCCAATGTCACACAAATTGACCTAGTCCCAAACTAAGCTCAAGGCTTGTACTATGGGTACTAGACAACGATAAACTTACTTACATAGAAAAATATATACTTAAATACATGGAAAACATCCATGACTCAGGAATAAATTCTCGTGCTCATCACACAAAAATCTGCCCTTACCGGGATTTGAACCCGGGACCGCTAGCTTCGAAGGCAGGGTCACACCAACTAAACCAACGTGCCGTCTAAGTTACTAGTGTAAACATTACAAATTCCAAAAAAAAAATTCTAAAAAATCCTGTTTTACGAATAATTTTATTATACTTCTAACTAATAGCGGTATACTAGTGTAGACGGGCTATTTGCACTTTATATCCAAGCTTAAGCTAAAAAAGCCCGGTCAAGCGTGACACGACCGCGCACATTAGGGTTCCGTATCCATTTTATAACCTTTCTCAAATCCAGAAAATATTATTTTTACAAGACAAAAACATAACAAGAACAGTGCCAACAAACTTAGACCTCCGAACCAGTGAAGAACGTTTGCTATGGTACATCAAAGAATTTCATATTTTGTTTGTTATAGTCAGATTTTACGATAACATGTCAACAGCAATATGGTTTCACCGAGTAGAATCCCCTGAACTGCCACTTAATAAAATATAATATTCAAAAAAGGTTCAGCCTTTGGCAGCTTTAGATTTCAATTCACCAGTGTACTCGTTGGTAACTGACTAGTAGCATTTTTAGGGTTTCGTAGTCAAACTACGAACCGTTATAGTTTCGCCATGCCCCGTCCGTCCGTCCGTCCGTCCGTCCGCAGCCTAGCGCAGAGACTCTTGGTACTAGAAAGCTGGAATTTGGCGTGAATATTTCGATCAAGGGATCCATTTAAGATAAGCTTTAAAGCGCAAATTTTTGTTAGTGTCACGTGTGTGTGTATCCTCCCCCTACAGCCAAAACTACAAATACTAAAAATCTTCTATGAAAGTGCACATAACGGATTTAAAAGGAAAACTATCACGACTAAGTAGACATCATTAGTTCTTGAGATCCAGGCGATTAAAGTGTTTATACCTACTAAAATCATCTAAGACGGCACCAAATGACTTTAAATAGAAAATTTGTTATTACTTGTTGATTTTATTTTTATAGTAAGTACTTAATGGCTTCGGAACCCTACACTGAGCATGGTCCGACATGATTTGGCCCGGTTTTTTATAAAACAAATCCCAGTTTAGAAGTGTAATACTGACTTACATTTATAAATTGGCGACTAGTAACTAATAAAATACAACTGTACGTTCGAGAAGCGAAAACTAGTTAAGTTGTACAGTTATTATATCTAACGAAAGCGGGTTTGCTATACTTGTTTGTGTACATGCTCGTGCACGCTGTCTCTGAGTGCGTAGCTGTCGTCTAAGTGACGCCGTAGTGTGCGTGTCTATACGTGTTACAACTACATGTCAAACTCGCTTTCATGAGATAAAAAACTGTGAATAATATTTGTATCTGGACTAGTATTATTAATTATTCGTTTTGTAAGTTTCGAGAAACAGGGCCGGGAATGGAAAATAAGGCTATCGGCCGCACCCAGAATCAGTTAATGACAATTAACTCGTCCCTTAGCGACGATTGAAAGGTTAACTGGAAGAGATCCCTTAAAGGGTTCAGTTCACCTTTGTACATATCTTTTGTGTTTCTGTTTCGATTTTTTTACTTTGTTTTCTTCTGTTTGTGTAATAAAGAGTTTGCATACACAAATACGATTTTTCATACACACATTAACTGTCTCCAATTTTCATTACAGCAGCTTAAACGTAACGTAAGATTTTTGCCATTACGGTTTAAATTAGTAAAGATATTTCAGACCCGGCAACTTGCACGCGGCTCCCTGAGGACGCTGTTTCCGCACAAACGATGCTATCTTCTTATACTCAGCTCATGAACACATCAAATTTCCTCGGAGACGAGTCTGAAAATAAAAAATACACTAGACGTTGACGTTTTTATTTTACTTTACTAATGCCTCTGGCGACGAAAACCGTTGGAAATACAAAAGAGAGATGACTTTTAAGGCTTTTGCATTATTGATGAAATCGGCTTTTTTGTAGGTATTATATAGCACGTCATTGTGGAGGCCTGAAAGTAAGCGCTTACTGGAGAAATATCAAGGCAAAGGCCAATCTTCTTGAAGGCTTCCTATAATTAAATGACTGCTCTTCCCGTCCCAGACTTTATTCTTACTTAATTACAGATTCTATCCAAACTATGCCCCCACGGTGATAGATAGGATGTGTTTGTACAATTTGGTTAACTTTAAAATATATTGCAGCATATTTTATTGCAAACAATAATCTTTTGTTAGTTTTAATCATAAACATTAATTTTAGAGACTAAGCTTAATAGTACAAAGTGTCATGTCATATTTGGGAGTGTTATGATCCATTTTTAGAGGCCGCAAGCCATATACGAGTATAGCCCCGCCTACGCACCTACCCACACCCCGACCGCATCATGGAACGGGACGAGTTCCTATGAGAAGGTGAGACAGAGATATACATAAAAGCCTAATCCAATAGTTGCTGTAAACTAGAAAATCCACATAACAATTAAAAATCATTTCAAGAGTTCAGACGTATATGTAGATGTATGTTTATAACTTAACTATAAAACCAAATAATATAAATAAAAGACCGCAGGGTTTCGAGCAATCGAGCAAAAACATTTTTTTCGCATGTTTTCCCTCGAATCTTCAGAGCCCTGGGCGTTTTAATCATCATATTATTTAGATTAATAGTTGGGGCCTGAAAAAGTTTGTAAGTTTTAAGAAAAAAATGCTTTACTTATATTGAGTTCTAATTTGCTAAACATTCCCGACATTAGCAATATTATCAGCATAATATGTACTTTCTTAAGTAACAAGGGTTTACACGCTTTACGAGTAGCAACATTTAGTTTCATTGAGTGTGTATGTATACCTACTTACTGGGGGAGTTAATGAGATTGAGCGGATTCCGACACGTGATACAAAATACTTGAGTAGGTAGTTTTTCGAAGGGGCTCGGGGCCGGGAGGCTGCATTTGTCCGAGTATTGTAATCCGGGACCCCATTATGTCGATATATGTTCTGGAGATGTTATTATTATCCCTAAACCGGACTTGTCTATTAATTAAACGGCCGGCGTTAATGTCAAATAAATAAGTAGATTTGTTGACCGTTGTTTAATTGATCTCCATAGAGGCCTCCATCTTAGTCTTCAGGGTTGGCAACTTGTTCAGACTTTTTCAAAGCTTTCGCCGTAGCATTTTAAGTAATTGATGTTGATTAAATAAACTAACCACGTTTAAAAAAGGTATCACTCGGATAAAAAAATTAAAGGTGGCTAGGAATCCTGAAACTAAGTCGTTAAAATTGAAAATATGATGTAAAGCTATTGTCAATATCGTGGAGACATCAACACAATTTAACACCATTTCTTAAAAATATTGATAAGTGACCACGATTTTAGGTCTTATATTATGCGTTGTGTGTCATATGTCAACAATATGCCCTTACTACCAGCCGTACTAAGTTAAAACTGTGAAATACAGGTTTCCAACATAGTATTTTAGTCATATAGTCACACTTAACTCGTGCTACAAAAAATATGCTGCCAACGTCGTAGATAAACGATATAGATAGTATGAATATATGAAAACGTACCTAAACACATCATTCATTTACTCGTAGCTCACCCATCATCTGGGAATCAAATCACCTGTGTACCCACACCACACGATAAGTACCCCAAACAGGGTATTAACTAAGCACTAGCTTATGTAACTTACATAACACGTTAGCGGCCAACTTCCATGCTCGTGGCAGCAACTCGTTAGTAGTAAAACTAAGTCAAACAAAAACCTTTTAGGATTACGAAAGCCTTTCCAATGATTGAACAAAGTTCAGCAAAATATAGGTGAACTGTTTTTCATCCCCGACAAAAAAGAGCGGGTAGGGGGGCTCTGTTATAAGTTCATTTATCTGTGTATCTACGTACCTCCCATACATGTAAAGAAAAACTATAATTACTAAGAAGGCTTGATTAGTTCCGAGAGGGCTGAGTTAATAACCTACTAAAATCATTTAAGACAGCACCAAATAACTTGTTGATTTTCAGATAGATTTTTGTGTTTGTACTTTTGTAGCTACGTTTCGTTGTATGCCTAATGGCAAAACATAGAGATCTTTTTAAAAATTGTACACCTGTAACGAAACCTATGTTTACAAATTAATAGATTTCATTTAATTGGAACCCCACACTAAGCATGGTCCGACATTCTTTGCCCGGTTTTAAAATTAAAGTTTTACGAGCCACGTGCAAGCTTCCTTCTGAGCAAATTAATTATGTTTAAAAAAGGAAAAGACAAAGGAAACTGCTTATTTGGGCTTAGGAAGATTGGTTGGAATTGAAATATAAATTTATTTTATGCAGTATTTTTCTGGTAGACGGCATCAGCTAATAGCTTTCTAGACTTATTCTATTTTTTTGTCTGGCTAGGCACCAAACCGGCATGACACGAATATCCTACGAATGACGGACGAGGACATGACTCGCAGGAACGCTTGAATATAGAACGGTTATTTAGTGCGGCTGGCTTAATTTTGTTGATTAACTTATAATTCTTATAAACATAATGCAATATAAGGAACTAACACGTTAAGTCACGATAGACCAAATATTCTAGATGACATCAGCTACTTTTTATGAATTATAGTAACAAGTCTGGAGATTTATGTAAAGTAATTACGACGTCACAAAGTATCTATTGTCAAACCCAAAAGTTGTATGGTTTTCGAGAGTTAATCATAAGAACACAAGAATAAATCTGGTTTTGTTACTTGTATGTATTTGAAGAGGTTTAAAAACTATTCTGTAAATAATTAATCTGTACCACAGTTTGACACAAGATTTAACATAAAATCATTTATAATTTCCTCAGGGGAATAAATGATATATGTGTATAAATTGTAAACTAGATTCAGGTCGCCCACGAAATTTCGTATTCGGTACGTTCACACTGTTCACAGTACGTGTCATAATTTCGATCCCGATCGTGTGTGTACATTATTTTTCAATCTCAAAAGCAATTACGAGTGTGCGCAAGGATATACCTATTATGCCGGTGATAAAAACACAATTTATTGTTCATGACGAAACATATTGCCGATCAGTCGGGCTTGTTGTGTATTCTACGTTGAGGCGTTAATAGCACCCGCCTGTGCTCGTATTATTTTAAATTTACAGCAATTTAATCCGCAGAACTGCCAGGGCGTCCCTTAATGACTTGTTCATGAGTTTGTACACAATGTATTATCCTATAGCAACAGTCGATGGAATCACTGGAGACATTTTAGCGTATGATTTGTGAATCAAAACATTAATGAAAACCTATATAATATTGTCTATAACATTAAAAATACGGCTTGACTTGATAATGATGTTAAATTTGGAATCACTTGGAGTAACTTGTTAAACTAGGAGCTCTATTCCAGTTAGTATTAACCGATCTTGCTTTGATATCGTAATCATATGGATGACGTAAAAACAGTTCTTGTTTAACACTGAGAGCAGGGCCTCTATTCTACTGCGTTATAACGATATCGCGTTTGACTTGTTTTAGAATCGTTTATTAATCGCCATTATTGTAAATGACATAAGAGTTATCAAGACGTTGATAATACGGAAACACGTCAAATACGAAATCGTTATTACCGTGTAGAATCCCAGCCCTGTCATAACGTCAACATTGTTATGACGAATTCTAAGCAAACAAGATGGCCAAAACCTTTGATATTTTTATCGCTTTGGTTTATTGCAGCACGGCTAGCACATGACACCGAGCGAGTTACGTCGCGCGCGAAATTAGACTACCCGTCATTGTCTAATTAGAACGGTCAGAAAAAGACAGGTAGAAATAAAAATTCTCGCGGGTGACATAACTCGCGCGCCGTCTAGAGCTAGCCGTGCTGATCATCATAATCATTACGACACGTGTCTGTTATAACCACCCAAGAAAATATCTAGCGTAAAATTATCTATCTATCAACCGTTAACTCAAGAGATATTTTATCCGAAACACCCTATACTCGTAGGTATAGGGTAAAGGCAGCAGAAGCTCTTTTCTACTGTAAAACCATATTGATTGGTCCAGTAACCTACGGGGGGAAGATGGCCGATCGAAAGATGGCCGGCTTTTGCTTTTGACTTATTCTGTTTACTGTTTTACTCTACTCACTTGACATTGCCGAAATCACTGCGGAATGTCGCGGTGGACCGCCATTATTATAAAAAAGAAGAAGAACCATGTTATTGTATTAATTAACTCGGCCACCGTTACTGTCAAGAAAATAACGTTGACATTACGATAGCAACTTAAAATCAATATGGTTTTACCCAGTAAAATAATGCCCTAGTAGTCTTGTCAGACATGTCATAGTTTGGTATTTCGGTATAATTAGTATATTCCGTTTTTATTGCTTATATAAATACTCAAGTCTTACGGTCTTCACTACCGTTAAAAGACTTACGATAAAATATGTCCAAAATAATAAATCTCTAGATTTAAATAAATAATTGCTTCAAGCAGAAAATGACAAAATAATATTTTTCTTGTAGTTCCTGCAAAATTCAGTAAACAGCCTCCGTGTACTCAGTAGTCAGCCTTTTTAATAATTGTCATTACATACAACTGATTATGTGAATATTAAAAAAGAAAAAAATTACAATATTTTTAAAAACATTTCTATAAGTAAATATACCCCAGACACCTTACGGGTATTAAAATTATTCCACTGATGCCTTTATCTTATATGTATATACGAGTAAGTATTATACATATCCTTGTACACATAATATATAGGAACAAAATATCGCATCATTCATCTCGTTATCACAATACATCATGCAGTGCATATTATTACAACTTAATAAGATATCGTCTAATTTGTTGCTTAATTGTATAAACACAAGAGAAGCAGTAGAAAATGGCAGTATAATCCCAACAAGGATCAGCGATCCGAAAAATTACACCGGCATAGTTTCTTGTCCGTAGCTGATTTCGGAATTTTATTTAAAAAGCCCTTCGGCCCCACGTACGCAGTCGGGCTTATGAGAAAAATAAGGCAACCAACACCTATGTCATGAGTCCGTGACTACAACGATTAGAAACTATTTTATGCTTATTGGAAAAAAACGTAACACGCATAATGTATAAGAGTTTTCACCTATGTCCGTTTTTGCAGTATGAAAGCGAAACCCAGGCTACATAAAAATACATACAAAAAAATACATAAAAATGTAGCACCTGGGGAAAGACAAAGGGATAACAACAAACGCGTCAATTATGTTTTATAGCTCAAAACAAAGGATCAAAGTAGCAATTGGTGAGACTCCAGTAACGTATAAGCACACACATATTGCACATATTATATTAAATAGCTCTGTAGTTTTTTTTTTATTTAGAGAAACCAAAAGCATACATTTTATAATGACAGTTAGGGATGTACATAATAGTAAAGCCAATAACACTACCTTACTATATAAGGCTAAGACGAGTAGATAGTTTACTAAGAAGTTACATATGCACAATGTGGTTCTGTGGTTCTTAATTATAACGGACGTCATCATTCCATAATGATGACGTCAAGTGACGTGTGTACTGAAGTACCATTAGTTCAGTACAGAACGTATAGAGAAAAAAAAACTTAAAATAATTTGAGTGAAAACCATTAATCTATAGCATGCTATGCATATACATAAATATGATGTTTTTTATTTAGTTCTGGGCCTCTATTCTACAAGGTAATAACGATATCGTTTTTGACCTGTTTCCGTATTGTCAACGTTTTGATAACTCTTATGTCATTTACAATAATGGCGACTGTGACATAAACGATTCTTAAACGTGTCAAACACGATATCGTTTTAACGTACCTGAATAGAGGCCCATAAAAAAAACAGCGATTGTTATACTTAAATCGATTATTTCAGATGCGTATAATCACCGTTAGATATCTTCCGGGACAAAAAGAAAGCGAAAATGTAGATACTTACATATTATTTGATAGGGAAACCTTGGAAAAAACTCTTAACGATTGTTATATTCGTATTTCCATCGTTATGAGAGCAAACGACAGAAACGTGACGGGATTTCAGCTGAATTTAAAATAAACAAGATGTTATGCGGTTTAAGTGCGGGGATATTTGTTTTTATTGCATTTGTGTTGTTTCGAGCTGGCAGCATTTAGGATCTACACAATGTGTATGACAATCTTTATCTGCACATGATTTTAGACTGAACGTGATTTTTTTATATTCATCCTTGAATTCTGGCTATCATAAATTTCCGTTCATACATGTCTTAATCTCGTCGTACGTTGTCCTCACTCATTTATTTCGTTTGGAAAAATATATTTTAAAGGGACAAGTTGCTCTTGTAACATTACATTATCCTTATTTAATTGCATTTCGATAAAACAATTTACTCACATAATTACCTAAAAAATTGAAACTCTGAAAGCCTATATGAGATTATTATGTTTAAAAAATATAATTAACTGAAAGCTCTGTTTAATTGCGTCAGTCGTTACTGGATCAATTTCACAATCAACGCGCGGAGACGTTCAATACCTAATTAAAACGCCGATATAATTACATTCCTCAACACCTAGTGACTTCCTCAGTTTCATTTAAACAAACTGGGCTTCCAGGGCCTTATGGGCCTTTGCTATTGCTTTTGTTTTTTTTTTTGGGTATTGCCTTTGATAGCCTTATTTACTTGACAGTAATGGCGGCCGAGTTAAAAACAATACGAAAACACGTCAAAGGCAATATCGTTTTTATTGAGTAGAATCTCAGTCCTGTCCACGTTTTGTTCCTAGGCTTCAATGTGATAGTGCTCGTTACGTCATTTTGATAAATATAAATAATTATCCGACATCGGTTGATTTTTGTAAATGGGAGTCTGAATCTAACAGCAACGAGATAGAGTTCAATTACCTTTGCTCTTAAACGCCATTATCAAATAAAAATGAACTTCAGGCTCATTAAAATATGGCTTAAACTAAATTGCCTTGAGTATGGTTCTCTTAAAGCACACCGGGCCTCACAAGGATATAAACAATAAAACCGGTCAAGTGCGAGACAATCTCGTGCACCGAGGTTCTCGTTCCGCTACAAAATACAATACAAAACACTTTATTGTACATCAAACAAGAACATTATACAGTGTGTAAATGTATACGGGCGTTCCTTTTAACTGTGGTTAGTATAACCCCTACCGAGCACATTTAGGCAGCTTTTGTTAAAATTAAATTTAAAAAAAATAACCATACAAAATAATTTAACACGCAATGTATAACGAAAAATGCAATGAATTAAAAACGCAATTAATGACGTTTCAAAGTTAAGTATTATTAAAGCTGAGGCTACTTAAGCCGAAATACACATTTTCACAAGTAAACATTACGTACTTACCACACAGATGGACTTCGATGTACATTGCGGGTCGATAGTATGTTCAAAAATTAATAACGGTGTATACGTTAGCGTAATCAAAATAATTCTTTCTGTTAATGATTAGTAGAGTCTTAATCTATGTCCAGTTTTAATAAACGCCGGTATACCATTTACACACTGTAGAGAAATAGCACAATTCAAAAAACGAAACAGGTACACAACAGAAGGTATTATCGCTAATTACAACATTTTACACAGTAGGTGGTGCAAACCTCTGAAGCAATTTAAAAAACAGTATGAAACTGGTTGCCAAAAAAATGTTTTAACTCATTAAAATAATATTTAGCCCTAAAAACCTCAATTTTTTAAGTTAAACCACATTGACATTATTTATAATAAGGGTGGATATTTAAAAATATTATTATTAAAAAAAAAATATTAAAAATATTATTCTCCCCTGAATCATTAAATTTAGTACCCAATTCTAATGTTTAATAATAAATATTCACGCTTTGCATGCTGTCACCGACAGCTAAATATGTCGAACTAATATATAATAACTTAAGATCCGTGTAATTACCATATAAATGCAAAATATGCAAATAAACTTTCTGAAAAAAAAACTAATCGCGAACAATAACAAAAAACTTTTAGTTAAAAAAAAAAATATAGTAATAAATATACGCTTACCAAGGTAAAATAAAAATAAATACATACAAATACAAATAAATACACGATAATGACTAACAGAAATAAATAGATAACCATAAATAAATACATAAAAATAAAAAAGATTCAATTTGTATGTGACACCGTATAATTGAGAAGACCATTTAGCGCGCGAGATTGTAATATGTCGATAAATTGTGAACTTGTATGGTACAAGTTCACAATTTATCGTTCACTGCTTCAAATATTACGTATTATTTTTAGATCACCGTCAAATTTTGAACGAATCCTATCCTGTAAATAATTGAGGTCTATCTATTACAGTTCAAAAGATACCACAGCTCTTTTAAGGTAAGGACGGACGGACAGACTGATGGACGAACGGACAACAAAAGCTTAGTAATTGGTCCCGTTTGGCACCTTTTGGGTGTGGAACCCTAATGACTTGTAGAAACCTTTTGTTAACTTGATTTGATTTGAATTGCGTTTGACAGGGAGCTGAATGAAAATTAATTCAAAGAAACCAAACAATAAAAGAAAAAGAAAGTCGGAAAGGTGTGAATTTGACAACGGTAGTTTTAGGATTCCGTAGTGAACTCAAAAATCTAGCTTCTATAAGGAAGGAAACAACAGGTCCATGGGTTCCACATACGCGTTTAATACAATTTTTCGTCACTTCCCTTTATAAGAAGCGATTGAGATTATCTTAGCGGTACCTGGCGACTAGTGTAATATCTTTTCTGGGCTGGGATTCTACACGGTAATAACGATATCGTCTTTGACGTGTTTCCGTATTGTCAACCTTTTGATAACTCTTATGTCATTTACAATAATGGTGACTGTGGCATAAACGATTCTAAAACATGTCAAACGCAAACGCAGTAGAATAGAGGCCGTTGTCTCGAAAAGGTATTTTGCAAGAGCCATCCGTCGGCTGTCGCGACACGACTTCATTACGCCGCCCTTGCCCTACGCAGCGTCAACCTTCAAACAGCCATAAATCCTAGCACCCACATTAAACACTATTGACATCCTTCACTCACAAAGAAACGTTATTTTAGGACGAGAAAACATAAAAAATCAGCAACAGCCAAACGAATAAGTGATGAAACGATCGTAATCCGCCAGGGAGAGCTTTCTTTGATGTTAGCTTTAGGTAACTTATTAAAAAAAACGTTGACTATTGAATTATTTTTGGATGAATTTGAAGATTTACTTTTTACATATTTTGTTTAGTTAAGCTTACAAATAAGAATACAGGTACGTGCAGTCAACATACATATTATATTATCCAAAATTCCGCTTAAAAATACACACGTATCCAATAAACAAAACAACTATGTATCTCGTTGATGCGTACGGATTACCTAAATCAAATGGATACTAGTTTGTTTATTTAACTACATTTGATTGTGGTATCAAGTTTTACATCGTTAGATTAGCTTTGTAGAACAGGTTAAAACGTTAATTTCTACGAAATCAATACTTACTCGTAAAGCGAATGCGATCGTGTGTGACTCAATTTCATCCAATTACCATGAAGCGCGATCCATAACCTAGTCCGTGTAAACAACTGAACCTACATTTAGACTACGTTTTTTTTATTGGATTCGAAATGAGAGAGGTAAATTTGAGAAACAACGGCAAGAGTTTTACATGCTAGGCATGCTTACGGTACACTCGCTTGGCCTAGTCAGACTTTTCTCCAGCCATAAAATTAATGCATGTCTTAAGCGATGAACTTTTCAACTCGGCGCACCTTTTTTTTTTTTTTTTTTTGATGACGAAGTGGAAATGCATTTACGCATCCCCCCGATGGCCTAAGGATGACCGTGCAATGGGGGGTATAACGGACTCTCACCTAAGCGAACTACCGTTTAAAACCACTCCGGCGTAACCCTCCTGGCTGGTTAACGGAGACGCCGCGGTACCGCCAAAGCATTGCCCGCTGGGCGCCTCCCAGCCCGCTCCGAAGAGCACACCGCCAAAGGAGGAGACGACTGCGTACGCACACAGCGATCTCCCCAAGCTGGGGGAGCCGTGCAATGTGGGCCCTTCACCCACGTGGCTCCCCATGAAGTTCAGGCGATCAGCAAAAGCTGGGTTCGCCTTCCCTTCACAGCCTGCATGGAGTGTAGGGTGTTTTCCGGCAGGCTATTCCCCCCAGTCGCAGTGACCGGGGTAAGTCCACGATCCTTCAAACACCCACACTACACCTGTCTCAGGTCTAAAATGTCCTCTGAAAACAGAGGTCACTAGACCCGAGACTCACGTCTGGGCGAACCAGGGTCGCTTTCCGGGAACGGGATACGGGGACACCTACCCGAGCTCCGTCCCTTCAAACTCCCCCTCGTCGCCCCCCTCATGTGCGCTCTTTTGGGGAGTATTTGGTTCCCCGGGCCCGCGCTGGCCCTGGAAAGTGGATATCCCGCCACTGGTTCGGTGGAAAAGGGGGGAAGGATGGGAGCTTGGAAGGAATGGGAAATCGGGAAGGTGGGAATGGGATAGGGACGTGCCGCTCTTAGTCTGGCCCCTCACCCCGAGCCTTTCCGGTATGGGTAGCCCTGTCCGGTATAGCCACGGGGATCATAGAGACACGCAAGCCCCCCCACCACGGCAAGGTGGCAGCACAATCGGGGGGGGAGGGGGGGAACTCGGCGCACCTAATAATAATCGGAAAGTTTAAGTTGTCACGTCAGAGCGTTTGTGCGTGAAATACAATATAGAACTCAACTCACAAATAATAAAAAACAGGGTCTCGGTGCCGAATAGCTCCCATTCTCATTTTGTCACGATATATTAAATATAGTAAAGAGCAATGAAAACTGGTCACTTAGTACAGAACTTCTATAGAAAGCGACCAGTTTTCATTGCTACTGAGTGTAGATAAAGACCTTCGACATAACCTTAAACGGTACAATCGATTTTCATGAGGCCTAGCTACCATCCTGATTAAATAGTCTTTTATTATAAAGGCGCATTCTATTCTGTTTATCTTTTTGGAAGCTACGATGCCACAGCCAGACACAAGATACACGCACAAACACACACACACAGATACCCTGATTTTGCGTCAGGGTTTAAAAAGTGGCTTATGCATGGGTATTAGTGGACTTGAGCTTATTTTTTAGTCTCTCGGGACGTACTACCTTTTCTTCCCCATGTTCTTGTAAAACATTCTGCTCATGTCGATGATTCACCCATAAACGGCAGGACGGATTGAAATGTAGCACACGGGGCCCCAAGCCTAAATCCAATCATAGAACCATTTTTACTTAAGATTTTTTTAGTTCCTGCGGAAATAACGTTGAGCGTATGTGAATAATGTTATGAGCAAACGTTAGTTTATTGATTTTCTCCTTAATTATTGTTAAGTAACATTTGTGCTTGTGTGGTTGCCGGGTTAGAATAGTGCCACTTTGTGTCTTCCCGTGGATGTCGTATTGAGGCAACAGCAATAAGGGCTTGTCTGTTAGGCAATGGGCTTGCAACCTGTCACTAACACTAGTAGGTAAACTTAAAATGTTGTTACAGAATTATAAACATGCCTTTTTCGGTTGTTGTTATTGTCTGTAGCTCTGCCTACCCCACTCTGGAAATGAAGGCGTGATGTTATAACATTTGTGTACATTGTTTTAATTATGAATACACGTAATAGAATTCTCACTGGTCTTAGATCTTGTGTTGCTCAGTTTGTACTAAACATAATAATATTAGGTGTGACCCTAGTAAAAAGAAAATGAGTGGTTAGCAAAAACTCGAGTATTTGAACAGGAAACATCTGCAAACAAAGGCCAGCAAATAACTTAAGGAAATACTTCGTAACAAACCGTCGAAGCGCACCGGGTAGAATGGGCAACCTAAAGAAATTAAAGGACTTGCCGACCCATTCATGTTTCCGTTTAAAATAATTTCGCTTAATATTACTTTTAATCAAATTAACTAATAATTGTTGAGCACAATTTAAAGATTAAAACGATATCAAGATTCTTTTGAGACGTAGGTCAAGGTACTTTAATGAGGTCGAAACCCGCATGACATTTCTTCACTGGGCTTGTACCTATCTACTGTAAATAACGTAAGTCACTTCGAATACAAAGAGATGGATCCACTTTTGTACCTTATTACAATGCATCAAGGTGATACTCATATATACTATAGGTACCTACTTCTACCTATCGATTCGTATAACCAACCGATCCGCCACAGTTAATGGAATTGGAAACGGTTAAACAGTAGAACCTCCTCGAAATAAAATGGGTACTAAGTATTAGGGTCTAACACACATACGTGTGTACATACCTAAAGTCTACGAGTATACACGTGTGCGCATTAGAATAGAGGCCCAGTAAAGATGAGTAGAGATATTTTTTTTAATTGGGAATGAATACGTGTCCATTAAGAAGGTATCTAAGTATTGAAATGCCATAAGTTCCATAACATAACATAATTATTTTTTATTTAGAACTGCCTATTCAATATTAAATATTCGGTTTCAAACAAAAATTGCGTAATAGTTTACTTCTAATTCTATCTGAAACCGGATGACTCATTGAAAGATGTTTGTTTTTTATTGTTTATTACTTTTCAATGTATCATTTTTATTACATATACATAAATATTATTAGATAGTTATTTCTGCAATTAAGAGTAGTGCATATTTATTTATTTATTTCTATTCCCAGATTACAATGCCACACTTTTTTATGCATGTATTTTAGTGAATCTGAATATTTCGCACTTCCCCCGTTTTTTGGAGGTGCTGGCAGAATAACAGCGTTGCGATCTCGTGCCACAACACCTGCTGAGCCAGAACCTATTCATTCGCACACATTGCTGGGCTCCAGGACGCACACGCGTGTGCTCTGCTTGGTTACTGCCAAGATTGTATTGTATAATATATTTGTTATATAACTGTGCTGTAATAAATTGTTTTCTTTCTTTCTTTCTTTCCTATTCGATACAGATCCTGTGACAGCCTTTAAAGAGGTGAGCACGAGGTCACGTGTTTTTTTTATAAACATATAAAAATATAAAGGAAAATATGTAAGCAATACTTTACTCCGCCAGGTTTTTGCAAAAAAAAACATCAAAGAGTACAATTTTTATTTTTTATAATTATAATACGGAATAAGGTATCTATTAGATATTTAATTTAAGTACACAAAAACTAAATATTCTACAGAAGTTCTCACTTTGATATTACAACGCGGTCCGTTATTACAATAAAAAAGAAATTGTGTAGCCAGAATGCTATGTATGCTGTACAAAAAAGCGAAAAAAAAGAAGCATTTGGTTATTTTTGTAGAATTGTAGGTAAATTTTATAAAAGTACATTAATTTATTAAATTGACTTATATTACACTTTTTATAAACAAATTACTTGTTTCCACTATTATTAGCCAACCTGGTCTAGGCCCGTTTATAACGGCTCTGGCTTTTAATTCATACTCGTCCAGGAAGGCTAGCTTACTGCTCACTAGAGTTAACTACTATTAAGTGCAATGTACAATATATTAATATGCTCGCCACTGCACAAATCAAATATTACCCTCTAAATAGATTATATAGGTAAGCAAATCATTCGAAAGAAGCGGTCTTTCCTTTTGGAGATAAAGTCGTTCCTTTTTAGGGTTCCCTAGTCAAACTAGGAATCCTTACAAACAAACAAACAAACAAAAAATCATTTATTGCCACGTAACATAAAACATAAACGTAAAGGTACATTACAATACACAAACAAAAAATTAAAATAAACTAAATTACACCATACAGACATTTCACATTCACTCATCTCACAATCAGACATTCCAATCATACAAACAAAATAAAGGAACACAACAGAGACACAAACATGGAGGTGGCAAAAGGCTCAGGCTCAGCCTGTGCCACGATTGTAATCGCAGCGCTGATTTTCAGCCTGCACCTTACCTCACTGGGCAATTTACGACAAAAGAGGTAAGTAGGGCTAGCAATTGTGATATTTTACAAACTTATGTTACAGCTACAATTTGATTTGCAGTTTAAAAAAACAAGTGAAGTTAAGTATAGTTAACATTACACAACTAGTTACTGCGGTGATAAACATATTACAAATGAGACACTCCGCTGGGCGCTACTGGACGGTTCCGTGGATCATAGAATACTTTAAATAATTCAAACTTTAAAATACTATAAAATACTTTAAATAATTTAATTACTCTCTGATAGTTGCTTGTTGAAAAGTAGTTCATGAAGTTTCTTTCTGAAAGTCGGAAGCGACATATTTAGACGAAGTAGTTAGAAGTGGCCCTTATAGTTGCGCCATGTCCGTCCGTCCGTCCGTCCGCAGCCTAACGCAAAGACTCTTACCAATAGAAAGCTGTAATTTGGCACGAATGTACATAACCAGGCCAACAATGTGGTACAACAAAACGTAAAAAAAAAAAAATGGTACCTTCCCTGCTCGTAATTTGGGGATGTATTTTTTTTTCTCGTCTACCCTATAGTGTGGGGTATTGTTGGATAGGTCTTGCATAAATATTACGGGGTTGTGGAAACAGTTTTTCGATTAAGTTATCCGTTACACTGAGCATAGTCCGACATGCTCTTGCCCGGTTTTCAAACTTGTCTATGAAAAACAGTCACGGAACGACTTGATCGTCATTAACTAACTTTGAGTGCGTCCTTTTGACTATAGTGGTTTAGGCAACAAAACAATTATTAAGAACAAAATTGACACACACGTCTTTGTGTGGTGTAATTTCCGATGCAATTTTCATGTATTTGTACATGCTCACCACACACGTATGCAAACATGGGGCCCGTTGCAATTCATCAATACCGGCCTGTAATTGGATATCGAACCCTTCGTACACACGTTTCGGATAAATCAACTGTTAAGTACTCCTTTTCTTTTGTGATATTAAAATATATTATACCTTTGTCTGTTGATTACACGAAGGTTTAAGGGCCGACATAGTTGTTTTTTTAATTTGTAGGTACAACACATAAACACTCTTTGATTTCGAAATACTTTAGCTTATTTATTAGAGAAAACATTAACGCATTCACAAACTTGTATGACAGTGAACGCTTATATACGCGTCGGTGGCAGTTAATGCGTTAATGATAGTAATGAGGATGCCAGTGTACATTCAGCGTCTGCCAGCACAGTCTTTGGTGTATAATATAGAGTAGTGACCCGCCCTCGCTTCGCTCCGGGTTAAAGTACTATACATATAAACCTTCCTCTTCAATCACTCTATCTATTAAAAAAAACCGCATCAAAATCCGTTTCGTAGTTTTAAAGATTTAAGCATACATAGGGATATAGGGACAGAAAAAGCGACTTTGTTTTATACAATGTAGTGATAGTGATGATACATAAGATACCAACATATACACTACAAGGTACTAAAATGTGTTAATATACACTGAGAAGATTATGACAGTAACAGCACGAAGATATCAGGTAACAAATAACAAATTGAAGACGATAGGTACACTTTTAAACTATTATTTTATGGCGTAGATACTTAACCCACTTTCGTGAATGTATGGCATGGTTCACAAGCATAGGTATATCCTTATAATCTGTACACACACACATATCCCGAGGGAGCGACCACATTGACGCATAAAATACGTCGTCGTTGCGTAAACAAAAGAATGGGTCATACTAATTAGTAATTACATGGCGTCAATTTTGACGGACCGTTATATACGCACCGTTAAGCTCCGGTGTGGTCGCTCCCTTATGCCTGTGTACAAGCGTCTTACGAGTAGTATTGGCTGACATTGCCGTAGATTATACGAAGTTACATTTCTAGGAATCCTTACCTAACCGATCGAGACGGGGATATTCCACACATGACTGTTTTATTGCTAACTCAAACGTAAGATAACGTTGAAATCACGTAGCCTACTCGTAAGTCGATATTAATTAATAATTGCGATCGTCAGATGACGGCCCCGGGCGATGTAGGTAAATGAGATTCAGACACAATTTGACATGGAAGGGTGCGGCCCGCGCAATGATTAATAGCTTCTATCGTTACTTCTGACTCTAAAACAGCATCCTTTGAATATGTATTTGAGTATTTTGAACTGCGCGTTCATTTTGAAGTACGGTCGCGTGTACTATAGTTGAGTATTTGGCAGTTTATTTGGGTATCATCAGTATGCCAGTCTACCTCCCCTCCCTTCGACTACATCCGAGTGGAGGTCGTTTATCGCTAGTCCTTTAGGAACTGTTTATTTTTCGTCTTTGTCCTTTCCCGGGGTTGAAGCCATCTTGTGACATGCAGACATACTTTCGCATTTATAATATCAGTATAGATATAGGCGAAAATACAATACCATCGATTAAATACGGGGATAGAAAATATTTAAACAATACTTTACTTATCTAAGTGTAGTATAGTGTGTAAGTGTATTATTACTAGTGTGTGTGTGTGTGTGTTTTCTGTACCAATTACAAATCTTATATCCTATAATACTATTAAACGAGCCAATTTTTATGTTTGTTATGTTGTATAAGAGAATAAAGGCGTACTCTTAGGCGAGGGGGTTGCAACCTGCTACTAATCTAATCTAAAATAAAAATAATGGTAAATATCGTAGTCTGTTTGTGCAAAATGTGGTTAAATAATTATGAAGAAGTCTTTTTAGAGTTGTTGGTATTTCTGTAGCTCTGCCTACCCCACTTTGGGAATGAAAGCGTGATGCTATGTATGTACGAGTATGTACTCGTATGTATATTTGTAATCACGCTCTCGAAAACGGTGGCTGAAATAGGGGCTTATCGGGTCAAAATATCGACCTGTCAAGTCCCTTCCGGGAAAATTCGGGTTCAGAGGTATATCACATATATAGACGAGAATAACAAATTATGATTTAATAGTGTCGTCTACATACACCCGAGTAGAGTCTCCCAGGTATTATGTATAAAGAGGCTTAATTTGATACTTAAAGACACAACCAAACATTAGCGAGCAATTTTGTCGCTGTACTTATAATTAAGTTACAAGCAGCTGACGTGGGAAGGTGTTTTCAAGAAAATTTTCAACCTCTGAAACATAAAAGCCGTTGTGGGCGGGCGGTTCCCAATTGTATTAACACATAGTACTTGACGTACAACAATAATAAAAAGGCGTGGGCGCCTCGTGGTAGCGCGATAGGTGTAGCTCAGGTTTGCCTTTCAAATGCACTAGGCGGGTTATTGACCTTTTAAAACCATTTATTAATATAGTCATACATTATTACATTATTACCAACACACCTTGAACTGTAAATGAACCACGAAGTATCTGTGTACACATGGATTCTTTTGAGACAGTACTTACTTGATTATTATTTTTTTGTTACAAAATTATAAAATTATATTTGATATGAGTAGATTTACAAAAAAATACTCGGGCTATCTTACACAAATTGACATAGATGGTCCAAAACTCTAGGTATGTACCATGGGTACTACACAACGATAAACATAGTTAAATAGAGAAATACATACAACAATACATCGAAAACATCCAAGACACGCTCATCACGCAAAAAATTGCCCATATAAAGACTCGAACCCGGGACCGCTAGTTCCGTAGGCAAGTTCACTACCAACTAGGCTAAACACGCCGTTAAATGGCAATTTTTAACACAAAGCTAATTGATAGCAGCGTGATTATCCCTTTTTCTACTAAACCTATACACGTTCCAGCAAAAGGTTTTTTATAGTAAAGTCACATTTATAACTTAATCAAAATTAATTGGAAATACCACCTTGGCCATGACTTGCTGCGACAAAACCTGACAAAGTATTCAGTCGAATGATCTAATTTTTCAGGGGCGGAATATTTATGAAAGTAGTTTACTGCACTAATGGTTAAGATAATGTTTGTATGTAAACCCTTGGCTGTACGAAACACAGAAAATTTAATAAAATATTTATGAATATAAACTATCATTATCAGAGAACAATCTCACACAATTTGACCTAGTCCTAAACTGCGCCCTAGGCTTGTTTAATGGGTACTAAGCATATACTTACATAAATAGAAAAAATGAAAATTCCGAACTTGTTACAAAAATACTCAATAAAAGAAATTAATGTGTGAGCAGCAAAACGTTGGACCATAGCTAAGCGCAGTTAAAATACAAACAACGCGGACGAAAAAAGTCCCGCTATGTTAAGAAAAGTATCTATACAATTCTATGGCTAATTTTCGTCGAACAGCGGAAAAGTTTCATAGAAAATTTAATTGCGTGAGCTAGCGTGGCCAACTTTTTGGTCCTTACCCATTTATCAAAGCCAAATATAATGTCAACCCAAGTAATCTGTCATATCAGTCATTGACTAACAGGGTGACTGCACGGTTGACATTATTATTTTGATAAATAATTAAGAGTGCGCCGAGGCAACGATACGTAATTACGAAAAAAATGCGTTCGTTTGATCGCCTGCTGCATTGTTTTTACTGAAGCTTTAGTTATGTAATTCATATGTAAAATATTTAAGGAATCACTCTATTTATCATACACTTTAGAAACACGATTACTTGTACTTCCCTCGATAGAAAAAACATCCAAAGATACCTCTACATAACAAAATAAACACTTAGTACGGCGTAATTACTTCACGGAAGATCATCAGTTTTGGATTTACAACAAAATTACACGTCTTCTATAACGTCTACACTTTACATTTTTAAAATGTGTTTTATTTTACTAATATGAAGGAAATACCTAAATCCGCACGCGTTTCGTCCATTTTAGCCAGAGCCGTCACGTTTCCCCCATGTGCGCATTAGTCCTGCTTCGGCCGTCGGACGTGGAGGCTGTGTCGCTTGTTGTTTGGTTGCGTTTATCGCGATTTTTGTGATTATTCACTTTATTTTAAATGGGGAACAAACACAACCAAAAAAGGAAATGGAGGAATGCTAAACGCTTGCGTGAAGAAATGAAGTAAGTTAAAATCGTAAACCTACTGATAGTGGAGTCGTTCTAAGAAACCTGATTTGACAGTTGTCAAAATGCCACGCTAAGGGAGGAGAAAATAAATCGGTAGTAACATAGACTGATTTTCGAGATGTATCGATTTGTATTATTAAGACTTTGTAATCGTTTAGTAGTAGTCTTGATGTTTTGGGCCAAAATTGGTTTGTTTACACAAGTAATTTTAAACAACACGCGAAGTTCTTTCAATTAGTAGTTATATAAAAATACACTTCTATGGTGAATATTTACCAAGATATAAAAATAGTTTAGCTAAAAAACACATTTACAGGCAAAACAGGCTTCTTAGAACGACCCGAGGTTTTTTTTACTATAATTAATTATATAATATTGTTACTTCTTGGGATGGTTTCAATATTTCTAGAGCAAGACATCTCCAGAAATCTGAAGACAAAGAGAATACTCCGTAAGTATACTCATTACCTAACAACAATATTTCAACAAATGAGTAAAATTGCAAAATTATTCAATTTTTTTTTATTTATAGGGTTAATGTTCCAGTTGTTGGCACTTCGCTACAAAACGAAGAGTTACCTAATGAACCGGTGAGGTATGCGTAAAAATAGTAAGAGGTGTATAGGAAAACATTTTAATAAATTTAGTATGAATTTCCACGTTATCTTTATATTTTTTCAATTTACAGAGTAAATGAATTGGTTGACATCGATTATAAAATTTACCACACAATGGAATTGTAAGTCCCAAATAGGTACGAATTATTTTTATAGAATGAGGATTAAAAAATTTCATCCAAAAACCAATTCTGTTAATAAATAAATTATAGTTAAATCAAAACGTTCTGTTTTATTACAGGATGCCAATGGACCAAATATCTTGTCTTTCAGTGGATCGAGAAATAGACAATGACATTGCTTACTCACACAGACAAAATAATGCCGTGAAGTAAAATCCGATATTGATTATTGTTTTTTCTTGTGTCGTAATATTTTTTTCTAAAGATACCTGCGTACATTATTCATTACATTATATACATACATACATTAAGTAGGAACTTCTAAATATGTATGTGATTGGTACAGCGGCTTTAAGTTTTTAGTTTTTTAAAACATCAATTTTATTTTATACTTTATAGTGATTAGAATCAGACGTTGAAGTTTTTGCGGAAATAATCATGGATAAACATTCGTACATACGGGTCAAACTAAGACCCTTTTTTAAAGACGGTTAAAATACCAAAACCTTCTCCTATGTGAAACAAATACTTTTCTGAAAACCGCATTAAAAACGGTTCAGCCAAACGTGAGATAATCGCGGACAAACATACATACATACATACAGGTCAAACTGAGAACTTCCTTTTCTTTGAAGTCAGTTAAAAATAATAACTTGAAGAAAGGGTCGATGACTGGGATTTTTGCCCTACTTAGCCGTTCTATTACTTTACATTAGGTATTGAGTTCACTTTATTTTGTGCTTAGAATATTGTAAATAAAGGTAATTAGGTTTTATTTCATTTCAATATACAGTCACATTAAATCACGGGGTTGTTGAGCCACCATAGAACTCTGTCCTAATGACAGCGTCATGTCACGCAAAAGAAATTATTTACGTCAAAATTTACCGTCAACTTTCTATGAAAGGGTTCTCCCGGTAACCTTCGGAGAGGGAAGATGGCCAATTGGAAGATGTACGGCTTTTACTTATGATTTATTCTCTTTAGCCGAACAATTGCCCAATAAATATTATAATTATTTAAAACTAGCTAAATACACCTTAGTTGTACAAACGACATTTATTAAAAAATAATCTATCTATCTGTGAGAGGGTTCTAGAGTGGCTCAACAATCTCGTGATGTAACTGTACCTCATACAAGTAATTCAATCCTACCTTACCTACCGACAATAAACAACAAATTTAAAAAAAAATGTAGGCTGAAAAAAGTTTTTAACTTCTTATAGTGAATATTTTAATAAAAGTATTCGGAATCGATTATGTTTTTTTATTTTGTAAACATTGGTAGCAACCTCCGTGCCTAGTGGATCGGCGCACGGCTCGTCAGGCGCGGCGCGCGGCCGGCGCATGGCTCCAGCTCGCTCCTTGCTGGTGTGCTATACGCACACATACACAGAGTGCATAAAATACCTAAAGTTAATGAGCGCAAAAAGCTCGGTGCCCCCTTAATTTTTAACTTTTACAGGTAACTAAGACTCAAAAACTAATGCTCGCACTCTTTACGCAAAAGCCCTTCCCGGGAAATGAACCTAGGCCCGCTTGAAAAGAACCCAAGTTTGATGAAAACCGGTTTCGCTGTTTAGGAGATACAACATATCAGCCAAAGAACGTCGATGACTTGGCATACGAGTAGGTACTGCCGTAATACCAAAGAATACTAACCTAACTGCAATGCAACACCCAAAGCATTATATACTCTATTCGTAACCACATTAAATTTAAAATGCTAAAATTATTACCATTCCGTTAGCTACCTTCTTTGATATTACGATAGCATAGTGAATATAATTTGTGTAACCATTTATTTTGTGTAGTAAAAAAAAAACTAAAGTAGGGGTCGCAATTACCTATATCGCTGTTTTTTCTATGTATACCTAGTTGTTTAATATTTTAAATACACCTCTCTCCAGTGAGTCCATTGATTGACATTGTTTTAATGTAAACGGAAGCTGAACATTCAATCCAGCAGTCCAAAAAAGTTAGGAAACGTTATAAGCAATCATTGCACATCGTCCGTTACAACTAAACTGTTTTCTACTTTGCTGTTTTATCAAGAAAAATAACAGTACATGGGACAAAACGTGCAACACAAACAAAGCGATGTACTCGTAAAAAGCAGCAGTAATACAGTTAACTGACCATTTGCGACTCTTACAACTTGCAATAAGGTTCACTAGTTGCCAGTTAACAGTAATGCCATTGCTACTTTCCGTTTACAGTAACATTTCATATTAGTTTCATAAAAGCCCTTGGATTAGAATTTGTAATCCAATTGCAAAAATATTGAAAGAGTACCCATTCATTTCATATCGTCATGATCCACCATCGGTCTTCAAACGCCAAACTACTAGACGCTAAAAAGATTCCCCTCGGATTCCCGCTAAACAGTTTACAGGAACCTTTTCCGGTTCCGTTATAAACAGGATATTTTTCCACCGTTGCAAGCCTATTAACTGTCGCAAAAAAAACATTAAATGTTTAACGACCTTGTGAAATTTGCCGTTTACGATGCTCGAAGTACGTGGTTTTACGTAGCAGCTGCTACGAACATTTGTAGAGGCTGCTACGCGGTAGCTTTATATTGTTAAGGTTTTATTATTTCTTCGTGTACAACCTATTACTTATTCTATATTTCAAGTGAATTCAGACTGTTTATATGTCAAGAACACACATTAAAAAAATGAAGCCTTGAAGCCTCGAAAAAAGATCGAACGTACCTCGAAAGCTTTCCAAAGTTATAATGACACGCCTTGTCGAACATTCAAATTCCCAATTAATTAGGTGCATAAGATACAAGTATCATATGTTGCAGTAATTCAGATTTAACTCTAGCAGAACCATCAGTCGGTGCTCATCGCGGGAACAGTACAGATTCAAGTTTCCCCGCTCGGTGTCTGGTAACAAGTAATCGTAGACAGATTTGCCTGTTCACCGCGTGGACGGACCAAGAATGAAACACGGAATTATTAATCCTCAGGGCATCTCTCTCTATTTAGTTATTGAAGAAAGAAAGGTACTGAGCAATACGTGCGAGTACCTTGTCTGTTTAACCCGCTGATTGCACATTGTACCGAGCGCTAATTTGTCAGGCGCTTCGAATAGGTTAAAATATAATTTTAGTAATCAGTAACACGCCACGTGCTTTCAAATTTAATTTGAGCGCTGACCGTAAACGGTAAACTTTATAGTGCGTTAAATACTCGTGGCCCTTGCAACGAAAACAAAAAGTAATAATTACGAGTGCGTCGCTGTAGAGCATAGTTACCAGACATTACAACACATATCCATAAATTTTCCCTCGTGAGAGGGCACTCTCGTCGTGAGTCCGCGTTATACTGGAGGGTTGAGAGTGCCCGGATATGTAACAGGCGTTCTGTATGTAATTGTGCTATAATGTGGACCTAAATTAAGCACTTGATTGTATGAAAATGTTATATATATTTTTGTTGACGCCGACCCATGCTTATGTAATCCATTTAGTTTTAACCCATCTTAGGTTCAAAAACATTGTTTTTTTGGGTTCTGTACCCAAAGGTAAAACAGAGGCTTATTGCTGATACTGCTGTCCGTCCGTATGTTACAGGTTCCCTGTTATTTGTATATATTATGTAAAACGTCGACCCAAAACCGAGTACTGAATTAGAAATAGAGGACCATAAATGAGATGTTTTACGATCCTAATATAAGGTGCATAAACGAATAGGGATAAAACTAGATATAATTATACCGACAAAAAAAATAAAGTTGGTGTTATTATTATTATTTTTAGGATTAAAATAAAAAAAATAGTTGCTGTTGACCCTATCGGAACAAAGTGAAGTATCTTGCCTCATATGAGGTCTATTGATATTAACTAAACGGTTTTTTTTTAATTTCTGTGTCAATGAAACAAATAAAAAAACCAAAAAATATGCTAAAAACAAAAAAACAGGAATTTCTTTAAAATAAATCCTGATAATTTCTAAAATTACTTACAAATATGCCCATATTACCTCATGTCATTATTAGCTATAATTATTTATTAACCCATTATATTGAATTAAAAAAAGAATAACGTTCTAATGCAAACACGTCATTTTTGATAAGCGGTCAAAGATATTATGCCGTTTAGTATGTGTCGTCCATTTTTATGTTTTTATGTGTTCGGCATATTATTGGGTTTTTTTTTATTTGATTTACACAGGAAATGCTCTAGAATAAAAAAAAAACGTTTATTTCAATTCAATAGACATCAAATGAGGCGAGATATTATTTGACTCGTTGTAACCTTCGGGGAGGGAAGACGGCCGATTGAAAGATGTCCGGCTTTTACTTTTGACTTATTCTGTTAACAGATTTACTCTACCCACTTGACACTGGCGAAATCACTGCAAAATACCGCGGTGGACTGCCATGTAAAAGAAGAAGCAGCTGCACAGTTAAGTGCTTTGTCACTTTAATGTCATGTTTGAACTGCTATACTAATCTGTCAAAGGCGGTAAGCGGACAAAGTACAGGGGGCCTAACATGGTCGTGTTTATCAACGGGGATAAACGTGGATAACACATCTGTCACTTTCTGATCAGTATGTCAGTGCAAGAATGATGGAAGTTTACTTACATCGATAAACACGACCATGTCAGGGCCCCTGAAGTATGCAGTTACTTATAAGGCCCTCCGTAAGTAGCAAAAGACAGTTGAAATAACTTATTCAAGCATCTTGGTCTTGTATTTAAGAGCATTATCATTTCAAAAATTTATGAAATTCTGTATTTTGTTTTTTTTTTTTATTTAATTACGTACATTGTGATATACATAGGTATACAAAAAAGGCATCATTAAAAAGGAGTGCCGAACTCGCCAGTCCAACGCGTAGGCACTTTAATAAGGGTCTGAAGTTTCGGAGAGCCGGGTTGGCGACAACGTGACCGCCACGACAATGCCATTTATGTATTCTTTTAACATAATATAATAAGTATAGTTTATTTAAACAATTATATCATTCAGATATGATAACACTTGAAGTAAATAGAAAATAACGCATCGTATTTTTAAAGTTACTCCAAAAAAATTATAAGCTTACGTAGTAAGACTTCACTAGATGCTTCATGTATGGTCATTTCACCAGGAGCTCTATTCTACTCGAGCTACACCTTATTGCTTTTGAGATGCTATCGTATTGTCAACGTTATGGTAACTGTTATTTACTTGACCGTTGCAGTTAGTCTAGAGAATGCAAATGTCTATGGTTCTCAGATCCCACTCACCATCAGCCTCCTATTTCACCCTCTTGAGAATGACACGAGTCAGGTGACAATTCGGTATACATAACAAAATTGATTCGCCGATACATCACTGGGTTTCATATAAGCTGCGCCATGTACACTGAAAGGATGGTGAAATTGGGGACAGGTGGGCTGTGTCTTCGTTTGCCTTCTCTACCATAACTTCGTAAGGCCCACCGTGCTACAAACAGGAAGATTTTTGTGAGTGGGAATTAGTATCTTGCAGCAAGGAAATAAAGTTCAAATACATTTGCTCTATAATGCCAATTTAAAAACTATTATATTTGGTAACCCTACCTACAAAGTTATAACGGTCCGGGTTCGATTCCCGGTAGGCTTTGTATTAGTGTGATGAGCCCGAGAATTTGTGTTCGAGTCTTGGATCTATCTATCTATTTAAGTATGTACTTCTCTATATAAATATATTCATCGTTGCCTAGCACCCATAGTACGGTCAGCTTTATAACCCTGGGTTCCTAATTCAAAACGTCTCGTTAAAAAGTGACGTCTCGTTAAAATTTGACACATTTTGTATGTAGCTAATATCCAATTTTAACGAGACGTTAAAATTGGGACGAACCCAGGGTAAGCGGTTGCACACTTTACTTAATCCCTTTAATTAATTTAACTAATGTTTGAGCTGGTGCATCAATCTGTCAAAGGCGTTAAAACGACAAGGTACCACTGGACTGGACTGTACAAGCGTGTAGAGCTTTGTTTAAGACTAGGTAAATTTGCAAGTCATAGTCCAGATATATAAAAAAATATTGTGTGTGGCAAATAATCCAAAAGCGAGTAAAACTCGTTAAGTACACTTGTCAAGGCAAGCGGCGCGCGCGACTGTATCCCGCACCCAGCCTCGAGGACCCTCGAGTCGACGCCACGCAATCTCTGCTTCTCGTCGCCACTTAAGTGCTTTCTCCGTATTTGTACTACCACTGCCAACCCTAGCAAAAAAATTAGAGGAAAGAAAATTCTACATGTTAAGTGTGTCTCAATTAAAGCTACTAATATTTTAATACATTTCAGATAAAGTTTTAATCGTTACCTTATGGACACTTCTTTAAACTACTCGTATCGTGGTTATTATTAGGAGAGTTATTAGTCACTCTAACGCAGCAACAGATTTACTTGCTTTTTTACCCTCAGATAGCTTGGGGGCTAGAGTTACATAAACTATTATAAATTACGTGGGAATAGCGGTAATCAACCTTTGGTCGTATGAAGTCGCCGGCAACAACTAGAAGAACTAAATTCATACTACAAAATACAATAAAATGTTAAAGTGTGAAACTATGTTTGTTTTTTACGCTTCCACGATTTCAATGAAATTCGGTCTGGTCTAGTCCCGAGGAAGGACAAGGGTAGGTACTTTTACTCACGGAAATTTGGACAGCTCCCGAGGAAATAGCGATCAATGACTTCTACGCGGATGGAGTTGCGAAAAGCAACACACAATATAATTTAAGAGCGCCGAGCCTTACACCTTCAGTAAACTTTAAACAATAATAAAGAAGTACGTATGCCGTGACTGAACCTTCATACCTTGTTATTCTTCTTATTAAACTTTTGTGCCGCTTGTATTAAAAGATTTCTACTTCGCCTTTTAAGTAAACACTTGGCAGAATCAAAATGTTTGAGGACGCCTGATTTTCTCGTCGGCAAATTTTTAAATAATAAGTCCGTACTCGTATTGTTGCAGACTCCGAAACTAATTAAAAGTCTTCAGCTTGGACAGGCATCGATTCTTTTTATAAACGAGCCTATGCTAAATTAATGATTCAATTTAACAAGACCTTCCTAAAATGTATTAAGCCAGGGACTTCGCTAGCACGGGGTACAACGGGTGAAATATCCAGATTATTCAGTTTACCAAATCACGACTGATTCGAGCGAAATTATTCGAGAATTAGAATTTGACGGATTAACCTGGCGATTTATTACCATTTTAGGGTAGTATTTCAATTAAATAATTAAAGCCAAACTCTGATTGCTTTTATAAATACCAGATTGGTTAAAATGTTTTATAACTTTAATTTCCGATTCTCATATTGAATTCAAAAGTATACTACAGCCAATAATTGCTTTTGATATGTTATCGTGTTGTCAACGTTATGATAGCTCTTACTTACATAACGGTGATGGCGGCCATGTTAAACAAAATCGATAACATATAAAACTGAGTACCTATAATATACAGGGGCCGTAGGGGGCGTTATGGTATAAACGGTATTGTAGTGGTATTGGATATCGATACCGCTTAGTTATAAAGCTAGAACTATACCGGTTTCAATATAAAGGTATGCTAACGGTATAAAATAATGATATCATAGGAGTTCTAAAACCTTCAATAAAACGGTATTCAACCGGTATTATTTCGGTAGGTACCGAAATGACGATCGTAACTTAAGATTCGATATCGGGCCTGCTCGTTCCTGAGAGTACTAGAAAAAAAAAGGTTCAATATGTAGGTACTTTAATTGTGTAATTAATTGACACATTAAATTAAAACCGTTGAATCTTAAAGATTCCTCCCTCACAAAGCCCAAACGATAACTTTATGAAAACGGTTCAGGTATCGAAAAAATAATCGTACCGTTACATTCCGCTACCGAAAAGTTGATTTGCGCTATCGAGACCTAACTGAAACGAAACGGTATGCCGTCAAACAGTTTTAAAACACTACCTTTATTGCCTGGTTAAACATCCTGGGAATTGAGCCCCCGTAGTGTTTTAACTTTTCAATAATAAGGCGTTGACGGGGCACCCGGGGCATGCTTGTTGTTCTATGTAAATGAGGTCCGGAAATTTAAACACTTCCGTTTAAATTAAAACAGACGTTTGTTCTGACGGATTTAACGAACGTCCGACAAACGCGCGCTCCAGCCAGAATACCTACTGCTCGACCACAGAACAAATGGTTTATTATTATAACAACGACTTTAAGCAAACGCGCAGAACCGTTTCAATTAGCGATTATTTTCAATATTGTTTTGATCCGAGTGTAACATCGGCGAAATTCGCTTTGCCTACAATTAGTAGTATTTAGTACCTATTTTATATTTTATAATTTTTTAGTGTAATAAGTACTAACTTTGATATATTTAGATTATCTTTTATTTAGTCTAGTGCTAGTGATTGCTATACCATAATAGGGTCCATGTTTAGAACTATATTTTAATGTAAGACCTCTGTAAATACAATGGATGCAATAAATTTAATATAAATATAATATGAATATGAATACATATTAAATTTGCGCTCAATTTATGTTTGTTATTGTACTTATTGACTTAGTAGGTACCAGAGCACCACTATTTTTGGAGGAGATCATGTACCTAGTCCTATCCTGTCCCACCTTAATTACTACATAGTATAAAACAAAGTCGCTCCTCGCTGTCTGTCCCTATGTATGCTTAGATCTTGAAAACTACGCAACGGATTTTGATGCGGTTTTTTTCAATACGTAGAGTGATTCAAGAGGAAGGTTTATATATATAATACTTTAACCCGGAGCGAAGCGAGGGCGGGTCGCTAGTTATAAATATAAAAGTTTATTTATGAGGATGTTCGTCTTTCAAAAAGTCGTGTGTGCACTTGATCCACATTTTCTGCTAAACAAAACTGAAGGCCAAACACCAAAAACGAAGGATTACCTAATATTTTTTTCATTACTTACAGTGCGTTTTTGTTATAAAAATTACCCGTTTCAAATCATTATATTTAAAATTAAATTAAATCGACTTCTGTTCATTGCCTTCTCTATTTGTTCTGGAATCATGAAATTAATAAACATCGAACGAAGCAAACAGCTCTGGGTTGATTTTTTTACTTTCTCATACTCCTCAACCGGCAAGACCCCCGGATGGTCTCCTGATATTTATTTATTTAGACTTAACTCTATAGGTGTAGTGATTTCAATCCAACACGTCTTCATTACTTCATCATCATCACTACTTCATTTTTCTTACATTGACACAACCGTCAGATGAGAAGTCATTGGACAGTAGTTCTTCAAACAGAGGTATATCGTGCGTCTTGCATGTGTGCGTGCCTCGACCGTACGCGCCGCGAGCCAACAAACTCAACAAGTTACATCAAGTCGGTTTAGTCGGTTTACAGTATACAGTGCAATTTTTTAATAGGTGCACATAATTTTATATTTGATTCGCTATTGTTAATCAATAACACGTTTTGTGTAATATTTACTCTAGCTTAAAAAATATTAGAGCTATTGCCGATTCAATGATTCCACTAACTTAACGATATTCATGGACCCTCTAATGCAGGGGTGCGAGGAGAGGGAAGTGTGGTTAAGTAAGTTAATAAATGAAATTTCAAATTTAGAATATCAGTAGGAGAGGGGCTTGTTGTCTGATAAGCTGTACATGAAATTTCAAATTTCGAATATCAATACACTGTATCGCATACCTACAGCTTGACAACCCATGGCATCATTTCTAGTGTGACTTTGTGTCCACACGAGAAGGTAAAAGAGAGATAACTTGCAACAAAAAAATATAATTTTTGAACTCGTTTTTGTGACGATATAAAAATAATATAAAAATATAATTTTTGAACTCGTTTTTATTATATTAACGATACAAAATCATATGTTAAAATTTGTGCACTGATAAACAAATTACCCTGTATAATACTTTATAGAGAGACTTTTTTTACTCTGTAGAGTACTCTCTACAGCCGTGGACTCGCCCGGTCTCGCTGCGTTTGGTTGCGTGCGTAGGTATTAAGTATCAAGCGACGTGCATCGTCACAACCTTAGCGTTCGAGCCGTAATAGGTATCAGAAACTCCTAAAGGGCCGCCTACGAACTATATTTCTATTGATACTGTGACTACAGGCACTATTATATAAGGATTATTAATTTTATCTTGAGTCTACTAACACGCTTGGCACAGCTAAGCGTTGAATGAGCCAAAGTCCCGACACGCAGTCAGGAAAGACGGCTCTCTAAGTCTCTACGACGTGTTCCTCAAGGGATCGCCAGTATATTAAACCCAGCGCGGAGCGGAGCGAATTGGCGTCCCTCTACCATAATATACAACACCTAGTTTAAACGAAGCTTTTCGTTTTCGCGCTCGACGTCACGTCAGCTCGATTTAATATACCGCGATGCACGGAGCACGTTGCCGGCTCATGGGAGCCCGGCTGCTCCATAAAGGGTCATCCGCAGTGTGACAAGGAGGAGGGAGAATCATAGGAATTGTGACATCATAATCTATTATTAAGTATAATTTTAAAATTATAAAATATAATTGTAGCGCGCGACTTCGTCCGCGTAAAGTAAAACGTAGCCTATGTTACTCTGTGATATAATAGCATTCTACTGGTGAAAGAATTTTCAAACTCGGTTCAGTAGTTTTGGAGTTCATTTGTTACAAACATACGAAAGTAAAAAATCTCGCTGTTGCCCGTGACTCCGCCCGCGCAAAAAAATAAAACATGACCTACATAGTGATAATATAGCAATCTATGGTGATTTAACTTTAAAAATCGATCCCGTAGGTTTTTGAGTTTATTCATTACAATCATACAAAATACAAATCTTTCTTCTTTATATTATTAGTGTTTACTAGCTGTCACCCGCGACCCCGTCTACGCTGAAAAATAAAACAAAGCCTATGTTTTTCAATGATAATAATTATAGCATTGTACTGGGGAAAGAATTTTCAAAATCGGTCCATATTGCATGACATTTGGCGTCATATCACGGGTAAAGAAAAAAGAAAAAAAGAAAGAAAGGAAAACATTTATTCGCAACAATAACATATCAAATAACATAAAAAAAGGAAAAGAGAACAGAAAAGTGATATTGGTCGCGAAACGGTCCCAACTCAACATGTGCTGGCTGTGAAGCCAACGCTGATCTTCCGTTGGGACCGCTCGGTGAAAACACGGAAGGTGACACAGACATTACGCATATTTTTAGAAACAAATAAATCAAATAAAAAAAGCAGAGTTGAAAAAAATAATGAAACAATAAAATCGAGACGAGGGTGGTGGTCACATTTGCGGGGTTACGCAAATGACCACCTGTGAGAACGACGAGAAAAATCATGACATTCTATTAATGTTTTATGAGCTAAATGTTACTACAAATTTTCTCAACGTGGAATGTAGGTAAACGTTAATTTATACTTAGCCGAACACTAAACACATAAACGTTTGCTGTAAAGCCCAGCTAACCAACTAACACAAACACCAGAACTTTAAAAAGGAACAAACACTTTGGGGCCACGGTTAGCTCATTCTAGTGTAGATGTTTGAGCAGGGGGATATTATATCTGAATATGCGGGGATATAAACGACGCAGCGCCAACTATATTATTATAAGTCTCGCGGCGAAACTGCATACCATTAACCGAAACGAGGGTGCTGTTGCATAAGCTCAAAGCTCATTTTAGCTCATCACTGAACGAGTAAAATTAAGCTTTAAAAATTTGATCGCATTAAGTATTGCATCAAACTATTATATATTGAGATATGTTGTGATAAGGTGGAGGTCGAAATGGAGTAATTAAGTAAAACCAGACATACTCGTTACTAGCCGAAGCTGTGTATTCGGAAGATCAATATAAAAGAACCACTTATAAACTAGTACACAGTATTTATATCTAATTATTGCTTACTTGTTATTTCATACAATTACGTGCGTCACATGTTGCAGGGCGTAACGTTAAGTTACGGTTATTGTGTTAATTCGGTGTATAGTACACCTCCCCCGAAAAGTTACTCTTCACCCCCACAAAGTAAGAAAAAAAAATGTGACATACGTAGTTGTATTTAACATTTTTTTTTTTAATTCATAGCTACAATTAAATTAAGTATATTTAAATCTATTTATTTTCAACATACAATTTAGTATTATTTTTATGAGTTATGTATGTTTTATTATTTTTTAATATTTTAACATTAGGTGATACATCTTCTATTACTTTATAAGGTCCATTATAGATAGGGTCTAATTTATTTCCTACTTGATTTTTTACAAGTACTAAATCTCCTGTTTTATACATTATAGAGCTAATTTTCTTATCATATGCTAATTTTCTAGTGGCTTTGCTTATCAATAAATTTTCTTTTGCTTCTAACTGTGTTCTCTGTAATCTATACTTAAGTTCTTTAGGATAACTGTCGTAGTTATAGAGAGGGTCGACAGAAGAAATTAAATTGCTGGGTAACCGGCATAATTTGCCAAAAACTAACTCGTATGGCGTATATTGCGTCTCTGTATGCACGGTGGTGTTATATGCGAAACACCAATAGCTCAACCAACTACTCCAGTCGGTGCTGTTATTGCTGCATTGAATCCTTAGGTATGCTCCTAGGTTCTTGTGCGAATTTTCCAGCGCGCCTATTGTTTGATGATGGTACGCTGTTGATTGCAACTTATTAACACATAATAAACTACAAACTTCAGAAAATACGCCTGACATAAATTCGGTACCTTGATCCGTTATTACGGCACTCGGTATGCCGTACCTTAAAATATAATTATTTACAAATACTCTACTTACAGTTTCAGTGTCCTTTCTTTCTAAAGGATAAGCCTCAACGAATTTGGTCAGTTCACACTGAATTGTTAACACGTACTTATAATTAAGGTTATATAATCAAGCAGCGGATATTGTGTCTCGAATAAAAGAACCACTTATAAACTAGTACACAATATTTATATCTAATTATTGCTTACTTGTTATTTCATACAATTACGTGCGTCACATGTTGCAGGGCGTAACGTTAAGTTACGGTTATTGTGTTAATTCGGTGTATAGTACAATATTACGACTCAAAACTAGGACACTTTTACTGAGTTACATTTTCTTTCAATTTTAGTTTGAAATTTTCAATATAAGGTAAATAACAAGGAATAATGAAATTCTGATTCAAACATAAATTCAAGTAAATAGGTAATACCGTCATTCCTTTATCAAGGAATTCGAGCGAACGTAAATTTTCGGCATCCATATTGGAATCAAATCCCCGACCTGTTGAGTACCTATTATGCGGGCTGTGCAATTTACAGGATTAATTGTTATTCGGCCGGCCAAAAAACCAGGCGGTGGGGCAGCGTTCAGCTCTCCGCGCCGTAATCACTCCGCTCCGCTGCTTCCCGCTGTTTGACTTCAACATGGCATCAGATAAATCATGGAAGCACACACGTTTAAAAATGTCCTAGTATAAATTGGCCCAATCCGATTTAACAAAATTTAATAAATTAATATCGGCTGAACTAACCGATTTCAAAAAAAGAGCATGTCGCACTATGCTCAGTGTAGGGTTCCGAAGCCGTTAAGTACTACAAACATAAAATCAACAAGTAAAAACTAATTATCTATTTCGAGTCATTTGGTGCAGTCTTAGATGATTTTAGTAAGTTGGGTAGGTCTTTCAAAAATGGGTGAATCAACTTTTAAGGTACTCCCCAATTTTCGACATGTCTCACTATGTCACCTTAATTTAGTAGAATGCAATTATTTTTTTTGATGTGGTCAATATATTGAATAAATCAGACAATTAAACTTACTTTCTAGCTGACAATTTTAAAAATTCTTCTATGATTTACACAAATATATCAGGTAACGCAGGGGACGACGTTGTCCCCGGGTTTTGTATGAAAAACGTGCATTTTCCACTGCGTTACCATGTTTTTACAAAATTATAGAATTGGTTTATGATTATGAATAGTGAAATCCGAAAATCTGATTATCTAATTTTAACATGTGTAAACCATTATCAATCTCACATATTCTAGGAAGTTTTTATTAGCGTGTAGAAAAGGAGGACTTTAAAAGTTGACTCACCCAAATATGGCGTTGCCGTCGTCTTGGCATAAGTTTTGTCATCACTTTTTTCCGTCGATTGTGTATCTAAAGAAATAATATATCAATGATAAAATATTTTTGGTTTGAATAATATTATTTTTTGGGTATTTTTGTACCACGTTGTACCTATAGTATCACGTAAAAAAATACATCTAGCTTTTTTACAAATACCTACCAGTATTTGGCATAGGCTTCGGTCAGAGTTGTGTGATAAGCAGACATAGTGACGGGAAAATAAGCTTAGTAGATAGGTCAAAAATCCTTAAAACGAGCGATAAACAAAATACTATTCTTTATTTTCTTTTTAATCCTATCAGTGCCTTAAGAAAACCTCGAGCCGTAAGAATTGATTTACTTTATCATTAGAGATAATCGCAGTGAAATAGGATAAACATAATTTCGTTTGTTACGACTAAACGAAGTCTACGGAATTATGAAAGAGTCTTATCCGCGGCCTTTGAGCAACAGAAAGCCGATGCTTGAGTGATTTCAGCTGGCTTCGAGTCATATAATCTGAATGATTAAATTACGACCTCTTTCTGGTAAGTTAGATTATTTTTATTAACGATTAGAACAATTAGGTTATAATTTCATTATAATAATTGCAGGGGCGAGGGGTGGTCTATTTTATAGCCGTTCTCCCACGTATCCCAAAAAAATACGAAATAAAATTCAGATGTTTTCCTAATGAGGTTTAGAACATTCACTAATAAAGAACACTTAGAAAGGGGAGGTAAACTCACTGTTTAAGCGATATTTGGGCCTTCTCTGCTTCTTCGGACGAGGGTTGGGGGTGGAGAGCTCTCACACACTGCCTTCCTGGACGTCCTGGTGCACTTGGGTCCAGAGTCTCAAAACTTATTCACAGACCCTATTCTTTATAAATGTATAATGAAGTAGTTCGGAAAAAAACCACGGTTATTCGCCAACGGGCTCAAAGTCAATTCGCGATAAGGGCGGTCGACAGACTGTCCGCCTTCTTGACTTGACTAACCTCGTACGAGTATATTTGTGCACACAGCGGGTAGAGTTCGCTTTGCGCTGGTTATGGTGTACGAGGGAGTTTTGTAAGAGGGCGATATGAACCTTATTATTAAATATCCAAACCTCATTTGGGTTTGGCTCAAACATAGCTCCCGGCCTTGAAAGGATCCCTTTCAAAACAGACGAGAATGAAAAATCTAAGTGGCTCTAACACAGATTGGCTGCAGTTATTGCCGTTACAAACTACTTAACTTGAAACTAGCCTAAAGTTCAATATCCTAACATCTAAAGAGAAAGTGGTTATAAAAATATAGCTAATTAAAACTAACATAATTTCGCACATACTAAAATCTATTGAATTATTGGGAGCGGGCATAGCCGGATAACTGGGCGTTTAAATGTACCACTTTTAGTCCTAATAAGAGCTACTCTAGTGCGACCATCTCTCCCGGGAAACGTCGCCTCGATCACCCCGAGTGGCCAGTGTAAAGGCGGTGAATTATCCTGCGATATTAATACTATCGTCCCAACCGCAACCGGCCGTGACTCGGTATTCCACTTAGAGCGCTCTTGGAGCGTATGGAGATATTCATCGCGCCATCTTTTCCAGTATGACTGCACCAATTTATCCAGAAGTAAATAGCGTGAAAGAAGATGATGACGCTCTTCTATTATTTCAGACGCAGGAAAGGATCTCATTGGACGAGTGTTTAGAAAGTGTGCTGGCGTTAGGGGCAAAGGCTCAGATGGGTCTTCACTCAGGATACCTAAAGGCCTCGAGTTTAATACTGCCTCTATCTGGCAAAGCAAAGTCAACATCTCGTCATAGCACAATATTTGCGACCCTATGGCTCTAAATAAATGCGTTTTAAACGACTTTACCAGAGATTCCCAACTCCCGCCAAAGTGTGGGGCATTTGGGACAATCATGGTCCAATTAATGCGTTCCTGGGCCATTTCTTTTTTAACCTCGTCCGTATAGGACGAATTGTGAATGAAAGTTTGTAATTCATTTAAGTAGCGACGAGCACCTACAAAATTTGTCCCGTTGTCCGAATAGAGTCGCTCTACCGGGCCTCTTCGACACAAAAACCTGTAACGAGCGCCGCCGGGCACCGAACGCACCACTGACGTCACACGCCGCGCGCGCCTCCACGACACCACAGCACCGTGTACGGCCGCCACCCCGCGCGCGCGACCCCCCGGCTTCGCCCGACGGCCTTTATAAGCGGAGGCACTCCCGTACTAACCAGCACTGCGTAGTGTGCTCTGATGGTCGAAGGGTCGTCTCCGGGCGCCCCTGAAGCTTGAGAACACTAAGTAGTGCCTCCCTCTCGCCTCCTCCCTCCTCCCCTCTCGCAACCCAGGTGCGGTGCTGTTACCCAGCGTCTTGAGCACTAGGAAGCGATCCGACCAACCTGGTGCGGTGCTGTTACCCAGCGTCTTGAGCACAGGAAGGTATCCTAAATCCCGTGACCTAGGTGCGGTGCTGTTACACAGCGTCTTGAGCACTAGGAAGCGATCCGACCAACCTGGTGCGGTGCTGTTACCCAGCGTCTTGAGCACAGGAAGGTATCCTAAATCCCGTGACCTAGGTGCGGTGCTGTTACCCAGCGTCTTGAGCACTAGGAAGCGATCCAACCAACCTGGTGCGGTGCTGTTACCCAGCGTCTTGAGCACAGGGAGGTATCCCATCCCCCGTAACCTAGGTGCGGTGCTGTTACCCAGCGTCCTGAGCACTAGGAAGCGGTCCTGCTGACCGGGTGCGGTGCTGTTGCGCAGCGTCTGAGCACCGGGAAGCCTCCCGACCCATTTAGAATTAAGTACTAACAATTGAGCACTAACCGCTAACGTTATTCTTGAATAAACAGGCATAAAGCCTTCATGTTATACTGAGCTGTGTTTAATATTAAAACCCTAATTCCTGATCCCCCTGAGCTATCTATAAAAACCTCCAGTCCAGTAGTAGAGTTGCCCAGGACGAGGTTAATGTTGACGTGGAGCCAAAGCGCCCCGTTACATTTGGCGCCCAACTTAAAAACTCATTTTTAGAGTCTTTATTTGCTCAGGATCAGGACTTATAGGGACACAGCAAGTACAGATTATAGTAAAATCACATTTAGAGCCAAATTAACCGTTTTTTTTAATTAAATCTCTAACAAGTACGAATAAACAACCGTAAATTAAATCAAGCATAGTCAAATATACCGTTAATACATAAAAACCGTCGGGATTGTTAGGAAATCCGCGACAACCGCTCCGTCCGTTTACTAGATGCCGACCGCTTGGATATACGATTTAAAGAAACCCGAGTTGATTCTAGAATCTCAGAGTAGGGGGCTAGGGGTAGAAAACCTTACTGTAGATCAACTTCGGAAGAATTTGGTAGAATACGTACGTGATCAGGAATACCAAACACCCGCTAACGAAATTCTCCCCGAAATGCCGGATACCGAACCGAACCGCAGTAGCTCCAAAGAACAAACTTTAAAGGACCTAGGAAAAATAGTGAAAGAGTGGAATATATTCTTTGATGTCACAGATAATGCGATAGAGTTTTACGAAAGATTAGAGGAATTGATAGCCGCGAGCGGCATCGAGGGGGTAGACGTCCTGAAAATTTTACCTAGGCTACTAAAGGGAAAGGCGTTGCTGTGGTACAGAAACAACATAGGAACTTGGGACTCCTGGGATAGCTTTGTGATATTTTTTAAGCTTTGTTATTTCCCTAGTAATTACGAGGCGAACCTCATAGAAAAAGTAATTGCAAGAAAACAGAAGTGTAATGAAAGTTTCATTAATTATTTAACTGACTTGCAGACGTTAATAAGGAGATATGGGAAGTTACCATTAACGGAACAAATTGAAAGGGTTTATGAAAATATGCATCCGAATTACAAACTATACGTTCGAAGACGTGACTTTAAAACGCTCCACGAACTTATACAAATAACCGCCGACTACGAACACATCGTTCAAGATAAATTCCGAAGACGGATAAGTGATACATCCGAACCGCAACAAGGGACAACCTCCGAGTGCCATGAACCGACCAATCCGAGTAAGGTTAGGAAAATTCATACCGAATATAATCCATTGAGCTGTTGCTGGTCCTGTGGGAAACCAGGACACTCGGCTAGAACATGTAGGAATAGCAAACGTTTATTCTGCAGTACTTGTGGTAAAGTAGGAGTACTAAGTAGAAATTGTTGCGGAATTTATGACGCGAAAACTAAGGGGGGAGATATAGGGTCCGCGAAGGAGGAACCTAGAGAGGACAACAGGATTTATATTGATGTTAGTATAGGGGGTAAAACCTATAAATGCCTGGTAGACACGGGGTCCACTAATACTTATATTAATCAACAAATATATGTGGAATGCGAGAGACGTACCATCATTAAATCAAGTAAAATTAGAAATATCGGGCTGGCAGACGGTACAAAGATAGAAATTAACAGAAACTTATTAGTAGACTTAGAAATTCAAGGTACCGTCCTAAAACATTGGGTGCGAGTATTACCGGCAGCTACTTGCGCTATCATAGGCATGGACGTATTACGTAGGGTAGGACTTAAACTACTCTGGGAACAACAGGGGGCTTCTGTCAACGCTATAACCGAGAAACCGAACTTACAATCAATTAGCACACCCAAAAATGTCGAACCCAGACCCATTTTAACACTAGCGCATGAAATAACCCTGCCTAAACCGGCCCGTCCGTCGAAACTGTTCCGCCAATTAAAACAGTCAGATCAAAACCAACCGTACCGTCAAGAAAAACCGTTACAACAAAACAAACCGTTCCGTCAAGCAAAATCAAAAATACAAAACCGACCGTTACGGCAAGAAAAACCGGTAGAACAAATCCAACCATTCCGTCCATTAAAACCGATCAATCAGAAAAAACCGTCTAGTCAAGATCATGCGTCACGCGAAGGGAAGCCGGACATGCTACGCACTAACAGGGCAAATAAACCGCGTGAACCCGTCAATAGCGGCAACTTGTCAAGACCAATAAATAAAGCATACGAAGCCGTCACCAGAACAAGACCTCCAAAAAAACAAGAACGGGACGACGGTAAACTTAAAAAATACTGGGACCCCGAAATGATCGAATTAGTATTTAAAAAGAAAAAAAAAGCCTAGTAAATCCCATTAGTTTCTTTGTGTAAACGTTAACAGTACGAATAACGCGCAAACGAAACCAAACCAAAACTAACTTGGTATAAGGGTTAGAACCGCTTGACAAGTACGACACGCCGTAACATTCAACAATAATTAACCAATCTTATATTTGTGCACGGAGGCACACGGCTCGCGGCACGATACGCAAAATGAAGGTGGGTTTAAGCCGCGCGGCCGACGAGCGCTGTCCATCCACCCGCCACCGACCGAAATAAAAATGTGTTGTCCGAATAGGGAGATAGCGCATAGTAGTAAACATTGATTGCAAACGTATGATAATGGTTGTTGTTGTATGCAGAGTTCCGTATTAGTATATTGCCGTGTCATAAGTTGATGATAAAAATAGGGGTTCCGTACATGACATTATATGGGTGTTTTCTTTTAAATTAATACCAACAATAATTAAAGAGGGAATAAAAGGGAGTCATACAAATAAAACTTTGTCAATAAAATGGATTAAAACCCAGTAAAATAAACCGAAGGGTCGACAATTAACATATATAAAGTTGGACCTTATTTTGTTGCCCGACTAAACCTGAACCGCTCGTTACAAGTTACCGATTTATAGGGACTTACCCCACAGGGAATAGCGAAGGAATGTATTTCAAATATAATAACAGTGATTTTTCCAGGTAAAAATCTCCAGAGGAGGAGGGGGAATGTAACGAGCGCCGCCGGGCACCGAACGCACCACTGACGTCACACGCCGCGCGCGCCTCCACGACACCACAGCACCGTGTACGGCCGCCACCCCGCGCGCGCGACCCCCCGGCTTCGCCCGACGGCCTTTATAAGCGGAGGCACTCCCGTACTAACCAGCACTGCGTAGTGTGCTCTGATGGTCGAAGGGTCGTCTCCGGGCGCCCCTGAAGCTTGAGAACACTAAGTAGTGCCTCCCTCTCGCCTCCTCCCTCCTCCCCTCTCGCAACCCAGGTGCGGTGCTGTTACCCAGCGTCTTGAGCACTAGGAAGCGATCCGACCAACCTGGTGCGGTGCTGTTACCCAGCGTCTTGAGCACAGGAAGGTATCCTAAATCCCGTGACCTAGGTGCGGTGCTGTTACACAGCGTCTTGAGCACTAGGAAGCGATCCGACCAACCTGGTGCGGTGCTGTTACCCAGCGTCTTGAGCACAGGAAGGTATCCTAAATCCCGTGACCTAGGTGCGGTGCTGTTACCCAGCGTCTTGAGCACTAGGAAGCGATCCAACCAACCTGGTGCGGTGCTGTTACCCAGCGTCTTGAGCACAGGGAGGTATCCCATCCCCCGTAACCTAGGTGCGGTGCTGTTACCCAGCGTCCTGAGCACTAGGAAGCGGTCCTGCTGACCGGGTGCGGTGCTGTTGCGCAGCGTCTGAGCACCGGGAAGCCTCCCGACCCATTTAGAATTAAGTACTAACAATTGAGCACTAACCGCTAACGTTATTCTTGAATAAACAGGCATAAAGCCTTCATGTTATACTGAGCTGTGTTTAATATTAAAACCCTAATTCCTGATCCCCCTGAGCTATCTATAAAAACCTCCAGTCCAGTAGTAGAGTTGCCCAGGACGAGGTTAATGTTGACGTGGAGCCAAAGCGCCCCGTTACAAACCGTTTGAAGGCGTTAAGGAATGCATCTGATGTTAAGTCAGGAGCGATTTCAACATGAGCCGCTCGCGTGGTTAGGCAAATCAATACGACTAAGTACGCTTTTTGACTTTTACATCCTCGTCTTCGAGTTAAAGTAATGTGTATGGGTCCACAATAATCGACGCCAGTATGTGCGAATGGTTTAGACACCGCTAAGCGACACTCAGACAGGCTAGCCATCAAAGGCGAGTTCATTGGTTTTGGGCGTGTCTTGAAACAAGGGATGCATGCGAACACACGGGCCCGCACTAAACGCCGAGCGGATAAAATCCAATACCTATGCCGTAGTATAGACATAAGGTGTTGAGGGCCGGCATGGCACGAAATTTTATGTACGTGATCGACCAGCAAGTTAACCACATGCTCCTTATTGGGCAACAGTATGGGATGTTTGTAGTCAAACTCAAGATCACTATTCGCTAACCGGCCACCCACGCGCAAGATCTGATTTTCTATAAAAGGTCGTAGCTTTTTCATTGGAGATGACAAGGTCCGTCCTTCTCGAACCATAATCAGCTGCGAAGCAAAGTGAGCTTCTTGAATTTGACGTAGTACAACCAGCTCAGCTTCTGCTAAATCCCCCGCAGTTATGGCATCTTTGGTTTTTAATCGCCCCACGAAACGTAGCACGTACGTGACGACTCGTAATAATTTCGACCAACGTGAAATGCGCTTAGCTAATTGAATTATGGGGAGTTCTTCGCAAGAGGTAGCTGGCAAAGCCACCACCTTAACATCAGGCAATTCCATAGTCCTGTCTGGTTTAAAACTCTGTATAGGCCAACAATCAGGTCTAAGTCTCGCCCATGAAGGTCCTCGAAGCCATAACGAGTGATTAATAAGCTGCGAGGGAGTGAGACCTCGTGACAAGCAATCGCTCGGATTCTCTTTACCCGAGACGTGGTAAAAATTATTAGGAGAAAGAATTTCCTGAATTTTTGCCACGCGATTAGCCACAAAAGTTTTAAGACCATGTGGACTCGAATTTACCCAACTTAGGGCCACTGTCGAATCACTGAACGCGAATACACGATTTATTGTACAGCGTTTCGAATAATTTGCCCGTACCGTACGGATCAATTTGGTGATCAAATTTATTGCACAAAGCTCAAGCCGAGCCAGTGATACAGTTTGAACAGGGGCTACTTTTGACTTTGCGCACAATAATCTCGTCGTAATACTATCCGCAGGGGTTCGCACGTGCAAGTATATAACTGCTCCGTACGCCTTCTCACTCGCGTCTGAAAATGCCAGTATTGTTATGACGCACGAATCAGTTACACCAATATGGCGCGGTATGTTCAACCGCGTCAACAAACTAAGCTCGTCTTGGAATGTTGTCCATTGATCGATAATAGGCTGAGGGGGCTGATCATCCCAATCAATTTTAAGCAGCCAAAGATCTTTAATAAGTAGTTTGGCATGCAAAATAACAGGTGCAGCAAATCCCAGCACGTCCCACAGGCGGGCAATTACGGACAACATATTTCGCTTAGTACATGTTGCATTGGCAGGTGATAATTCGAAACAGAATTGATCTTCCCGCGGTTCCCATTTGATTCCAAATGTAATTATTTCCGCAGCTCGTGGAAAATTAGATCCTTCATCCTCAGCCAGCCGTTTCAACGTGCGTAGTGCCAAATATGGACTAGAAGCTAAGCCGAAACAGACCCTAGTAAACTCATATGTTTCCAACGGATCGGAAGGATTATATCGATATAATATACGTTGGTACTTGTGAAACTGCGGATGCACCTTTATTTGTAGGTACATTTGCTTAACGTCAGCGCTAAAGGCAACAGGAAAGAGTCGAAAATTTAAGAGAAGAGCAAAAATGTCAGACTGTAAATTTTCTCCTGTGTGTAACAACTCGTTAAGTGAAATGTTGTTGTCAGTACGCGAACTAGCGTCCAGAACAAGTCTGACTTTAGTGGAAACCTTATCAGTGCGGACAACACCGTGGTGTGGAATGATGTATCCACTTTGCTCAGTTTCAGTCTTCCCAACTGGAGTTATGTAGCCCTTATTTAAATAATCGTCCACTATGTTGTCGTATTCGGTACGATAAGTAATAGAGGATTGAAGTTTCCTTTCGAGCGATAAAAATCGCTTTTGTGCACCTTTGATCGAGTTACCCAGACAACTGGGATTCCGTTTAAAAGGCAGCGCCACTTCATAGCGACCGGAACTGTCGCGGGTAGTCGTGGCCTTATAAATTTCTTCGCACTCCTTATCTTCAGGCTTTAGTAAAGCGCTTGTAGTGGAAGGGATATTTTCCAGCTCCCAAAAACGACGCATAAGTATGTCTATGTCATAACCGGTAGTGGCGCATAACACTTGAGTATGTGATCGGCGCGGCCCGTTAATCATTGGAGCTTCACCCATTAAAATAAATCCAAGCGGTGTTTGAAACGCTGCAGGGGTCCCCGGAGGTCCATGAATACGGCCTGCCTGTAATAATCTTGGAAATAGCTGCGCTCCAAATAACATTTCCACTTCTCCAGGTTGGGAGAATGTGTCGTCCGCTAGAGGCACGCTACCAAGATAGTGCAAAATGGACGTGTCAATTGGCAAGGTGGGTAATTGATCCGTGATACTGTCTACTACTAACGGTTGTAAATCAAAGGAAACATCCGAATCAAACCTCGAGCCGATAGCAATCTTTGTTACGCCTTTTATAATATTAGAAGTCCCACCGAAACCATTTACTGTGACTCGACAAGGGAGCGATTCTAATTTTAATCCCAACCGGTTGCAGCAGTTTAACGTAATAAAATCATTTTGCGCCCCATTGTCTATCAGCGCGCGAACTAAATGTATGTTACCATGAACATCGACTACGCGGACGCGCGCAGTGGCAAGAAGAACCGTAGTTGGCGTTATCATAGACTCGACATTCGTTTGCAGTGAGCAAATAGAGAACGGTGCGAGATGAGTCACCCCGCTCGCAGAGCCGCCGCTTCCTTCCATAACAGAGGAGATTTTTCTTTATTATATTAAACCGTTCCTGAGGGGAAAGGCGCATAAATACGGAACAGCGATTAAAAGTTTCATGTTCATTCGTATTGCAGAGCGAACAAAAATTATTAGACTTGGTGCCGGTTGTCACAAAAGCTTTAGAGCGATGAGGTTGAGCCCACTTATTGCTGTTTGCTAACTTGGTGCTAGTACCAGGCATAGGCGGGGAACTGGTGCGCTCTAATATTTTTGTTTGATTTTTTATAAACTTTATTAAATCCCCATACGTAGGCATCGAATCAGAGCGAATGGAATTTTCGAACAGACGCGCCGTGTCCTGGTCTATTTTTTTTAAGGCCAAGTACAAGTACATGAAATCTTTCTTGTCCAAAAGGCTCAGTTTCTCTAAAGCCGCAACCGCCGTCGTAAACTTGTCCAAAAAGTTATTTAAGCCATCAACCGATGGAGAGGTCAGGGGTTCTAGTTTAAACACCTGATCGAGATAAGCCGTTGCTAATGAACGCACGTCTTGATACTTATCTACTAACGTTGAGTAAATCAATTCATAGTTTGCCCCGGTAGGAGCGATGCCGGCTATTGTAGTCAAAGCCTTGCCGGACAGCTGACCGCAAAGGTAATATACTGTAAGAAAGGCCCTGCACACCGACGCAGCCTTACGCACACAAGGACAGCGCGCGGCGACGTGGTGGGAGCTGCATCGCATCGAAATACTCGGCCATTTGCCCGGCGGCCGCCTGGAGAACTACCCTCGTGTCACGCATACTGTTGAGCTCGTTAAGTTGTTTTATTTATAAAACGAAATTAAACGTCGTTACGATAACATTTTTGGTCTCATTCCACAGTTCAGAAGTTGGATCGAGTAATTCTTACACTATCCTACAAAGGATAACCCGCTCACTTCAAGTTTAGCGATAGGTACCTACTAGGTGCACTATGGAAAAACGTTCTCGGTCGCGTTCTCAATCGAGAGAACGGAACAGACCACGAGAACGTTCATCGAAAAGAAAGAAATCAAATAACGATGCTGCGATAGTAGCAAGACTTAATAATTTAGAAAACTTGATAGAAAAAAATATAAATTTTACTAATCTGAGCTCAACAGTAGTGCAAAATACGCCGCCACAGCAATCGATCCCAGCTATAGATAATCCTGTTTCAGAGGGATTGTGCGACACCCCGTCTACGTGTCCCTCAGTGCCAGAGGCGCCTCGAGAGGCTACCAGCAGCGGCGCCGTGCAGGCGCCAGAGCAAACACCCGGACCGGCGCAGACGCCGTCACCCGCACCGTCGCTCATCGTGTCGGCGCCAGACTGCCGGCTGGGCGCCGCGGTCGGTGTGGTGTTGGCGGACACCGTCGACCCGAGCACCAGCGCGAGTGCCAGTTGCAGTTCTGCTGTGGTTTGTGCGGCGAATCAAGGTCAGATGAACAAATTGCTATCTGGATCGGACAATATACCTGTTTTTACTGGGAATACTGCAAATGATAACATGTCAGCACAAGTTTGGTTGAAGCGATTAGAATCACTTGCTAAGATATTTCATTGGAATGAACGATTTCTGATACATCAAATGACAACAAAGTTATCAGGCAATGCTAGACTATGGTTTGATTCTCAACAAGATATTGATTTTACGTGGGAGCAATGGAAGGTTAAAATCTTATCTGATTTCCCGGAAGGCCGAGGCATAGCTTCAAAACTATATGATTTTGTAACCGTTAAGCGTGAAAATAATGAAAGCGTGTTAGATTTTTACTATAGTAAACTTTCCTTAGGAAAAAAATGCGATCAACCGGATCATGTTATTACTGATGTGATTATTTTCACGTTAAACGATCCTCTGTTGAGGGCAGGCGCCCGAGGTGCAGCTTGTCGTGATTCCCGAAGTTTGTTGCAATATTTAACAGATGCTGCTTCCGATTGTAACTTATCTAACAAAAGCAAAACCAACTCAGTTAAAGTAGATGCGGGTAGACCGAGAATAATTCGTAAATCAGGGCTGCGTGACGACATCACTTGCTATAACTGTAACATTAGAGGTCATTATGCCTCGCAATGCACTAAACCAAGTAATAAGCGTTGTGACCGGTGTAATAAATTCGGTCACATCACTAGCGAGTGTAAAGAGGACAAACAATGCAATAAGTAGTTGTGGCAGGTGGGGTCATGACACAGAACACTGCTACCGTATAAAAAAAGATTCTAACGCCAAACCACCAAAATTATTTAGACTCTCAGATATTGATGTAAATGACAGAAAATATCACAAGGACGCTACTGTGAACAACGTAAAATTGTCGGCTTATGTTGATTTTGGCAGCGCGTGCAACACAATTACCGTGAGTGCGGTCGCGCGAGCTGGTTTAAAATACACTCGCGGGACTTCGCGCTGTATTCGCGCTTATGGCGGTAGTCTTATTAGTCCAGTCGGTGAACTAACCACACACGTAGCTTTAGATCAAGCCTCGGCTAAAGTACCAATTTTAGTCGTCGATGACGGATTACAAGATACCGATATGATTATTGGCAGAACTTTTACGGAGTTACCTAACATAATTGTTACTAAAACTTGCGATAAGTTATCGATTTCAAATATGGAAGGTAATGATATGGATCAGTTACCCCACAACCCAGGTTCAGTAGACAAAATACTTAAGTTAACTGTTGTTAATGATACGACTTTATACAAAGGTTTAAACAAACTCTTGGTGTCCTTATCTGACGATGACAAAATATTTAAATCAGACACAGTTATTGTCAAACGCTCTGAGCACCGCGCGCCTGGCAGGGAGTTAGATGTGTTAGGATGTCCAGTTCATTTTCACGAAAGTTTTGGTGAAATTAAGCTTATAAGCCATAGTCACACACCTATAAAGGTTTATGCTGCTAAATGTATAGCTAGGGCGTATGCGATTGGCGGGGATAATTTGAACACGGATTTGATAGGAGAGGACCGCGAACGGTTAGAACAGCTGTTAAGACAATATAAGGATTGCTTTTCGGGAGACGAGGGTAGAATAGGCGCCTCGGATATAGAAATGTCTATTGAACTGACTAATAACACTCCCTTCTATTATCGTCCGTACAGAATGTCGTCTCAAGAGCAAGAAAAGGTAAAAAAAATAGTTGATGACTTATTAGAGCAGGGTGTCATTGAGCCGAGTAATTCACCCTATGCTAGTCGTATTATCCTCGTGTCGAAGAAAAACGGAGACACTCGAATGTGCGTAGATTATAGGCACCTTAATAGTCTCACTCGAAAAGACAGGTATCCTCTACCTTTAATACAGGACCAAATTGATCAATTAAAGGGCCAAAAATATTTTAGTACCCTAGATTTATGTTCTGGTTACCATCAATTATGGATACACCCTGACAGTAGGAAATACACTGCGTTCGTGACACCTTTTGGTCAATACCAATACAGACGGATGCCATTTGGTCTAGCCAACGCCCCGGCTGTATTCCAGAGGGCTATTCATCAGATGCTAGGGAATCTTAGGTTTGAATTTGCAGGGGCATATTTAGACGATATCATTTGTTTCTCTAGCTCCGTAGCCGAAGGTTTGAATAGACTAGAAGACTTACTCAAACTAATAGCCTCGGCTGGTATGACGTTAAGAAAGGAAAAATGCGCATTTCTTAAAACTCAAATAGAGTATTTAGGATTTGACATAAAAGAAGGAGAAGTTCGGCCTTCTCCGAGGAAACTGGAATCGGTTGAGAATTTTCCCAAGCCATGCACCGTCCATCAATTAAGACAGTTCATCGGACTAGCGAGCTATTTTAGAAAGTTTATTTCTTCTTTTGCGTTAAGAGCTCAGCCGTTAACGGCCCTTTTAAAGAAAAATGTGCCATGGGGTTGGGAAAAAGCTCAAAACGAAGCCTTTAATGATATAAAAGGTGCATTAATTTCACAACCTGTGTTGGCGATTTATAATGAGGAGTTAGAAACACAAGTGCATACAGATGCGTCATCTATAGGATTAGCTGGAGTCCTTCTCCAGAAGCAACTGGATGGTAATTTTAAGCCTGTTGCATATGCTAGTCGTCAGACCACGAGTGCCGAAAGTAAATACCACTCCTACGAACTCGAGGCGCTAGCCGTGGTAATGAGCTTGAAAAAGTTTCGCGTTTACCTTTTGGGGAAGCCATTTACGGTTGTCACAGACTGTAATGCGCTAAGTGCTACATGGACTAAACGAGATATGGTCCCACGTATAGGCCGATGGTGGCTCGAGTTGTTAGAGTATGATTTAAAGTCGTGTACCGACCTGGCCGGCATATGCAGCATGCTGACGCTCTAAGCCGAAACCCAATAGAATCAGTAATGCATCTCGATCAAATCACTTGGGTAACGGCTGTACAACAAGCGGATTCTAAATTAAATACAATTATACAGGACTTGAAAAGTAGCAATCCTAGCGAGAATATTAAAAATGTTTTTTCATTAGTAGATGGTCTGTTGTGTAAAGTAATCGAGGGTAAAAAACTGATTGTCATTCCTAAGACGGTAAGATGGCGTGTCGTAAAAATGTTTCACGACGACAATGGTCATATGTGCGAAGAAAAAGTGATTAATTTAATTTTAAAAAAATACTGGTTTGAGAAATTACGTCGGTTTGTCACTAAATATGTTAAAAGTTGTATTTCATGTCAATTTTCTAAAAAGCCTACAGGCACGCAACGTGGTAAACTTAATCCCATTGACAAAGGGAAAACGCCGTTCGACACGATACACGTAGATCATCTAGGTCCGTTTTGCGAGTCAAAAGACGGTAACACTTACCTGTTATTGGCAGTCGACGGGTTTACTAAGTACACTTGGTTGCAACCAGTACCGAATACAAAGACCGATCATGTTTTAGCGACTTTATCGTTGTGGGAGAAAATATTTGGTACGCCTGTTCGTATCATAAGCGATAGGGGTAAGTGTTTCGCTAGTCAACAGATGGCGAACTTCTGCGCCAGTCGACATATAAAACACGTTATGAATGCTGTTGCCTGCCCACGTGTGAATGGGCAGGTCGAACGCATCAATAGAACCGTTTTACAGTCTCTTACGGCTTGCATTGGGGATAAGCATGACACATGGGAGGAATTTATTCCACAGGTACAGCGTGGTATTAATTCAACTGTCAATAATTCCACGGGAAAAAGTCCGTTTGAGTTGACATTTGGATTTATGCCTCGATTTCCCTTAGAAAGATGTTCCAAATCCGAACCAAACACATACTGACGTTGACGTAGCCAGGCAGCAGGCAGCCGAACGATTAAAATTGAATGCAACGCGAATGAAAAAATATTACGATCGTCATCGAATACCGGCTTTGCAATTCAACGTTAATGATTTAGTCCAAATTGAACGTAGGATTTTGAAAAAGGGCATTACTAGCGGAAAATTAGTGGATAAGTATGCTGGGCCTTATAAAGTGACAGCAGTTTTTCCGAATGATCGGTATAGGGTTGAATCATTAAACTCTCGCGGTCGCAAATATCGCAATGTCATAGCTGCTCAAAATGAAACCGTTTCGAATTCAAGAAAACTCAGATATGGAAAGCGATAGTAGTGAATTTGAAGGTCATGAGTGATACTTTCTGTCATACGAAGGGATTGTTAACTTTAGTGTACAAAGTTATATAAACTTAATTAACGTTATCATTTAAGTTAGAAAATTGAATGTTAAATAATTGGCTCTAATGTGCTATGTAAAAAAAAAAATGCTGTTTCTTTATGATCTCTGTTCGATGATAAATATACTCAGAATGATTACACTTATGATTGATTATACTTTAAATGAATGTATGTCCGGCTGTATTATTTAAAAAAAAATAGGTCTGTACACAACATCCAGTTAGTATCTATCAAATGATCACTAAAGACTGGCAATTTATGTGAAAGGTTAGTGTTTTGACTTTTTTTGCGCATAGTTTATATACTTCTATCAGTAACTTGTCACAAAAAAAAAAAAAAAGTGTAGATGTTGATTACCTCCGATCTCGTAGGCTTGTGTCAGTCAGACCAAGTCTATGGCCAGTTCGGCTAAGACCAGTTAGGTTTGAGATCGGGTGACAGTTTGACCAAGTCAGTCTCGTAAGCAGAGTCAGTTAGATCCTGCTTATGACCAGTTAGGTTAAGACCAGTTAGGTTTGAGGCTGGCAGGTTAACATGTCATTTGGAATTGTAGTTACAGGCCAGTCTCGTAAGCGGAGTCAGTTAGATCCTGCTTATGACCAGTTAGGTTAAGACCAGTTAGGTTTGAGGCTGGCAGGTTAACATGTCATTTGGAATTGTAGTTACAGGCCAGTCTCGTAAGCGGAATCAGTTAGATCCTGCTTATGACCAGTTAGGTTAAGACCAGTTAGGTTTGAGGCTGGCCCAGTTATCCTTGATTGGTAATAGTGAGACAGATTATCCAAAGATTTCATCGCTAACAGACTGTTCTCGTAAACAGAATCAGTTAGATATTTTTTTATCTGACGCCAATACGGTTAAGACCAGTGAGGTTTAGGAGTCTAGCCAGGCAGTTTGAAATCTACGGTTAAGTACGGAAAAAAAAAAAAAAAAAAACTAATCACTGCGTGTTTTTCAGATTTTAATACGGGGTCGTATTAAGTAATCAGGATGGTCGACTGTAAGAAAGGCCCTGCACACCGACGCAGCCTTACGCACACAAGGACAGCGCGCGGCGACATGGTGGGAGCTGCATCGCATCGAAATACTCGGCCATTTGCCCGGCGGCCGCCTGGAGAACTACCCTCGTGTCACGCATACTGTTGAGCTCGTTAAGTTGTTTTATTTATAAAACGAAATTAAACGTCGTTACGATAACATTTTTGGTCTCATTCCACAATACCTTTTCTGAGTCGGATAACGACCCATTATTATGAATGGTGTAATTATAACATTCAATAAACGAGGGCCATTCTTGGGGATTTCCTTCAAATTTTAAAAGAGTAATTGGAGGAAGTTTTAAGTTAGACCTAGGTGCGCGTAATGAAGCTTCTGACGTACTGGCCTCCGTAGTTTTATCTAAAACCCGCTTAACAATGACAAACATGTCTTCGAATGCGTCCCAAGTTTTTAAATTTGGTTCATACGACGGATTAAGTGACATACGCTCAACACAAATTTCCTCGACGACCTTAAAGAATTCTTCTCGGAGAACAGTCACGTTGGAAGCTAACGTAAGAAAGCACTCCTTAGACTCAGGCGATTTGATGTCTAACGACGCTTTATAAACCTTTTGGAGTCTTGCAAAGTAGGTGTTTTGACGGGCTTCTAGTAATCTTAATTTAGGAGTTACTTCCTCCGACTCCTCACATTTGTCTTTATTCTTCATTGACATCTTCCGAACTCTCGCTTATGACCGTAAACAATTTTAACTTATTGATTGATTTACCCACATGCAAAGCATTAAATATCGCACGATCACGGTCTTGTGACGTGTGCTCCTTATCTCTAAGCGCAACCAAGTCACGGCCACCAAAGTAAACGGAGCCTTACCCGTTATGTATACGGCTTAAGATAGATTGCTATGGGATGAATCACTCGGACCGGTCGAAACGTCGAGCCCAGGTGAAAATGGTTCAACGCAAATCACCTTCCACTATTTATTTTACTACAAATAATTTGAATGCGCAACGAGTTAATTTAATAATGTTACATTTAATCGCCGACTCCTATATCAGTAACTATAAAACCTATCGGTTTGCAGTTACAACTTAGGGAAAGAACGATAAACAGCAAGTTAATTCGCAAAAATATTGCAATAGAAATGGTTTGTTCTAGAAATGTTATTTTAATTATGTATGTACCTACCTATTCGTAACAAATCTACCGATTTGTACTTATAGTGCCCACTTACATGGGAATATTTAACACAGTAAGGAATACCTACCTAACCTATCGGTTGGAGCACCTACTACAATATGTATACCTACTTAACTGAGATTTTGTAAATTCAAAAGGATAAAGATCCTGCTCGAAGGACCATTTGCAGGGGCGAGGGGTGGTCTATTTTATAGCCGTTCTCCCACGTATCCCAAAAAAATACGAAATAAAATTCAGATGTTTTCCTAATGAGGTTTAGAACATTCACTAATAAAGAACACTTAGAAAGGGGAGGTAAACTCACTGTTTAAGCGATATTTGGGCCTTCTCTGCTTCTTCGGACGAGGGTTGGGGGTGGAGAGCTCTCACACACTGCCTTCCTGGACGTCCTGGTGCACTTGGGTCCAGAGTCTCAAAACTTATTCACAGACCCTATTCTTTATAAATGTATAATGAAGTAGTTCGGAAAAAAACCACGGTTATTCGCCAACGGGCTCAAAGTCAATTCGCGATAAGGGCGGTCGACAGACTGTCCGCCTTCTTGACTTGACTAACCTCGTACGAGTATATTTGTGCACACAGCGGGTAGAGTTCGCTTTGCGCTGGTTATGGTGTACGAGGGAGTTTTGTAAGAGGGCGATATGAACCTTATTATTAAATATCCAAACCTCATTTGGGTTTGGCTCAAACAATAATAAATCAAAATGAAAATCTCACACAAATTGACATTGTCTAACTTCTAGGCTTGTACTTTAGGTACACGACAACGATAAACATTATCATATGTATGTATGTATACAGTGTGTCCCAGATCTTGACGTAACTATTAAGAGATAAAGCTCTTTCCTGACCGGTCCAGAATATAGTTTTAACTTTTCAATTTGTTATTCAGATTAGGAGTTATTAAGGTTTTAATGATACTTAATAGAAAAGCACGCTACCCTGCGGTACCTTTGCCTCCCTTGGTTAAAAATTACTATAATTTGTAATTCTAAAACTTGATATCAATAACGCAGCAATGTATTGAATTACACCGTGATTCCAATAACTCATTGTATTCTAAATAAATCCATTGTTTCTAAGCCACTAAAGTATTTCTTGTTTTTCATTCCACAACTTTGACTCTTTGTAACTGTTTTTTTTCTCTAAACCAAGGTGGTATGGTGTCTCAAAAGATGTAGCAATAAATCAAGATTTTGAATTCTTGCAACAAAATACCACTTAATATAGACTATAGCTGATTTTCTTCTATGTGACCTAATTTCGGTTAAATTTCTCACCCATCTGAAAATGCTCAAAGTTTAAATTTAGTCGATGTAAATAGATGTCATTTGATGAAATTTGACCAATACAGGTGAAATCTAAGCCTCAGGAACAAATATTTTAAGTCATCACTCCCATTACCGGGATTGACCCGGGGCCGATAGCTTCATAGGCAGAGCCTACCTACTAGGCTGGCCGCATCGTCATAACTGCCTCTCCAAAGGGTTTTCTAGTATTATATCTGAAAAATATCAATCTTTAAAAAATAATTTGCCGCACTGACATGCAAGTGTTAAAGACCAAGGGGCTAAAACTAGTAAAATAATATTTTGCTGCACGTACTCTAAAATATCAGTTTAGAGTAATGATATCAATTTGCCATTAGTGTTAAAAATAATCATTGACGCTACATATAAAATGTTGCTAACCCAGCTCTGCGTTTTACGAGTGTCTCTAACCCGTTTTATGCGGCGCCGCCTCTTTATGTGCCTGGGATATGATTCTCGTAAGCGTATCACTTTAGAACTCGTCGCAGTTGATATTGACGGGTGAGTTTTAGGCCCGTCAGAGCGTACAATAGTAGATTGTGTCACAAGGGAGCAAAATTACATATTTACGGCGAGGGCGTACCTACATTGAATCCTGAACTAAGCGAAGGATTCTAAAATAGAATCCTGAGCGTAGAATAGTAAGGTATTCAGATGTTACGTAACAAGGTGGAAATAATTTTCCTACCGTGTGACACAGACTGCTTTTCACATCACCTATGAGGAAAATAAAGTTTTTTACATGTTTTTTTTTATTATTTACACGGTCGTAAAATACTGAATTTATCAAATTTAACAAAATAAATGTAATACCTATTTTTCAAACCGTACCGACCCTGTGACGGTGACAGATGTCACTAACATTTAGTTAATAACTTTAAAACGCCAAATTCACAAAACTGTATTAAGATCAACCGTATTGTTTAAAAAATACCCACTATAAATCAAATTAACAATCATCTATTAAACAAAAAGTGCAAAAAAGTCCTTGAACAGAAAGGTGCCACTTTGGTCCTTCCTAGCAGGGAAGGAAAGTCCTCTTACCGAATAGGTGTCGTGAAAAATACGAGACATAACCTCTGTCTCAAAATCACTCTTTATAGCAGGAAAAACTAAAATATCTATGCTACGTGCGAGCACAGCTTTGGTCAGACGACTTGTACAAGAGCTAGAAATAAATCCTGTGTGGTGTTGCTTATACCTACAAACACCAATCAGTAGCAGTTTCTAATAATTTATACAAAACATAACCCGCCTTTTGGGCTTCGCCGCAGTCGGGTAATAAGACTTAGAAAGCCTTAGTGCTCGATATTCAACTTTCAACTAGTAGATAAGATACTTGACAATCTTTAATTTAATGTTGACGATTTTATGTTGACATTGTGATATCGTAATTGTTTTAGATTAGAGTAGCTATCGTATCGTTAACGTTACGATAGCTCTTATTTACTATTGACAGTAATGGCGGCGCCCGGGTTAAGAACAATGATAACATGGTAAAAGCAATATTATGACTTTACCGACTAGAATAGCGCCCCAGCAATGCAATATAAATAATATAATATATAATATATTATATTAAAAATACGTATTTACATTTAGTTTATATATAAATCGTTTATATTTCAAAATTGAAATACTTTAGTATTTCTTGTAGTTGTTTAATTTAAGTTCTAAATGAATTAGTTTACCGCCTGCCATGAATTTGTGTCACTAGTTATTGCTCTATCCAAGGTTGTCTGGAAGAGATCGCTATTTAACGGTAAGACCGCCTGTTGTGTACCTATGATTTAAATGTACTGTTCCGTGTTCTGTTTTTTTTAGTGTTCAATTAAGAGTATTTGTATTGTATTGTATGGTTGATTCATAAATAAACTTATCTAAACAAAAGTATAATTGCTGATAAATAATTGCTGAAGTAATTGACTTTAGCGTTCGCTAGTATGATCGATGAAATGCGTCCTACCTAGATGTTCAGTGCCTCTATTCTACTGGGGTTAACCATGTTGCCTTTAACATGATATCATATTGTCAACGTTATGATAAGTCTTATTTACTTGACAAATGGCGGCCGAGTTAAAAACAATATTGTTTTACCGCGTAAAATAGAGGCCCAGTTTGAAGCACACACAGAACTGTATCGAGATAGAAGGAAAGAGTGTATGTACCTCGCGTGCCGAAAAGAGGTTCTGAGGACTGCATTGCTCGCCGCGATGCTCAGTTCGCTCTCGACCGCTGTCCGTGTGTGACGTTCGAATATAAAAACAAAATGCCCTGTTGCTCGATAATAAACTGTTTAAACACCACCAAAAAAGTAGGAGCTGTGAATCAAGATATTTCTTTTCATAGGTAAGTACTCTTTTTCCTAAAATATCCGTTATTATTTATAAAACAATTTATTTTGTTGCATAGTATTAATTTCATATAAACAGTAACTGGCGAGTCCGTGTCTACTGCTACTTTTCCATTGCGGCTTTAATTTGACGCGCCAGACTTGGCATGCATTGAAAACCAGCAAAGAAAATAAACCAATCCAAACTGTCGAGCACTTGTCGAGACGCGTTCAAGGTTGATTTCTCATTTTTCTGTCAAAAGTAAGATATAGTGTTGTACCCGGCGATTTTCAATGCCGATTTCTTAGTTGATTAAAATAAAATTTGAAAACAGAAAAAATGATAATTATTTTTACAAGCGTTTATTTCACTTGCAATGTATGTATATGCGTATGTAAGTATGTATGTATGTATGGGTCAAATCTTGCAAATTAAATTTGACCCACTTCCCGTTAACGGAATGGACTGAAATTTGGACCATATATGTAAACTCAATGACAATGCAATATTATGGTATCTAAGAGATGATCTGATGATGGAAGGTGGCGACAGGATCTCCGCTATTCTTAACGTAGACCCACCGTGTTAGGACTCAATAGTTTTGTCTCGATAAGCAGATAAAGATTTTGCAATAAAAGTACAGTCGGCAGCAAAAACTTGTCACAAAAATGTTTTTTTTACTATTATGTAGCCGTGAGATGAAGTAGTAGTCAAAATGAAATATTTTTGCCAAAAGGATAGTAATTAAGTATAGTTTGCAATTTTGTTTCAGTTTTCCAAAAGATCCTATTATAAAAAAGCGGCCAAGTGCGAGTCGGACTCGCCCATGAAGGGTTCCGTAGCAGCAAGTAACATAATATAAAAGTTCGTTGTAGCTTTGATCAATGTTTTTATGACGTATTAAAAAAAACTACTTACTAGATCTCGTTCAAACCAATTTTCGGTGGAAGTTTGCATGGTAATGTACATCATATATTATTTTTACATTTATCATTCCCTTATTTTAGAAGTTACGGGGGGGGGGACACACATTTTTCCACTTTGGAAGCGTCTCTCGCGCAAACTATTCAGTTTAGAAAAAAATTATAATAGAAACCTCAATATCATTTTTGAATACCTATCCATAGATACCCCACACGTATGAGTTTGATGAAAAAAAATTTTTGAGTTTCAGTTCTAAGTATGGGGAACCCCAAAAATTTATTGTTTTTTTTCTATTTTTGTATGAAAATCTTAATGCGGTTCACCGAATACATCTACTTACCAAGTTTCCACAGTATAGCTCTTATAGTTACGGAATAAAGTGGCTGTGACATACGGACGGACAGACGGACAGACATGACGAATCTATAAGGGTTCCGTTTTTTGCCATTTGGCTACGGAACCCTAAAAATAGATGAATAGAAGCAACGGGTCGATAAAACTGGTTTTCTACAAAACACAGCCGGATTTGTTCTGTACATTTTCACAAAGATACCTTTACCTACTGGCCAATCAAAGTACCGGCGAATAATCAGTACAGCTTATCCGACTATAGATGTAGTGATAATGTCAAATAATGAAAAGGTACATTTATACGTTACAATGAGTGTGTGTGTGTGTGTGTGTGTGTGTGTGCGTGCGTACGTGCGTGCGTGCGTGCGTGCGTGCGTGCGTGCGTGCGTGCGTGCGTGCGTGTGTGTGTGTGTCTGTGTGTGTGTGTGTGTGTGCGTGTGTGCGTGTGTGTATGTGTGCGTGCGCTCACGCGCGCTTTATGCTACAGACATAGTATTTTTTATGCTACAGATAAAAGGATCACCTTCTTTAGAGAAGGACTCTATCAAGAGCACGCCAAGGAAAAGAAAGCTGGAAAAAGTGATTTTACTATAAAATGATGACATACTAATTTGTTTTAAAATTTGTGTAATTAGCACACCCCGTTATCAGTGGTGAAAAAACATTGAAAATGCTAGGGCTGACACTACACATTAACATTACATTCATATTTTTACCGGTAGGTATAATTTGATATACCTATTTGAGGAAATCAATATAACTACTTGTTTTATTCATAGGTATTATATATACTGTGAAGAAATTTCATTTCAAAAAGGTTTAATTTGGTTGTTGAACACTTTAATAATACTTAGCTGTCAAATTGACATTTAATTTTGTCAAAATATGTTTGATGTCATATTTCGTTTTATGTTCAGTAAAAATATGAATTTCATGGATAATCGTGCTGAATTTATTCAGTTTAAAATGGAGCTAATGGCAAAACTGGAAATAAACCGAATCCGACGCGGAAAAAATGGTTCGCAATTTTAGTAAAACTGTTCTGTGTATTTTCTTCCAATATCTATTGATTATTTTTTCCTAAATAAATTTCATTTTTTTATCCTACAGATATGATAAAATTATGCAAATGCATTATACATTTTAAGGAAAGATGCCTAAGATTCCTGTTAAAACATGTTAATAGGTATAAATATGACGATTGCTGGGATAATGTTTGCGGAGTATTCAGAAAATTTATGACGAGTGAAAATGAATGACTAAAAGATGGATTTTGCACATGCAATAACCCAACATCAGAGTTACGGAAAATGTTAATGAAAGAACCATCTCATCAAATGGAACCTTTTTGGTGTGAAGTGGTCAATGTAATTGAAAGGTATTAACTGTATTTATAGTCGGACGGTTTAGGTATTTAAATAAAGGTAAACAAAAGGTAAACCAAAAGGTAAGGTAAGGTAAACCAAACAATTTAGAAAAACTTTTAATAATATATTCAGAAAAGTAAATGGAAGTATATAACTTACAGGTCTGTTGTTTTATTTACAAGGTTACCATCCACATATCAGATGATTAACGATATTAACAAAATGTTTCTATAATTCAGCCACAGATGTAACAAAATATAATAATAAACCAAAGTAATGTTTTTTTTTTTAAAATTAGCGACATTTATACCGGTATGTCAAATGTACTAGACTTAAATGAATATAGTGTGACAACCCTATTATTCGATTTCAATGAATTTTCACCGCTGATAACGGGGTGTGGTAATTAGTATAGTTTTGCATTATTATATTTCAACATATATTACACTTACAGAATATTAATGAACCATCCACATCAGACGAAACTTTAATTCATACACCAAAGAAGAAAAAAATTATGAACCAATTGAATAACGCAAGGCAAATGATAAAAGAAAAAGACAAACAAATTTAACGCTTAAAGGAAAAAAACCGTCGAAAAGTAAATAAAATTCTTTCCCTAGTGGCATTTGCTGACGCTCTTCCGTTGCGACTTGCGATCGATGACACCACAGATTAGAAACGATTTTGTGTATGTTGTACACATCACTAAAAGACTCGCGTGACGTCAAAGTGCCTACGCAAAATGTTACACGCTCGGATCTCATATAAAACGACGAACTCTTTCCTTCTATCTCGATATAGTTCTGTGGAAGCACAGATACGAGTAAGTTCAACGTACTTCAATTCGCATTCAAGTGTAATTTTATTGGTAGCTTTAGGAAGGTATTCCGTACTTAAGTAGAACTCCTTGCGCAACTCCAACTTGAAATGGTCCTGATTTTACCGACCCTTAACAATTTCTTTTAAAACATCACTAACTAACAACACAACACAATACCAAAGTCCCCATGAATGCAGATCAGTTTAAATTTCCAATGTGAAAAATTAGCTTTAAATACCAAAGTGGTAAGCAAATAAAGTTATTATTAAACTTTTTTTGGTCAAAGCGAGAATCAAGTCATTACAAAGACAGGTATGAAAACTATTTACTGATTGTGAAAGCCGTATCAAATCCCTTGCGTGTTTTAGGAGTTAGTGGATATACAGACAGGAAGACCGACGTGGAAAGCGAATTTGTTTTATACCATGTAAATAAGTATGTAATAAATATAAACCGTGCTTTGTCTCACCGTATGACTCCCATTGACGCTTGCTGTAAGGTGGTACAGTCAAGGACTTTAATTGTTGTGCCAATATGGAACCCAGTCATAATGACAGCGTCAAACCACATGAAAGGAAGCTAAAACTAACGATTAACGCTGTCATTATGACAGGGTTCCATAGTGGCATAAAAATTAAAGTCCTTGACCGTATCACCTTACAGCAAGCATCAATGGGAGTCATACGGTGAGACAAAACACGCATTATATTTATTATGTACTTATGTACATGGTTTAAAACGTCTGTCTTCCTATCTGTCTGTATATCCACTAACTCCTCCTGGATTTGATACGGCTTTTACCATCAGTAGGTAGTTTTCCACGGGAGGTTTTTATGTATAATAAATTTTGGTTTACGTACGGATGTTACAGGAAACTCACATAAACCGAAACGAAGCGAGGCCGGGTTCCTGGTTATTTATAAATGGGAACAGCTATCTAACGCACTGCTGTGGCTTTTACTTTAACAATTTAATTACTTTATTGATTTTTGACACAAGTTAAGGTCGTTTTATTTCTAGTGTTTGTATTTCATTGAGTTTGAATTACTTGCAGTTTCTTACGGGAGCGACAACATGGGGATTTCTTTTGCTTTACGAATTAAGTTCTTAAACACCTGTAAAAAGATTTAAGAGGGCTCAGCCAAAAAGGGAATTTGTGATTATTTAAAAACGTAAATCCAATAAATAGTATTTATAAAGGGGTATAATTGTGTTTATTTGTTTGTTTGTAAGTTGGGGGTTAACCTCTGGAACTATTCAATCATTTAAAAAAAGTCTTTCACTAATAGTAAGCTACATCATCGTAAACCAGGAGCTAAGCGAGATAACAATTATTTTATTTAAAAATGTATTTTGTACTCAAGGTTTTTAAATAATGATCCATTTCTGGTATGGAGTTTTCTATAAATGCGCGTCAGAGCTGTATTTCAAGGATCATAACATGTATTCAAACTGTAATTTTTATCTTATTCATATTATGTTAGAATATAATTTTACAGTCTAAAGACTGTCAAAGTTTTTAGTCACCGTTATAAAAACGGTACGTTACGGTACATATTATGTTAAAAACCATCACGAGAAAAGTCCAACAATGAGTTTATTTGTGTATAATATTTATTTCTCTATTAATTAATTACCTAATACTTAAGTCTTTAAATTAATGACTACTTATTTTTAATTGTTGTGTGTATGCTTGAGTGTATTAGGCTTCAAAGCATGCCTGGCACGCTATTATTGCCTCCTATAGATCATGTTTACCTATCTGACTGTGCCAGAAAGTGCGCAGTACTTATTGAAATACCTTCCTGCCATAAGTGTTAAACTAGCAAACAGTTTGAGAGGTAACTCACTTATTGATTTTTTTATATGTCTACCTATTACGGTTAGTTCAAGAGATACAGCCATTAAGGTCGAGAAAAACGCCGATAGTATTTTGTATGCGAGCCCCCTTTAATTCTAATTTTATTTTTTGTTATATAGCAGCAATATAAATAGACACTAAAATTTCAAGTATCGCTCTCTCTTCACAAGATACCTACAGCCTATATAGGCAGACAGACCGTCAGACGGACAGCGGACGCTTAGTAATAAGGTCCCGTTGACACCCTTTTGGGCACGGAACCCTAAAAACTATTTGAATAAGCAATCAATAAAAATTCTCACGAACGTATAATTTTAAAGTAAGTGTAATGTTTTTAAATATATCCCTATAATTTACTCGTAGACTCTAAAAAAATATAATTATTTGAGTAGATTACAAAATTATGCGCCATAAGTGGCCTTACCAAGCAACATTGTTGTCAAGTGTAGGTCGAGAAAGATGTGAGTGCCACGTTCTGGACGTCTGAATTAATTACTCAAGTCTGAAAGGTTTGTTGCGGGTACTTTCCTCACGTTTGTACCCAAAGCGGGAACGTGACAATGCGTCTTGCCAAAAGCGAAGAAAACTCCTGAACTTTTTTAGTTAATAAAACTATTTTCATTTCTTTACTGGAACTCTCTTGAATTGTTACACCTAATACTAAGTAGAATCCCTACGTTATGCTTTACTTGAAAAATGCGGTTTTTATTATCCTATTTCCCTAATTAGTCCAGGGGCTGGATACAGCCCCGCAGGAAAGTTCACGTATGATTTTTTTTCAGGGATTTTTAGTAGGCGTCCTAGTTAGAATTACAGACTTGGATGGACAGGACATCCGCCACGCTACACTATGATGTCATATTTTTTTTAGATTAATAAATTTTGAAAAGAGCAAGAAACAATTACTAGCACTTTTTTATTTTCTTGCACTTATCAAAAAAATTATTATTATTTTAGCATTCATGTTCACCAGTTCCTGGACCAAATCCCTAGGCTAGTAGAATAAGATGTTGGTTAATAAATGTTTTCAGTAAATCTGTCGTCAGTTGGGAATTGGTAACAAACTCATGAACTCTATTCCTTTTATTATTATATCATCTTTTATCAAAAATTTCAATAAAACTTCAGAATATTCCAGCACCTACTCGATACCTTCGTACAATATCAGGCGTACAAAAAATATCTTCCTTCCGATTTTTATTTATAAAAGCATATTCTAAGCGGCTCTCCACGTCACGACCAGCGGCCGCATTGAAATTAGTTTTACAGACATTTTTAGGGTTCCGACGAAATTACAATTTGCAAAACCTTTACACATTGTATTAAGTAAATGAAATAATTCCCGAGCTTTCATGACGGCAATTGCGTATTTTATTTTCCTTGTAAATTATTTATCTATCGGAGCGAGTTAAACGAAAGCGAATAAGAGGGTGGAAATTGAGGTAAGCCCTTATCGAAAGTATTCTTTCAACTTTAATCAAAGAATTTCAATCAAGCAGCAAATGAATAAAATTAGAAGTTAGGTTAACTGTATCAGCTGTTTTCAATTTGTGTTGTTTCAGCAGTCAATTGAGGCGAAACAAGATTGCGCACCCTAACTTTATGGGCAAATTTTTGCGTCTGCATGGGTAAGTATTTGGGAAGAGAAATAGCGGCCACTTTTCCACTACTATCGACAATTTGTGATAATACGCAGAAATTATGTAGTTAATAAGTTTAATAACTCTCCGTAACTCGAAACCACTGTTTTGGAAGTAAAAAATCAGACCAAATATAAATTTCTTCGTTAAGTATTCAAAAAAATGTACCTAATTAAGGACTCAAATTCAGAAACGGTAACTTTTACATGTGAGTAACGAAAATTAACTATACAAAATGACGACAAATTTTCGTTACTCAGATGTAAGCACCTGAAATTTATGTGTGTACACGTACCTACTATGCATTACTCTCGCCACAGCGGACAAATGATAAAAAAAAAAAAAAAAAATTAAAGGGGTTCCCAAACAAGAAAGGTGTATTTTCGGGGAACCAAACCCTTCATGTGCGTGGAATAAAAAAAGGTTTTTTCCTTATCTTACATACGATTAGGTGTTAAGGCCGGTTTGTTGTTGTGATTGCGAAGTCACGCTCCTCTTAGTGATTAGGTGATTGCACCTATGATTGGCACTTTTAGCTGAAGGCGGTAGGTAGGTACAGTCGAAGTCATAAATATGTTTACACTTTAGTACCTTGTCATTTTCATTCACTGAGATCATTTCATATACAACGTGTCACAAAATAATCCGTAAAAAGAAATTACAAAAGTAGTGTCAACCCTTATTAAATAACGTCAGTTCAGTATCTTAGGTATACAGTATACTAGGGTTGACACTACTTTCGTAATTTCTTTTTTACGGATTATTTTGTAACACGTTGTATTATGTATGAAATTTTCTTAGTGAATGAAATTGACAAGGTACTAAAGTGTAAACATATTTATGACTTCGACTGCATAAACTACTTTTATATAAATGAAATGACAAGCAGAGAACGACACGCCAGGATCACGCTCTATTCTGTATACTAGAAAGTTAAATGAGGTACATCAACCTGTATAAGTTTCAAAGGTGAAAAACTTAAGTAAATGACCTGGGCCTCTATTCAACTGCGTTATAACGATATCGTTTTTGACCTGTTTCCGTATTGTCAACGTTTTGATAACTCTTGTCATTTACAATAATGGCGATGTCAAACACGATATCGTTTTAACGCACCGGAATAGAGGCCCTGTTGTATGTAGTTGTAAAACATCTGTATAGAACGTTTGACATTCTATATTTGAAATTTGACATAAGCTCCATATTACACTTGCTCAAGAAAACTCTGTAATATGGCAGATATTATTTCAAACCCCTAGGATTTTACGACGTGCAGCTCGCCCGTTATACGCGTATCTCACGTTCGGTGCTTACGTTGTTTTTATATTTAACTTCCGTCCGTTCCAGAGATGAGTAATAGAATTAAGTTTGGGTATTAGTTAGAAAGCGAATTAGGCACTTATATTAGAAAGTGAGTGCGGTGCTTCAAGGCGCCCCTCGCCTCTCCGATTATACAGCTCGCTGGGTCCTAGGCAGTGATTAATTTCAACGTTGGCACTTGATATAAGTTTGATTAACGACATACCTAGCTAGTTGTTATTAGGTACCCTCCTCTATTCGAACGCTGCTTTGCCAACTGGAAATAAGGGGCTACGGGTTTTCATTTTTAGGGTTCCGTGGTCAACAAGAAACTCTTATAGTTTCGCCATTTCCCCCTGTCAGTCTGTCCGTGGTTTAACTCAGACTCTTTCTACCGGAAAGCTGTAATTTGGCATACATAATAATTTATATTTATTTTGTAATTTGGTTTACATTTTAATTACGCCGACAAAGTTGTTAAATAAATCTTGAAAAAATATATATTCGGGTACCTCCCCCCAAACTTATAAAGATAAGATAAAATATTTGTCTATCAATTGTAACATCGAGTGACGTATCATTGGATAGCTCCCAAAAGTAGATTGTTCAACAACGGACTAAATGTGACTAAAGTATAGGTGAAAAACGTAAGTAAAGGACCCGTTGTATGTAGTTGTGAACAAAAATGATATGGAACTTACGTCAAAAGAATGTCAAACGATCTATTCAGATGTGTTACAACTATATACATATAACATTCCATCCATTTATTTATTACTATCTATTTATTCATGTAAGCAGGGATTGCAAAACCGGTTTTATTGAATACCTGTATTTAAATTGTCAAATTATTACCGCTAAAAAAATAATACCTATATTCGAATTAGAGGTATTGTTGTCATTCCGCTTTTGTTTTTATCGCTATGTACACAGTATTTACAATATTAAATACCGGTATTCAATACCGCTATTCAATGCACCTGATAAAAAAGACGTCCATTTGACATTATTACTAAAGCATACCAAGTGTAACAGGGTACGTCACGCGATGACATTATTGTGCATGGCTGGTAAACTAGTGTCTACTAGAACCTGGATAAGTAAATTGATTGTGTGTATTTTGATTTACATAATAGATTTAAAAACTTTTACGAAAACAAATAAACAAGTATATCGACACTGACAGGTATTACCGGTAATGCTTTTTATGGGTAAAGTATCAAATAGAGGTATTGTTGTCAGTTGCCTAAACCGATCATGTACTCGAATACCGGTATTGATTATACCGCTAATCAGAGCTTTAGCGGTAAAAATAGTGAAATGCCATTATAACCGGTTACCTATACCTCATTTTAAACCGGTACTCAGAATACCGGTAACGATCCCTGCATGTAAGTCATTCATTATAATGTATTAGTATGTATTTGATTATCTATTTATTAGTTTGGTAAGCGTGTATTTATAGGTATATTGTATTTTATAGCTAGCATAGTTCCTTGTTATTGTTCGAAATTGGTGTGCACCACCTACTGTGTAAATTGTTTTAACTTGCACCTTATCCCTTCTAAGGTTGTCTGGAAGAGATCGCAAATCAGCGATAAGGCCGCCTGTTGTTTACCTGGGTCTTCTAAATTGAGCAAATTCTGTGTAATATTTTTATTTGGTGGACAATAAAGTGTTTTGTATTGTATTGTAATGTATAACAGGTCCTGTACCTAAGTTTTTCACCTATAAGGGTCATACACACTCTTAAAAACAAAAGTTGTCTCTCCTGTGGTCAATAGTTAAAAGCTTGTGTGCACAAAAGTTATGTTTTTATATGATAGGTCTAAAGCAGTCCTGACGGTGTTTTTGCGGGAATGGGCTTAGCCAGAAAATTAGGCCTTAAAAACGTTAAATTTCGGTGTGTCCACAGGAAAGACGGTAACCTAAATCTGTGTATGACCCATAAGCCATTATAAGACGAGATATTTTTTTATTATTTTTCGAGTGTCATTATGGCTTTTTACTCTCGAGTTAAACATATTACTTTTCGCTTCGATTGCGAAAAAAAATAGTAGACTGTGTACCAAGGGACACGAGACATTTAGCCACCCTTGCAAATAGATCATTCTTGTGTCATTGTGGCAATTCAGTCAAGAGTTAAATTCGATTGTTAAATAAATAGTTTTAACACAGACACAAAAAACTATAACTTAATAGCGCTATCATTATTACTCTAAACCAAAACAGAAAGAGACAACAACAAGGTTGTTTTTGGGGTTAGAACTTAACAAATAGTCCATAGACAACATTTCCGAAGAGGTTGTAGCCCAGCCTCAGCCTGCCCTGGCTACCTGGCTGTTTATGGTTTTCCAAGGCTTAAACAAAGAAATTAAGAAAAAAAGCACTTTATTCTCTAGGAATTTAAATGTCACTTTAGTCATTAGGGATTAAATGCACCACCTTAGTCCGTCTGTACATGGCTGTTATGAGTATACCCCGTTATCTAGCGTACAGTTACGTACGCTAAAATAGTGATGTTGCTTCACATTACTGGTTGAATAATATATTTTTTAACACAATTGCTCAAAAAGTGGTACTTTTCGTAGCTGTATATCGTGCGGAAAGTTGGATATTACGCACTAGTGCGTTATAGTTTTCCATTTTTTTTAATGTAATTTTGTTTCAACTTCCAAGCCGTGCATCCAACCAAAGAGTTTGCATGTTCAACCACTTTTTGATTATGTCATTTAGCATTGAGACTATACCTTAGAGAATATATTACCTGGAGCCGAAATTCAGTACATTACCCCTCTGTCGAAAAACCTGCACAATGTGCAAAAAGTTATACAAAACCTATTTCATAATCGATTTATGGTCATTCACAAAATCGCCGCTAGCCAGAGAACACTCATTGGAAAAATGCCTGCATGTGCTGTAAGTTCGTGTAAAAAACGATCAACGACTTCAAGCTTCGAAAAAGATGGTACAACATTTCATTTGTAAGTAATTTTATAATTTTATATACGTAAAATAATATTTTTATAAAAATATTTTCATCGCTCGTCAAATTTAACGATTATATGCAATCGATTCCAATTGTTACTTGGATTAGTCCGTACTCCTCACGAGACTCGGTTTTAATGATTTGTAAAAAATGACTTAACAGTTTTTGAAATAAAGTCGATAATACTAATAAGCTAAATAATTGTTTTCATCAAAATGATGAAGTCGGTGCACTCCCCCCGAGACTCGGTTATAGTGATGAGGGTAGTCTCGATTAAATAAATAATTATCGACAATGAGGAAGATTTACTAAGGACCCGGAAATTACCTACTGAATACAATTTATTCTAAGTGTATATTTTACAGTTTTCCAAAAGACCCGGAATTGAAAAAAATATGGACCGCCTCATGCAGCAGACAAGCAAATTGGGTGCCTACGCGTACTAGTTCCATATGTTCGAAACATTTTGATGCAAGTCAGTATCGAACGCTACCAAGCAAGAGGCGAAAGTTAATAGATTTTGCTGTACTTACTTTATGTTTATATGAAAAAGTAGGTATATTTAGTATTTTAGTAAATATTTCACGCTTCACTCTTAAATATTTACTTATACAAATAAAGACCAATGACCATAGTATTTTAAAATTTTCATAACTTTGTCAAATATGATCTAATACAAATACAGTTAATACGGTTTTTTCTCATAAAACAATAATAAGAAACATTGGACTATAATCTCCATGAGTGGTCAAGAGGGCAAACTTTGTGAAAAATATATAATTTTAAATTTCTTAGAGGATGTGTACACTAATTTTCCTTCGCTATAACGATAATGATAATTTATCTGATTTGTCCTATTGTTGACTGGTAGAAGATGCTTTATAATATTAGGTCCTCGCCTTGTACGAAATGTCTTCTTAGTGCAATAAAGTTTAAATAAATAAATTGTGGTGAACATCAGGTTCAGTTACGTATCACAGAACTCGATTGTGTTTCCCCGTTATTGATAATGATAACGTAAAAATATCGATATTAGCTATCGACCTAATCCTCGCACCGTAGGTTATGCCGCTTACATTCGCATTTACGTATTCTTAAACTGCGTTCATACAAAGTCTTTACATGTGTGATATGTTTGTGTGCATTAAAATGTATATGTGTTAGATTTTTGTCAAAATATTCGTGTGTAATGACACAGATAGATTTTGCATTTGTAAGTAATCTTTTGCATGTGTTATTTCTTCACCCCCCCGCAAATCTCGGCAGTCATGATTGTACTCGAATATGACCTATAAGGCGGCTCCAGGTAATATATGCTCTAAGGACTATACATAGGTAATATAATTTAAAATATTAAAATTAAATACATACATACACACTAATAGTGTAGGTATCTAGGTAATATTAAAAAAAAACAGCTCTCATCAAGATGGCTGAATCTGAATTTAGTATTACGAATGATTAAATAGTTGCGTATTAAGGTGAATTCACATTACACCATGCCGAAACCGGGCCCAGCCCAGTACGGCGTAATGTGAATCCACCTTTATGCATTACCGCTGCTTAATAGAATTATACCTTTTTCATTTTTAAATATAGATAATTAAATTACTGTGACTTTTTTTATTTGGCTAAATGGTCACAACCGTTGCCATTTCATAGTCTGTGTAAATTAAAAGTAAGATTGTCTCTTGTAATAGTTTTATTTACTGATTTATTTTGTTTCATTGATATTTTTTCGCAAATGTATTAAAAAATGTCGTTTGATACACGTGCGGTATTGTCATTTTAACTCGTCCAGAGTCTTGTCCCTCGCTTGCAGCTCAGGCCAAGATACTTCGGGACTCGTGTAAAATGACATATTTTCCGCACTTGTATCAAACTATACTACTTGTAAAGTTATTTGTCAAAATTCAACGTTTGATAACAGTATTGTCAGTTACAGTTTTTTTGATCTGTAGAGGTTTTAAAATCATTTGCCATTTTAAAATGGATTTTTACGAGCAGGAGATTCGTCGTCAAAAAGAGATCGTTCTTTAGCGATAAGCCCACGTGGTGTTTACCTCTACTTTTAATCTTCTTTAATATGTTGTGTTCTATAATGTTTCGATAAAATATGTATATCGGAAGTCCCTATTATTACAGCTCAAAAGTGCTACGAGAATTCCGGCCTCTGCAAACAACTTTTAGACAAATTATTTTTCTGTACAATGTCCCCAATTAGTACACTAGTTTCGCGTTAAGGCCCGATTTGACAGATGTTAACGCTGTTCAGTACACAATACATAAATATATATCGGGGGGCAATCTCACACAAATTGACCTCGAGAATCTAAGCTCTTACTTGGCTTGTACTATGGGTACTAGGCAACGATAAACATACTTTTATAGTGGAAATAAATACTTAAATACATAGAAAACAAAAGTTGGGAGGACAAATACTCGCGCTCATCATACAAATATCTGCCCTTACCGAGAATTCAACCCGAGATCGCTGGCTTCGTAGGTTGAACATATAACCTCAAATATGTTCATAGGGTAATTTTTGTACTAGGTTGACACCTGTAAAATCAGACCGAACCCTACAACTATTAATGTATTACTTGTGATCATTGTATAGACACAAGACAGAAAATACAGTAAAACTAGAATAATAACGGTGCTCGACTGTCTTCTTCTTCTTCTTCTTTCTTTGCCCCCGCGGCGACTTGAACAGCTACTACCGCGGGGATATGGCGTTTCCACGTGAAGTGATTTCGCCAGTGTCAAGTAAGTATATATAATTATAAATCAATATAGCAATAAAACACAATCCAATCTTCTCTAGGAAGATTGGGGGCAACGTTGTACGGTGATTAGTAGGTCAGAGGTCAAGATAGTTTTAACCTCTGCACCACTGCGAGTCCACTTGAAACGAGAAGAAAGATGCCAGATACACGAAATAAGTCCAAGTCTTCAATCACTGTGCGACACAAAGGCATAAAAAGTACAAATCACTATCAGAAAAGAACTTTGAACACCTAATTACCCAAAAATTAAAGTCTAAAACAAATCACACGTCTATCGCTGTAACACTCTGGCACCTGTCAGTATATATTTTATGACAGTGTTATAAAGCGATAGCGATGTAGTATTATTAAAAATTACATGTGGCGATAGACAGCCGAGTACAACGAATAGACTGGTTTTACTTTATGCTTATCGATTATTCCTTGTTGACGCGTATGTATACAAACCGCACTTTAACAAACTTGAGCCTAGTTAATAGGATAGGGAAATAAAACAGTATGCAGATTAAAACGGTAAGAGTATAATATAAAATACTTTTTATCAACTGGAACATAATCCTAGGGAATCTACAGCGATATTTACATCAAAATTTATAAACAGATCAGACTACTGAGCGAGTAACGAACGATATCACCATGTATATATTAATATTTATATACTCTATTTCTAAAAACTTTTCGACCCGTTAGTCGCCCAAATAGATCTCGGGAGAGGGCGGTCTTACCGCCTACAAGCGAGTTTTGAAAGACAATTTGATCACTAAAGAGTTCCAGTACTTTGTGATATAGACAACGATAACTACTGACACTGGGCAATACAACGATACACAGAAAACGGTCACAATTCAAGAAGTCCGTACTCGGAAGCTATGGAATAAATCTCTACGTAATACCTACACTGCCACATAGGCGGCGATTTGAAAAAAAGCAGAGAAGAGTCGAACTCGCTTGGCGGAAAGAATATTGGTATCACGGCCAACGTGCAACTTTCACTTCGTACTTAACAAAGGGCGCCGCTACGGCTACTATTTCATAACCCTCTGGAAAAAGGGAGCCACCGCTACAACTCGGAGCGGCCTTATCGATAACGTAAGGTCGCATCAGTTGGAGTCGGTAGCTCTTTTCGGCACAGGCAGGCGCCATCGTCGAGGATCGGTTCAGTCTTCGAGCGCGCGCGGCTCGGCGAAGCCCCGCGCGGAGACGGCGTCGGGCGCGGGCGCGGGCGCGGGCTCGGCGGCGGGCGAGGCGGCGGGCGAGGCGCTGCCGAGCGGCGACGGCAGCGTGGCGTACACGGTGGGCCGCGGCGGCTGGTACGACGGCGCGTACGAGTCGCTGCGCGGGTTGTAGAAGGGCGAGTCGTCGGCGCTGCAGTCCAGGTTGGGCGAGTAGGGCGTGGCCGCGCCGCACGACGGCGCCGAGCCGCTGGGCCGGCACACGGGCGCGGCCGGCGCGTACACCGGCCGCCGCGCCGGCGACGCCTCGGGCCGGTGGTGCGACGACGGCGCGTGCGCGTCCGACCAGCGCGCCTGCGACACCACAAACATCTTACCTCACGTGGGACATCATTAACGACTATAAAGTTAAAAACATAACAGTTTCATCGTCAGACATGGATTCTTTTTCAAGTCCACTACGAGTGTGATTTTGGTGTCTATTGTAGACAACTTTACCAACGTCGTCACCAAGAGTTATATTCTCAAAATCAGCCAGAGCACTAAATTACTGAGATCTGAAGTCAAAAGTATAGTCATGTGACCACGAATACAACTGTAGCTATGAATAGAATATGCAATCGCCTGAAACACGCGCTGCGTTCGATTGATAGATTGTAAAACATAGCAATCGTCCAATCTGCCGCCACGAACAGAGCGCGCCCTTCGAGCGATCGTTGCACTGTGGGAGCGCGTAGAACAAACGGTCGGACATGCTTGAAAATAAAATGTTTCACTTTCTTGCTGTTAAATGACTTTTTTGTAAACTTTAACGCTTAGACCATCATGTCTTATTATTATTTTTTCACTTATTTGCCTTGTTGGTGAATAGTACTCGAACAAACATCACTATCCGATAAACCCGTAAAACTCGACTATACTTCTAGGTACTATTTTAACTGTTGTGTAGTAGTTGAGGTCCTTTTTTTGATTTTATTACAAAGAATATATGTTTAAGTATCGCCACAACAAATAATATCTAGGTGTTTCATATTATAATTAATTATAATTGCTGTTTTATCATTCATGTAAAATTAAACTAGAAAGTCATGATTATAAAAAATGTGCCAAGCAATTCCAAGATACTAAGTATTACAAGTTATAAGTTAAAGATAATTTTAATACGCTGCATTTTAACCTTACCCGAACTTAGCCGAATTTTAGAGATATTTGCAATTGGAGGTCATTTTTCGAAAGCGCCTATTTAAAAGAAATAGCAATTTGTTTCTTAAATCTGCTAAGGCAGGCAGCCGAATAGAAATGCAGTTCTAACATCGAAGAATCGGTAAATATTTATTTATACATTAAATATTACGTTTTTTGTGTCAACCGAGCGCATGAATTAACTCCTTGATTTTTACAAATAAATAAATAAATTAACGGCAAATATTATAATTTGTACCTGGCACTTCAAAACTTATAGTGCAAGTAATTTCAGTATACCCGCAAAATTAAAAATGTCTTCACACTAAGCCGTCGTCAATCGTTGTGCGTGTTGTTATAATCGGAATATAATGGAAAAACTAAAAACAAATCGTGATTTATATAATCTGCTTAAACATGATCTGCGAGATCATAGTATTGCTGTAGAAAAAGTGATGGCTGTATTTCCAAATACCATCTCTTCGGAAATTAAATCGTAAGTATTGTTTAATGTTACTAAAACGTATATTTTTTTGTATTGAATACTAAACAATTTGCTTACTTTATTGCAGTGCTATAAACGGTAAAATAAGGAAATTTCTGTATACCGTGAAGAATAAACGGAAAGACAAATGTTGGAAAGAAGATTTGTTTCTATCTACATGTGGCAGTTGGCTTGATTTACAAATAGACTGGTCTCATGTTATTAACACTAAGCCTCCGACTTTGCTTCCATCGACATCGACATCCTCTAAAGCATATTTTAATACATTGAGTGATCGTCAAAAGAGAAGGAGAACTGAATCTGTAAGATCCCTCCCCATAGATGAGCTAAACTACGTAGCATCAAAAAGTATCAGACACACACATGCTAAATTTATCTTTGACTTCATTCAAACACACCCGGCACACATTACAAAAGTTAAGGAATTTTGCGAAAAACTCTTAAATAACACGGACGAGTCTAAATCCTTATCTGACGACGATGCACTTAGCTTGTATGTGAACTCTGACCTAACTAGAGAGCAGTACTCGCAATTGCGATTATCTGTTAATAATATTGCTCCCGGATTATTTCCTGCTTATGCTCAAATTCAAAAACTGAAGAAAGAGTTGTGTCCAGTACCTGAAGCAATAACTGTAGCTGAAAATTATGTTAGTATTAATTTGCAATGTTTACTGGATAAAACAATAGAAAGAATAATGCGACCTTTAAAATTTGACAATACCAAAGAATATAATCTTGTCTTGGTTCTAAAATGGGGATGCGATGGAGCCTCTTCTCAGTCTGTTTACAAGCAAAAGAGTTCAGACCCTCTACACGATGATTCATCTGTATTTGTTTGTAGCCTCGTTCCCCTTCAACTCAATAATGAAGATTTATCTGAATCCATTTGGAAGAATCCTACACCATCATCCTCTCGTTATTGTCGACCAATATCTTTTCGGTTCGAAAAAGAAAACAAAAATTTAACAAAGAAGACCACTGCAGAATTAAATGAAGAAATAAGGCAATTACGTCCATATGTTTTCAAAAATGTCGTTGTGAATTATAAAATGTTACTAACGATGGTTGATACAAAAATTTGCAATGATATAACAGATACATCATCAGCCATGAAATGCTTTATTTGCGGTGCTACTCCAAAAGCTATGAACGACATCGATGTAGCTTATAATCGTGAACCAAATCAAGACTGTTTTGAATTCGGCATGTCCTCTTTACATGCGTGGATTAGGAGCTTTGAATGTATGTTACATATAGCATACAATTTATCATTCAAATCTTGGTCAGCAAGAGGAGAAAATAAGAATGTCAGAGAGCAATCAAAACGCAACATACAAGATGAATTCAAAAGAAGATTGGGGTTGTTAATAGATATGGTTAAGCAAGGCGTGGGAAACACAAATGATGGCAACACTGCTCGGAGATTTTTCGCAAACTTCCATATTAGTGCGGATATAACGGGTCTAAATGTAGATCTTTTAAAAAGATTTTACATAATACTACAAGTCATAGCTTCAGGACTCGCGATAAATGTAGATTCGTTTCGTTTTTATACACGTGAAACTGCGGAGTTATACGTGCAATTGTATGGATGGTACTATATGCCCGTTACCATCCATAAAATATTAATTCATGGAGCAGACATTATAAAACACAACGCAATCCTGCCAATAGGTGCATTATCGGAAGATGCACAAGAATGCAATCATAAAATATTTCGATATGTGAGACTTCACCACACACGCAAAATATCTAGGATTGCTTGCAATACTGATCTGATACATGCATTACTTTTACGGTCTGATCCGGTTATCTCCAGTAACATTAAAAGGACAACGAAAAAAAAACTGTTGATCGAAGCGCAGCCACTCATCAGTGAAACCGAAACCCAAATTATAGAGTATGAGTAACCTTTTGTAATTTTTTATATCATAACCATAACGGAGAAATGATGAAAATATGACCTTCTTTTCTTATAAATAACAACAATATCTACAATAATTATTTACTATTTCGACAGTGCGCCTTGTGTAATTTAATAGCAATCTCTTTAGATGATATAATTTTAAATTGTAGGCGTAATAAAGAAATATGCATTTTTAAGTGAATCCTAAGCACAGGACCAATAAAAAACTTATCAAGGGATGTTTGCATGCGACCAGAATAAAATACTGACAAAAATCTTGCGTTTTTTTTTTTTTTTTTTTTGCTATATAATCGGAAGACTATTCTTTTCCCCTATTAATATGTTGCTAAAAATGCACTATACTAGCATTTCGTTATAATTTAGAGGCCATAATAATAGCAGTTTATCTGCAATAAACAGTTTACTGTCGCGCACTCGCATGTCCGACCGGTTGTTCTACGCGCTCCCACAGTGCGTCGCTGGTCTATATTTTACGCTTATGAATACTCTGCTTTATTTGTCCGCGGTTTAGACTCCTACACAACTTGATTTTGTGAAGAGATTGAAACCTTCAAAAGTTAGGCAACCACAACCGTAATCCAAATGATAAAATTCATTTTTCTACATACGAGGGCAGAGTGAGAAGTCTGGTAAAAATCATATTAAAGGTATTTTTTTCACAAATTCATCAATATCAATTGTAATGCAGCCTTTTTAGAGGTAAAATGTATATTTTCAGCCAGTTCGCACGGCTAATTTTTTTTTACAGCTATGAAAAAGAAACAATCACTTTGGTGTTTGCAAAGTGGAGAAAAGTGAGTTTCGTGTTCTATTAAACATTATTTTTTGCGAAACAAAACCAATACAGATAAAAAAAATATAGACTAATATTACGGAAACTCTGTTCCATAGATTAAAATGCTCCGCAAGTGGTTTACGGATTTTCGTTATGGCCGTACAAGCACTGCTGACGCCGACCGACCCGGACGCCCAGTTGAGGTCCCTACACCAGAGATGATCACCAAAATCTATAATATCGTATTGAACGACCGAAGAGTAAAGATCCGTGAGATAGCTGATATCATAAGCATTTCAGACGAACGAGTTCGTAATATCCTTCACACTTATTTGGATATAAAGAAGCTCTCCGCCCGTTGGGTGCCGCGATTACTCAGTGGACCAAAAACACACTAGGGTGACCTTGTCAGAGGCATGTTTGGCGAAGTTTAGGTACAATGAAAAGGACTTCTTGCGTCGTTTCATAACTTTACTGTTGACGAAAGCTGGATTCATCGTCATACACCAGAAACCAAGGACCAGTCAAAACAATGGATTGCTTCAGGTGAACCTGCGCCAAAGCCAAAGTAGTTTTATCGGTGAATAAAGTTATGGCTACTATCTTCTGAGATGCTCGTGGTGTAATATATGTTGATTATCTTCAGAAAGGTAAAACAATTAACGGCGAATATTATGCCAACTTGTTACAGCGATTTCATGAAGTTTTAATGAAAAAACGACCCCATTTGGCGAAAGAGAAAATCATTTTTCATCAAGACTACGCACGGGTCCACACTTGTGTTGTTGCTATGGCTAAAATCCACGAGTTGTGTTACGGAATGCTCCCGCATCCGCCGTATTCTCCAGATTTGGCCCCCTGCCTGCGACTATTTTCTTTTCCCAAGAAATGGCTTGGTGGAAAAAGATTTGGTTCCAACAAAGAAATCATCGCAGAAACCAATGCGTATTTTGAAGGGGTGGAGAAATCATACTATTCGGAGGGAATCGAAAAGCTAGAAAAGCGATGGACCAAGTGTATTGAGTACATGGGGACTACATTGAAAAATAAATATTTACTTAGACTGTATTGTCTCGGGGCGGTCTATCGTCCTACACTACCAAAACGTAATATCTAGAATATCAGTGACATTAAATTTTAACCTTAATACTATGAAGATACCGTTAGTTTTTCAATATGAATGTTGTAGTGGCACATGCTAACTCGGTAGCTAGCGGTTTTGTGATAATAGAGACAATGGCCTTTGATTTAAAGATTAGGGCTCGAAGCGAAAAATTCACCTGGGAAGATTCATACTATACAAGTAGGAAAGTAGTAAATACCATTCGGTACCATTTAAGCAACATCCATCACTCGTTTATATCTAAAGCCACTAGAGGTGTTCTGAAAAGTGGTACTAAACTGTTTGGTTCCTGACCAAAAAATATTTATGTCATTTAACAAAAGAAGGTCCTAATGTTTGCTAAGGTAGTTAACCTATATCTCCTATGGTTTCAGACTTCCCCATACTGTTCCAGTTAAAAAAAAAAACACTGTATATCGATCGATACGAGCTCAAAACTGCATTTGAGTTTCCTCCATTGAATTTATTTAAAATTTGTGGCACCCATTGACACGAGGCGTTTTCTGTTCGTCAGACAATAAGTGAGGGAAAACAACTTTTGGCTAATTCTTCCTGTACAATAATTTGTACTTGTAAACCCCGTGCGGGTGCCAGGTTAGAATAGTGCCACTCTATGTCCTCCCGTGGATATCGTAAGAGGCGACTAACGGAATAAGGGCTTACTGTAAGGCGATTGGCTTGCGACCTATCACTAACACACGAACTTTTTGGCCTGATTGTGCAAAATGTGGCTACAGAATTATAAACAAGTCTTTTTACAGTTGTTTTTAATTCTGTAGCTCTGCCTACTAGAGGTGAGACGTATTTACTGGAATAGGTTTTTGGAACAGGTCTTATCATGTACTCTTAAGTACGCGTTCCCACGCGCCGCATTTTAGCGTACGAGTATTTGGGAGTACGGCGACTTTCAACGTCTAATCGGGCGCGCAACTCGCTTTAGGCGCCGCGCCGACCGCAAGCGCCGAGTCCGTCGCGTTCGGATTAGATACTATCGTCGCCTTGGCACGTGCCATCAAAGGATGCCGCCGCGTAAACAAAGAATGCAAACGGTGTACCCGCAAGTGAATACGGCAGTTTACGTCAAATTAAATTTGTATATTATTATAATAACCACAAGTGCGTGCGGGTGTAATGACACTATATATGAGAATGGAGTATAATTGCGCGGTTTTCTAATTAAAGACTAAAGTAGACTTGTACACTTGTAAGTTTAGTGGGATAGGGGACGAGGCATCGTACCCACTAACGCCTGTCACCCCGCGGACAGTCGCGTATGAGCACTAAAGTCGCCGTCAATATAACTTGCAAAAGATGTGAACAAAACCAAACGAACCAACTCACCAGGATTACTCCATAATCACGTTCTCCTAAAGATAAAGTGAGGTCTTTGCACAGATTTATACACTAGACCATTATTTTCTTATTAAGTTTAAGATGAATAAACTATTAATTTTACTTTATTTTTAATAAAAACTAGCTTGGTGAATATTTGAGGTTGTGTCAAACAGTACTAATTTGTTTACATCGTTCACAAGTTCTATTGACGGCGACTTTACTTGTTCTGCGAACTTGGGAACTTGGGAACTTGTTCGGTAGTTACCTTGCTCGGTGTGAAGTCCCCCTTGACGTACAGCTGGATGGGCCGCCGGAACCCCTTGCTGGCGTGCTCCGGCACGCCCAGCACGCAGCACTTGCTGAACCCGACCTCGGGCGACAGAAGGTACTCGCGGAATTTGTGCGGGAACAGCTCGATCGAGTTGAAGTTCTCGTAAATGGTTGGCTGGAAATATAATAACGCAAAGCTACAGTTATTTATTTTTCTTTATTTTCATTTGCCCATACTCCGCAGAATTATCCCTCAAATATACTAAAAAACGACGAATATAATACCTTTATAAGGACTTTCAGAACAATAGTGACCTAATTAAAATCGAGTTAGATCTCTATAATAATAAACTAATGACAAGTTTTAAAGCTAAACTTCAAATAACGCGAATTTAAAAAAACACCACCTTGTCATTTTTGGGAAAAAAAAATGCCCTTCGGTAGCCACCATTATGATCGATAAATAAGGATTCCCGATATGTCCTCAAATAATGTATGAAGATGTCTATTATGCTTCCAAAATCAGATACAAAACATGTATTTGATTTTCGTCACCTCACGATCAACGATTAATTGCATACAATCAGAATTCGATCATGAACTTTAATGGCTTTCAAACAACAATTTTATACGACTATTAAAACGCTCACGAGAACCACAATAACAGAGCAACTTTACACTCTTATCTTAGGAAATTCAGTAAGATTATTCTGAGCAAGGATTGTATAAGGTCCCAGGATCAATAAGGTCCCAGGAATAAATCTCCAGTGGCTTTAGATCTATACCTACCAATAAATAAAATTCAAATGCCTGTACGTGATTGCAAAATAAAAACGAAAATAACTTCCATTTATACGATGTCTATTGATAACCGTTTATTAAATTTTCGTCTCTCTGCCTGTTAGGCTTTGAAACGGTTCAATAGATTTTAATGTTTATTTATTTATTAAGGATTACCAACAAATAATACATCATACTAATTCTTAATTCTATTTCATGTACATCCCAGGTTGATGTTTATCTACTTATAGGTAACCACAACTTACACATGTGGCTAGGAACCTACGAAAACGAAAACAAACATAAAACTCGTGGATTGTTTAGAATGGTGAGGACCTGAGATACTTCGATACTTTCCTTTTGTAATCAATAAGACTACTTATCGTGAGTTTTATTTTGTAATACAAGATATTCATCATAAATATTCGTGTATGTTTCATTTTGATAATATTCACAGTTCAGAAGATATGAAAATAAATTATTCGTAAGGCTATTACTGAAGCGAAGCGAGAGCGGGTCACTAGTTTTTTTTAAACTAAAATATGGGTAGATAGTCGAAATGACCTAAAGTCGCCAACACACCGAGAGAGAAGCGGCGCATTCCCCTACATCTCCGCCAAGTTTTGGGAACGCTTTTTAGTATAGGAACGCGCCGCAACGCGCCACGTCCATACCCAGTGCGTTTCCATCTTAGATAAAATAACTATTACTTATACAATTTAAACCAGTGCAAGTATGTACATACATATGTATGTAAATTCTTTATTGTACATAGGCTAACCTATCCCTTTAAGGGATCCCTTCCATGTAACCTTTGGTTGATTGCGGAAAATAAGAAAAGCAAAAAGTGGCAACCAGTAGACATTAGTACAGTCGAGTTGTTAAATATGTATACACTATTGCACCTTATTTCAATGGGATAAGGTCAAAAAAAGAGAGAGGTAAAAGTGTATACATATCTGAGAACTCAACTGTACAAAGCAAAGTTTTTAGAAACAGCATAAACTAAATTTTAGACCTAAAAAGATGAATAACAGAGACATATAAAGTCATTATCATACGAACAAAAGATGTATTATATAAAATTGACGCAAATTTTCATGCGTTATCCAATAAGTATGTCCATTCCCGTACACTTTGACATATTCGTACAGTCGTCTTTCGTAGACTTGACAAGCGAACTTAAATCGCCTAAAAATGAGGCTAAGAGGAGATTCTTAATGCCTGCCTTCCGAGTTTGCTTGCGGTGAAAACACTTGAATCTCTCTCATCTTAGAATAAGAAATAAGGAATATGGTTCAGATTGTAAAATTATGCTTTACTTACCGTCAAACGTTTCTTCTTCTTATAGCTCGCCCAGTTCTGCGCTTCGATGACCAGCTTGCCGCCAGGGCGCAGGTCCGCAAAGATCCGGCGGAAGGCGCGCTTGATCCCCGCGTCGCCCCAGTTCAGGTGCAGCCACTTGGTCGTCGACAGGCACAGGATCAAATCGAACTGCGGACTCTCCCCTGAACCCGCCGAGATGTCTTCGCGAGGCACATAATTGCCCTGAAACGATTGTTTGAAACCATTACACTACATATAAAAATTAATGAATGTTGTATGTATCAATTTCAATATCATATTTAAATAAAATTTTAAAAAAAAATGTTATACCCGATTGCTCGAAGGAGGGTTATGTTTTTAATACTATTTAAAAACATAACCCTCCTTCGAGCGAAGTAAAGATCTTGGTACGAACAAGTGATGAATTTGACATGGTTAGTTGGGATTAGTATTTACCTGCTTAAAAGTAACGTTGTGCGGGAACACAGGGGGCGTCGGTTCCGAGGAATTGCACAGCGGTCCATATATCATAGACATGGACATTGGGAAGTAGCACTGCCCTGGTTCCTGCTTAACAACTGCTTTCCTATTCTTGCGTGGCCTACGCAATTTCCTTGCCGGCAAGTTTTTCTTGGTTTCCTGAACGCCCGGCTTCTGATCTGATGTGCTGCATTCTTCACACTTTTCGTGGATGCATTTATCACAGTCTACCTTTTTTTCTTCCTCTACTTCCTCTTTTTTAATGTCTATCTCCGCATCCATTTTTTTATCATCTTCCATATCCGCTTTCTTATCTGTTTCTTTCTTTGGCTGTTTAGGAATAGGTATAAATGATCGCAGGTTTTTCCTTGCTCTGCCTGGAATAAGCAGGAAAGTCAGAATATAAAATGATATTGCAGAATAAATTGCTACTTAAATTTAATCTACTATAGCACAATATGTCAAAGTAAACGGTATCTTGTACGGTAACGGTACCTCGGCAATTTAATAAAAAAAAGCGTCACATCATATTGAATATTCAAGGTTTCCTTACCAACGAGGACGGGATCGATGTCTATTCCCAGGACAGACCGGGCGCCCAGTGTGCGCGCGACGGCGATGGAGATGTGCCCCACGTTGCAGCCGATGTCCAGCACGTCCTTGTGCTGGAACAGGTGCCGGTGCATCTCGAACACCTGCAGGCGCACGTCCATCATGGCGTTTAGGTTACGATACCCATAATACCTGAAACAAAAAACATTTTAATCAACACCAAAGTAACGGTTTTCTTTTAATAAATTTTAAAATCAAATTTTATTTTTTTATTTTTTTTAATCTTCATTTTTTCTAGCAAGTAAGTTCTATATAAAACATTATGATTGCAAAAATGATTGAGTATTGAGTATTGGAAATTTCTTACATACATACATACATAACATCACGCCTTCATTCCCAGACCAACAACTCTAAAGACTTACTGATATTTCTGTAACCACATTTTGCACTAACAGGCTAAGAGGTTTACTAGTGTATTAGTGACAGGTTGCAAGCCCATCGCCTAACAGTACTACAAGCCCTTATTCCCTTAGTCGCCTCTTACGACATCCACGGGAAGATATGGAGTGGCACTATTCTAACCCGGCAACCTCACGGGGTAATGGTGTAAATTTGGTGGAAATTTCTTAAAATTCAGAATTATTTTATACAAAAACTTTGTCTGCATAGATTTCGAATATTATTGTTATTCCCTTGGGTACCTTTAAATTTTCCAGGATGAAAGTAAACCTATGTGTTAATCCAGGGTATTGTTAATCTTGCTATTTTTATTATTTTTGGTAGGTACTTTTTGTTATCTTTAAACCCTGCCCTAATAGTCGCGGCTGCAGGGTCAATTTTCTTTTGCAGGGGTCATCCTGTTGATCCAGAAAATAGATGTAATTTTTTATGTTGGGAGGTCCATACAAATCATCCTAATGTTATTTGTATAGCTATAAGGTAATGTTATATTATTTTCGTGAAATGAAAACATGCTGAATTCATTTTTGATATTAAATTTAGACATATTCATACAAAAACAAGAAAAAATTGGAAAACACGCAAAGTCAATTTTCACTTTCTTTTAAATATTTAATTATAACTTTTTATGATAACTATTACAAAAAATGATTTACATAGGTATGTAAAAAGCCAGTTCTCAGTCCATTTTAAAAAGTATGCACATGGCATAGTTTTGTTATAAGTAATTAGCTTTGAATTTTTTTTTTTATGGGAAGTGATGATGTGGTTTAATCCATCTTGAACCACATCATCACTTCCCATAAAATGAGATTGATTGATTGTCCAAAGCAGGTCTTTTGCTTTATTGTAATACTGATTTCGTGGCAAGTAATTATGTTTTTTATTAAGTAATTCTTCTTTTTTTTTTTAAATGTGTAAAATTTAATACCAGAAATCAACCCAGCACGTTTGTTTTACACAAAAATACTACCATACATAACCCATTAGTTGTCACCAGCATAAAAAAGGCCTAACAGGTTAGGTTGTCAACTAGATTTACTTAATATACATTTTGTGGGTTTCCCTTCTACTTCATAGATAAATTACAAAATTGACGTTTATTTAAGCAGAGTTACTCCTAACCTTAGACGTTATTGTAACAGGAATTTTTAATGGCGTCATCGCTTCCCATAAAGTGAGATTGTGGTCCTAAGCAGGTCTCAGGCTTTATTGTAATCCTGGTTCTGTGTCAAGTAGGTAGGTAATTGTGTTTTTTTAAAGCTAATTACTATAAACAATATGCCTTTTGAATACTTTTTTAGGGTTCCGTAGCCAAATGGCAAAAAACGGAACCCTTATAGATTCGTCATGTCTGTCCGTCTGTCCGTCCGTATGTCACAGCCACTTTATTCCGTAACTATAAGAGCTATACTGTGGAAACTTGGTAAGTAGATGTATTCGGTGAACCGCATTAAGATTTTCATACAAAAATAGAAAAAAAACAATAAATTTTTGGGGTTCCCCATACTTAGAACTGAAACTCAAAAATTTTTTTTTCATCAAACTCATACGTGTGGGGTATCTATGGATAGGTATTCAAAAATGATATTGAGGTTTCTATTATAATTTTTTTCTAAACTGAATAGTTTGCGCGAGAGACGCTTCCAAAGTGGAAAAATGTGTGTCCCCCCCCCCGTAACTTCTAAAATAAGGGAATGATAAATGTAAAAATAATATATGATGTACATTACCATGCAAACTTCCACCGAAAATTGGTTTGAACGAGATCTAGTAAGTAGTTTTTTTTTAATACGTCATAAAAACATTGATCAAAGCTACAACGAACTTTTATATTATGTTACTTGCTGCTACGGAACCCTTCATGGGCGAGTCCGACTCGCACTTGGCCGCTTTTTTTTTTAATATAGAGAGAATGGGCTTGTGATTATGGGAATCAAATTGTGTAAGTCTTTTTTTTTCATATAATTATCATTTAAAAAAAAGAAGAATTTCTTTTAAAATGAAAATTGAGTTTGCGTTTTTTCCTGTTTTTTGTACGAAAATATCTAAATTTAATATCAAAAATGAATGCAACATGTTTGCTTACAACACAACCTTATTGCTATACTGTTGATTTGACAAACACTAGCCTACTTGGTAGTGACCCTTCCCTCAAAGCTAAGGGGTCCTGGGTTAAAATCCAGGTAAGGGCAGATATTTGTGTGATGAGCACAAGTATTTGTTCATGAGTCTTAGAGATGTTTTCCATTTATTTAAGTACTATTTCTCTATATAAGTAAGTTTATCGTTGTCTAGTACCCATAGTACAAGCATTGAGCTTAGTTTGGAACTAGGTCAATTTATGTGACTTTGTCCTGTAATATTTATTTAATATTTTATTTATTTGTATGGTCCCCCCCTCAACTTGAAAAAACTAGATTCATTTTTTAAAGGGCTCCCCTTCTTACTTGACCTTTGGGTCGTCAGGATGACCCCTTGTGAAAGGAAATCTTTTATTCATCAAATGCCGTAAATCCCATTTTTTTGTAATGTACAGACGCAGCTATAACTAAAGGTAAGGTTTGGAGCGTGAGAGAGACAGGACATTATGACATGACATGACACCCAGACAATGACCATGACCATCACAAAGAATATCAACCTGTTGGTACTCTAATAATACTGCAAGACCTTAGAAATTAGAAGGTTTTAAAGGCCAAGCATTTGTACTAATTAAAACTGACTATCATTTCGTAGATAGACATACTTAAAGGTTACTAGTGCAATAAATTAAAGACACTACTTGTAAGTATAAAAATTAAATAAAGCTAAAAAAAAGCTTAAGATAAATTATAGTTAACTAGTTTCCGCCCGCGACTTACGCGTATAAATCAGTTCCTGAGGGAATAGCAATTTGAAAGGTACCCTATGTGTTAATCCAAGGTCTAAGCTGTTTGCATTCCAAATTTCACTAAAATCCGTCCAGTAGTTTTTGCGTGAAAGAGTAACAAACATCCATACTTACAAACTTTTGCGTTTATAATAAGTAGGATTTAATTCAGACTAGCAGCTGCACTCGGAGACACCGCACACAACACGCAGTCATTTAATGACACTTAAGTTGTTTTTTTATATTGATTTTTATAACTTGTGCAAGTACATGAAATTGGTGAATTGTCTCTAAAATGTCTCTGCGTGCAGCAGGAAGTATGCTACAAAGTATTTTAATTTTAAACCAAGTTAAGAAAATGCATACCTGTCATAGTTTCCATATTGATATCTAGTGTTTTTAGCATTAAATGTGGGCAGCTTCTGTTCACCATCAGCCTTACACTGCTTATGTGGCGAAACAGGGCGCTCTGGCGGCCCCTTCCGAGGCTGCGGGCGTGCACGCATCCAAGACCCTGGTTGAGGCACCACAGGACTTACAATCTTGTCCAAAGAATCCAGCCTCCGAAGCTTCTTGCAATCTTTAGCTTTCTGATTCTCACTTTCACTGCATGACCTCTTTCTAGATTTAGATGTTGATGTCTCAGGAGGAAGAGGCTCCTTTATGCCTTCTGGTTTTTCAACCTTAATCTTAACATCTACCTGAGCATTGTCTACATTATCAGTAGTCCTCCGCCTCGGCTTCGGCTTCTTCCGGGGCTTGCGCTGTTGCATTTCAAGACGTTTCTCATACTCATCATTATCCAAAGGCTCCATAAGATTTAAAGGATCTCTTATATTAGGCGGAATGATAACATCTATCTTTGCTTTATGCCGTGGTGGAGTGGGTAATGGAGAAGATTCTGGAGTTACTGCATTCATTGCTCTATTAATGTCTTCATTTTGAAGGCTGTTAAGATTCAGTGGGTCAGATATGTTGCCTCCAAGCAGAAATTTGGTAGGTGGAATGAATGCCTCCTTGCGAGGTCTTTTGTATGGAAGAAAAAACTTTGATATGGATGGGAAACTTTGAGCTCTTTTTCTACCTTGCTTGAATTTTGTGCTAGTATAGTGCACTCTCCGCACTGTGCCTCGATCAGAGTTGTCCTTAGATGGCATATGACCCTTTTTGCCATGGCGGAATTTTTTCTTTCCTTTCTTACCTCCACCTGCAGTAACGTCTCCGTCTCTAGAAGTGTTTGTATCGCAAGTAGACTGATTTACGGAAATATTTGCGGAGGACTCGGTAGTATCCACAGCCTCATTTTCAGATATTTCACCTGCTGTTTCATTTACAGTACTCTCAACTTCACAGTTGCTTTCAGAAGCAATTGCAGTTTCCTTAGGACTACCCATCGCTCATAAACTAGAACTCGCATATAAATACATTACATGTTACAATAAAGAAATTCGAAAACTTGAATTTACCGCCATTGAGGCAGTCTGCAGAATGTGCAGGGCCTTACATCCGTCACTGTTAATAAACAGGTTAACAATGCCGTTTGTTATTGTTTAAAGAAACTGAAACTAAAAGGTACAACACTTAATACTTATTTAAGGAGCTTCTAAGAAGTATCTTATTAGATATTATGAACTCAATAAAAAGATATCACTAAAACAACACACTTTTCCAGCAAATCGCACCACACGCACAGCAGCAAAATGGCAATTTATTCATAAATTATTTTGTTCTCGTTGCTAACTTTTGACAACCGTTATTTCGACATACTTGCTTCATTGGTTGAAATCCAAAACACTAATGAAAACGTTCCAATGGCAGAAGTGCTAAATAATAATTTATCAAACGACAACACATGGTACTTACCACAATGTTGCCAGTATGAAAGAAGGTGTTTTAAGGTCACCTCAAGCTTAAAAAGAGTTAATGTTGTGACTGGAAACTAATACTCTCAAAATGCAATGCACCCTGTACCTCATTAATAAATAGAATTTATAATATTTTTTTTGCCATTTTCACTCTGGCGAGCCGATTTTTGACTTTCAAGTGCTTGAATCGAAGTCGAGCGATAGAAAATATTAACACACGAAAAAATGACGCGAAGATTTTCGGATTATCCCGCATTTTTAAGTCCCCACTCAAAAGCTAGTTCATTCCTAGAGTAGAGCAGTCAGAAGTACAGAAATACCAACAACTCGAAAAATACTTCGTAAGGTAACAACACCAATGTTCGACACTTTTAGCTGACATGCACCAATAATCGACAGAAGCTTTTAATTCTAAGATCATAGGGTTATAAATTGATTGTTGCAAAACAAATGAATAACTCTTATCTTCTTTGAATAAGAGTCAGTGTTGAACATTGGTCCTTTGTCGAGTACTGGTGTCTTTACCTTAATAGTTCTGTAACCACATTTTGCACAATCAGGCCAAGATCATAATCATGTTTTAAATATAAATAAACATATGACCTAATTAGAAATTGTTATTATGGCGATAACATTATTACTTATGTGCACTTTCAGTGTTTTTAATCGGGGGGCACCACAGAGCCCCCGCCAAGTCGAGCACGAAGCAAACACTGCCGTACCATCCTTTACTGGAACCATTTCGCCGCATTTTCAGGCCCCTATTTGAGAACCTCCAGTAAGCTATAATCATATACTTAAAATCCAAAATTTCAAGTCTGTAGGTCATTTAGTTCCGAAGTTAAGCGAAAGCAAAGTTTCGCATTTATGACACTCCCTCACTCACTCATGATCATCAGAATAGAACTAGTAAGTACTTCCCATAAACTCAGAGAGCTGAAATTTGGTACAGAGTTAGGGTTTAATGGCCACATAAAGAGAAAACTATAAAAACTAGGATAATCGAAGATCTGGATTACCTGGTGACCCTGATTAGAAAACACAAGAGCCCAACCAAACTATTAGAGATCGGCATACCGCAAACAAATTTACAAAAAATATTCAACTTGGTGGGCCGCTTCATTTGATGTCAAAAATCGAAAGTCTGAAGTATCTGATGAAGAACCCTCAGCTGGTCTCAGCTGTATTAGAGATATGGTAATTCCCCCTTCTACTATTGATACATAAAAAATCATCTGTCATTGCCTCCCCTTCTGCTTCTAATACGCATATAAATAAAATTAAAGGAAAACTCTGGATAAGACTAGACTGGCTTTTATACTTATACTTACAAGTTTACAAGAAGAAATAGTCGACCGATTAACTTTATTCTACTCGAACATTACACAAACTAAATAAACAAATTACACTTAAGTATTAATTTCGCTCAAAATTTGGTCAAAATATAATGCATTGGACTAAGAGTGGCGGTGATACCCGCACACGTCGCTAGATAGCGCTGACTGTATTTTAAAACGCGCTTACGTTTGTTTTTCCGATAACCTTATATGGCGAGGTTGCAACCACCGTTGCGATGTGGAAAATGTTGATTCAATCCCACCAAAAACAAGTGGCAATTTACCATCGTCAATGGGTAGCGGTTCTGGCGACAGATTGGGTGTAATGGTGTCATGGAGCACCAGGTTTTGTACCCTTATGTACCCTTCAACGGCCAAGTCACACAACATCACGCCTTCATTCCCAGAGTGGGGTAGGCAGAGCTACAGAAATACCAACAACTCTAAAAAGACTTGTTGATAATTCTGTAACCACATTTTGCACAATCAGGCCAAGAAGTTTACTAGTGTATTAGTGACAGGTTGCAAGCCTAACTATAATAATAAAGAAATCGCAGTAGGGAACCTTAGACTTGGCACGACTTTGTCTAGATTTCATTACTTTTTAGAGATAAACAAGCAGCTCCATCGAGACTTGGCTAGTTTTTAACAGAATATTTTTGGTGGGATATCGTTTACCAAAAACTATTACTATTTAAAACTTTTAAATGAAACGTTTATTAGGCAATGTATTTATCTATGATAGGTAATTGAAGTTTATCTCAAAACTCAATGATAAAGAAAGAGAATGGATATGAAATACCTACAGAATAAACGTGCCTACCTAAACTACCATAGCAAACATAAACTGGCGGACTGTCAGATGTTTAAGTGCTGCCCCGATTCGATAGTAATAATAAAGTTATCGGTAAACCAACTAAATGAATGGGAGGTTCTCAAGTCGTCTGTTCTGTACGTTCAGTACTTCGCATGACATGTATATAGATGCAGTTGCAGTGGGATACCTGAAAGGACTTGCAAAACGTCGTCTTGAGCACAGCCAGCACGATGGACCCTTCCCACCTTAAAGGAAAGGAAAGGTCGTAAATGGTCCCATAGAAAAGTTGGAGTGATCTGATGATGGAATCCATGAGTAAACGACGGAACTCCTAAAAATTGCAGATATTTTTTGCTTTTTTCAGCATTTGCATTCCAAAAGCTTTAGGCTAGGTACACATGAACGCGTGGTTGATGTGGCGCGCGATACAATATTCTAACAAAATAGTGCTCTCTTATACATGACCTCGCGTGCCGCCATTCATCGCAGGCAAGATCTTGACAAGAGCCGCCTGTCGTTTCAACACTTCGACCACGCGTTGAAGCGCGTTTGTGCCAATGATGAAGACTAGAGATGAAGTATTTCACGGGTTCAGTAGGTAAATATAGTTCGAGTGAGTTAATATAAATAAAAGTAAAAAGCAACAAAAGTATTATTTCTTTCTTAGTTATTCCTTTCATAAAAAAGACTCATTTAGCTCTCTAAATGATAAAAATACAAGAATCATAAAAAGCAACAAAAATATTAACAATAGGTATTTACTTTTGTTTTATTCCAAAACGGTGCCACAGCGTGAGAGTGCCAATAATCTTAAATAATCGTGTATTACCAGTCTTTAACTCCTGCATTTTTTTACAAATATGACTTGTTAGCATAGGTTCATTTATAATCAGATCGAGGTATTTTTAAGCAATGTTTACACGGCTTTAGGGGTAGGCGGTCCGTTAACACCAATCTCATGACTCTAGTGGAGTACATTTCTGCCAAAATGGATCGAGGTCAGCAAGTAGATGTGATCTACTTTGATTTTCGGAAGGCGTTTGATAGAGTGAATAATGACATACTGCTGACCAAACTAAATGCTATGGGATTTGCGCCAGACCTCCTTCAGCTTCTGGCAGATTATCAATGCCCGCCGTCAGGCTTGGTATATTCGAATCGGCCCCCTATCATACGCGTTCGAGAGTAAATCAAGGCTCTATCCTGGGACCGTTATTTTTTTTGGTAATGGTGAATGATTTTCCAAATGTCCTCAAACATTCACGATGCCTTATATATGCGGATGATTTAAAGCTGTACACAGTTATCAATTCTATTGAAGACTGAAACACCAACAACTCTAAAAAGACTTGTTTATAATTCTGTAACCACATTTTGCACAATCAGACCAAGAAGTTTATTAATGTACTTATTAGTGACAGGTTGCAAGCCAGTCGCCTAACAGTATGACAAGCCCTTATTCCCTTACTCCTCTTACGACATCTATGGGAAGACTCGGAGTGGGACTATTCTAACCCGTGAACCACACGGGGTAACAACAATATTTTATTTAAAAAACGCCCATATTTTAACTGTTAGAATACGAGTAATTATACTTGAGTAAGTATCGTACATTTTATATTTGTTTTTTACATGAATCGTTACAAAATAATGTCTTTTAACTTGCAGAACTTGCTTGGCGAGCACATCTCGCTTAATATTGTAAAAACAAAGCTAACTGACTGTTTAGATAAATAGCTTTTATTCTCAAGTTCCAACCATAGAGCAGCAGCTATTTCGAAAAGTCAAAAATAATCATAATGCCAATTAGCACCGAACAGTGTTTTTTTTTCTAAACTTTTTTCTACTTTTACTCATACCGTAACTCGGCGATATAAACAATCTCAATTAAGGATTCAGTGGCACAAACGTCTAACAAACCCTATTGCAGTTAAAAATTACAATAAAACCCTTGATAATTCACAATAAAAAACCTAATATTGATTTTTACTTTGGCAACATTAGTCAAGCGTCATTTTTAAAATTTGAAAATAAAACGTCCGTTTCTGAAAGTTGATCTACAATCGCTTGTAACATCTTATAAATAAATCAGTTTCATGTGATTTTAAGTGAGTATATCAATTATTAGTCTTTATAACTTAATGGTTTTATCTTTACGCGATTCATTGTCACTTTTACTTTTAATGAAAATAAGACTCAAGATCATACATTGGAGTGCATAATTGTGGTCATAGTCATAAGATACCGATTTGCCTTGGAACGAAATGTTCAGTCAGTGCCAGTGATTGTTTTTATATTTTTACATTATCGATTACTTTATTCGTTAATATTTATCATCATAGTGATTGTTTTGTCTCTGTTATAGTGTTGTTTTCACGTAACATTTTAGAATCCTTCTCAATTTGTGAAATTTATTTTTAAAACTTGATTGATTTAGTACTTTTTATCCACTTTTGAGAATGGTCCCCAAAACCTACCTACCTACCTACCTGGTTACATATATTGATTTAAACTAGCATATGCAACTATCTTTATGTATTTATCTCTGATTACTTATTTGCTTATATGTGATGTACCTACCCTTGGTGGCATTTCGTTGCACTTCTTTCCTTGTTTCTGATGTGATGACTTATGATTATTATTTAGAAACATTTCCCAAGAATGGTCCAACATGTTTTGGAGTGTGAGTGAGAGTCCACAACCCAAGACAAGACATGTCAGACCATTCCCAACTATTGATACTGCCTTGTAGCCATTGTTTTTAAATGTTATTTATTGAGTGTCATGAAAGTGTAAAATAGGCTGCATCAAAATTTAAATAGGTATCATTGATTTTGTCATCCAGGTGTGTTGCAGGTTTTAAAGACAATAAGACCTGTCATATTTCCACTGTGATGTACCTATAAAGAATACAAAAAGTACATTTCTTTATTGAAAACTTAACAGTTTTGCTAACTAGTTTGGTAGATAAATATTTAATATAACAATAAAATATATTTAATTCATTAATAGATATGAAATAAACTACTGAATGTACATTAATTTTATAACATTTATGAAGCATAATCTTCTTCTTTTTTAATTAATGGCGGTCCACACAGTGATTTTGCCAATGTCAAGTGAATAGAGTAAATCAGTAAACAAAATAAATCAAAAGTAAATCCAGGCATTTTTCAATCAGCCGTCTTCCCTCCCCGAAGCTTACCGGCAATCCCCATATGAAACATAGTCAGTGGTGTAACTATACCTAAGGTAACGGCACCAGTATTCGACATAGGATGTTCGACACTGACTCTTACTCAAAGATGCTAAGAGTTATTCATTTGAATTAAAAGCTTCTGTCGATTACTGGTGCATGTCAAAAGTGGCAAACACTGGTGCTTCTACCTTATATCTACCTCAGTTTTTTTACCTCAAATTTTGTAGTAAATGTAGGTTTCCTTCTGTCCTCACGGCCCCAGACGGGGGCCCCTCAGGGCAGGGGGTTTGTGACATTTTTGTTCACTCTACCACCCTGTAGTTAAGTAACTGAAAATAATAAAGGTGCAGCTGTTATTTGAATTTGTTTGTTTCAGATACTTTGGGATTTGTGGGTTCCTGTTTAAAGACTTGCAGAGGTATTTTCAAGATTATTATTATTATTATAATTTTAATTAAGTTTTAAATCTTATTATAATGTATAATGTTTGCTTATTTTAGATGTCAAGAATACCCAAGTATCCAATTGCAACAGCAGCAAAGGAAAATAAACCAAATCTAATCAATAGAAGGCCAATATCAAGGACCAATATCAATGGACTAAGTGAAACTGACAAGAAGAGTCTGTTGCTAAATCACACTAAACCATCTGTCCAAAATGGACCATCTTCTTCATCAACAGGTGCGCGCCTTAAAAGGGCTGCAACGGCACCATCTTCCCATACAGTCCCGCCTAAGGTGAATAAAGTTGAAAGAAAAGCTCCAACAGTTGCTCCTAAAATCCCACCTTATGATTATAAAGCAAGGTTCAATGACTTGCTGGAGAAACATAAGGTAATCAAAAACGAGTTTAATGATTTGAAGGATAAACATGTAGAAGTTTCTGATGATTATGAAAAAGTTAAAGAGTCTGCTGAAGGCAGTGCAAGAGAGAGGGACATGTTAAAAGACAAATTGCTAAATACTTTGACAGATTTGAGAGAGAGGACAACTGCCCTGGAAAGCATTAAAATTGACTATGAGATACAAAAACGTGAGAATGAAGAGTTGCTGCATAAAACAAAGGTTTTGGCTGATGTGACACATAATTTAAATAAAAAGACTACTGAATTTGATGCACTGCAAGAAGAATTAGATGATCTGACCAGGCGTCACAATATTCTCCAGGAAGAGAATAAAGTGTTTAAAGCACACTCCCAGAAACTTGCTACGCTATCTGTAGATTATGATAAACTTACAGTTGACTATGAAGAAGCGAAAAGTAAGATATTAAAATATGAAACAGACTTTGATAAAATGCAGAACCTTTTAGCAGGCATGTATCAGGGACAAAGAGATTTAAGAAACACAGTTCAAGATCTTAAGGGTAATATAAGAGTATATTGCAGAGTACGGCCACCATTGGAGTGTGAGCTGGCAAAGCCATTGTTCAACCTTAGTGTAATCGATGCTTGTACTATTGAAGTTGAAAAAATTGAGTTGAACTCATTGTCTCAATCAACAAGGAAAGGAAAATCACAGCACACCTTTAGTTTTGATGGTATTTTTACTCCCCATTCAACTCAGGAAACAGTTTTTAATGAAGTTTCTAACATGATCCAGTCAGCCCTTGATGGATATAATGTCTGTATTTTTGCATATGGACAAACTGGCTCGGGGAAAACATACACCATGGAAGGTGGTTGTGGGTCTGAACAATTTGGTATAATACCACGCGCATTCAACTTCATGTTTACCTGCATGGAAGATTTAAAGAGAATGGGTTGGCAGTTAAACATAACAGCTTCCTTTTTGGAAATATATAATGAAGTTATTTATGACTTGCTCAACTCTTGCAAGGACCAGATGAGTCATGACATTAAAATGGTTAATTCTAAGGGAACCGATCTATATGTTTCTAACCTAAAAGAAGAGGAAGTCAAGAGCTCTCATGATTTTATCAAATTGATGATATTTGCCCAACGTAACAGACAAACTGCTGCCACACTTAACAACGAACGAAGTTCTAGGTCTCACTCGGTTACGCAAATAAAGATTTCAGCAATTAATGAGATACGGAAAGAAAAATACACAAGCCATTTGAACCTGGTTGACTTAGCAGGTTCTGAGAGTGGTAAAACCACCCAAAGGATGGACGAGACTAAACACATTAATAGGTCTTTGTCAGAACTGTCCAAAGTGATCCTTTCGCTCCAGACCAATCAGGCTCATATCCCGTACAGGAATTCTAAGCTAACTCATCTGTTGATGCCTAGTCTCGGTGGCAATTCAAAAACCCTCATGTTGGTCAATATCAACCAATTCGATGAATGTTTTGGCGAGACTTTGAACTCTCTTCGGTTTGCCACCAAGGTGAACAGCTGCCGAACAGTCAAGGCTAAGAAGAACTTAACCATGGTTGTTGACACATAGTTTAAAATTAATTAAATATAATATAATTGACATTTTATTATAATCCTTTGTGGGGGGCTATTGCATTTTAAGCTTATCCTCTTGTATAAGGAGCAATTAGACCCCATAGTTTATAGAAGAAGTTTTAACTTTTATTGTTTAATATTAGAATATTTTTTGTCTTGTCTAAACACTAATGGTGAACATGAATAATAATTATGTGTTCTGTAATCATCTTTATTACACTGTTAATTATATTTACTGATACAATTACATTTGTTTCTTTTTGGTCAATCATGTCTTTTAACATTTCTGGTAATTATTTATCAATACAAATGACGCAGTTTGTCTAGTTGCTAGTAACCCTGCTTACGAAGCTAGCAGTTCCGGAACCGATGCCCGGTCAGGGCAATTCAATTTGTGTGATGAGCGCTAGTAGGTATAGGTTTCTTAGTATTAGATGTTTTCTATGTGCGCGAGTACGTTTTTCTCTATAAAGTATGTTTATCACTGGCCATACCCATAGTACACACGAAGACACTGTTAACTGACCACCCGTAGATTTTAATACGTTGCGATAAGGTTTATGTTCGTTTGTAAATGTACAGTTAAGTGTCTTCGACTGTACAAGCCTAGGTAGTAGGTTTAGTTGCGTAAACCTATATTTCTGCTCTTGTTTCTATTTTAGTTGATTCTGGCGGATTTAAAAATTAATACTCTTATACACAAGCCATTTTTTATTGCGATTGCGGAAAAAATATTGATTCCAAGTTCATGATACAAGTGTGTGTGTTTACTTGTCCACCCAAAACCTTTAAACCTATTAATTAATTCTGCAGGGCAACTGTTATTGTTAAATAACTTGGGATTACAATACTATTATTAAAAAATTGGTGTTAAGCATTTTGATGAGGTTTTTCGGTAAACTGGTAGAAAAACCATAAAACAAACTAATGAGTATCGCCATCTATAAAAATCTGTCGTAACTATGTTTATAGTGTCTTCAGTAAAGCTTGGGACCAGCGACATCTATTATTGCCAAGAAGTTTGCTACTTGCAAAGTACCACAATCTGGTATAGATGGCGTTGTCAATATCGAATTGGATAATATTTTACTGTTCTCAAATATAAAATAATGACCACTTTAAAGAGATTGCGCTTTGATTTAGTACTCGGTTCAATCTAGGATGAGTCCTTTAGGTACGGTTGGTACAACCTTATTAGTAGCTGCACACTGTTTCAGCGCTGTTACGTACTTACGTCGTGTCTTTGAACTACTGTACTTATTGTCAATGGCGTTAAAGCGACAAAGTACAAAAGCGTGCAGCAACTTATAAGGCCGACTGTATTTGGATAGCTATTCGGTGATGGTGGAGGTGATAGAAAAGTTTTACTTACCCCATATATTTTTTTGTCGAACTGCCATCCTAGATAGGTCATTAGTAATAGTAAACCATGACTCATACCCTCCTGTAAGGGATAGAGAAGATAATGGCCTTACGTTTGATGGCGATGAGAGATAGTGAAATATGGACCGTATGACTGGAGCTCCCGTAAGTTACGGCGTAACTCGCTTACGTACCCTTGCTTTGTAACCTCGCATATCCTGAATACCAAACCTTTCTATAGCGTAGTCTCAATTTATATATGGAAATATCAGCAACCCTTATGGCACGTACTCGTTATATACTCGTGAGTCCCACCATTTAAGTAAGTTAAACCACCGATCGCTCTTGGTCCGTACAGTTTTAATAAAATACAGTATACCTACTAAGCAAGTCATGCTCGTTCAAAGGTCTGCTTACGGCGTTGTCGTTGATCGGGTCGCAACAACTTTCCCGAACACAAGCAGTTAATCAAGAAAGTAAGTATTCGTGTCATTGTCTATTATAGTGCACTTAGCACAGGAAAACCTAGTTAAGGTTGATTCCTTAGAAATATTAAGTATATTATCTACATTACCATTCATCATTTTGTTTTAGGAGCAGCTGGGTGGCTATCCTATAGATTGGTACTATAACTATATACCTATTGCAATTTATAGCATGTGTATCTGATTATGGTGGCTTTCCATCTGGAAGCTACGCTGTGCTGTACTAAGAGTAAAATTAAGTAATTCTATTAGTGACTGTTTTCGTTTCTCAACACGATTTTTCCTTGTACATTTGGTACGAGTAGCTTTGCACGCGGTGGAAAGCCACCATTTAATTTGCCAAAAATATACAAAGATACGGAATAAGTAACTAAAAGCGTAATAAAATTTATACTTGTGCTATTTATATTCAGACAAAAATATGCAGCTCCGGAAGCAATATATTTAGTTGGCCTCAGGCAAATCATTATTTACTCTAATATAGCGATAATTCACTGTTGACCCTTGATCCATTATTACCACAACGACCCTATACTACGTTAGACTGATATACTTACAACATACATCAGTACAGCCAACGAAATGAATTTGTGTACAACGTACCACCACCATAGAACCCTGTTGCAATAAGACGTGGTATATTCAACACTCAACTTTGAGGGTTGTATACAATCGATGTTGACCGTAGCTGTCGTTAATGCACTTTTGCGCACGTTACTTAACGACGATGACGACAAAAATGCGTCTAAATGTCTCAAATATCGTAATACTGAATATTACACGTACATTATTAGTAATTTCATTTTGTTTGTTCTTTCGCTCATTCCTTAATAATACATTTTTTGCCTTTCCCCAGCAGTGGGGCACTTAAATAAACTAAGAAAAGAATAGGATAAGGGTAACTTTTATCTTTTTGGTTAGGAAGCCTAAAAAGACTATTAGTTTTAGGGTTCCTAATCGTAAAGGTCAAGTAAGGGTCAGTGCAACATAAAAAATATTTTAAAAGTTATGATTTTTATTTCAATACAAAACGGGACTAGATCAAGTTAATCGTAATTCTCTCAAATTCACAAATAGCATTGAGTTGTGTGAATTGTAACATCTCGGTGCGGAGTCTCGACGCAGGGATGCAGGGCCGCGGGGGCGGCGGCTGCGGCGGCGACGGCGACGGGGTCGCGGGGCGAGTCCAGGGTCCTCTCGCCGGCCGTTCAGCGCGACACGTCAGGCTCGGCCGGAGCCGGCAGCTCGGCTGCCTCTATCGTTTCTATCAGTCTGTCCAACCCATAAAGGAATCCTTCTTCGCGGTTGCCTTGCTCCCAAGGAGCGCGGTGGGTCAGTTCAATATTCTCAGGAACGCTCCTCGTCTTGGCGAAATCTATCAACCAGGCTCCGGCGCGCTCCTCATCGTAGATAATGAAAATGCTGCTACCGACGATTTCGTGTTTCTTGAAGAAGTCCGACCGTTCGAAGAGATCCCTTATTTCCCTGAGGCGGGTGGCGATGGCGCGGCGAGCGCGCTCGTTAGCGCCGAGGAAGCGCGCCACGGTCGCCGCCAGCTGGTGAGGCTCGCGCACGTTCTGCAGGTCGGTGAGCGGTGGTTCGCCGGGCAGCTTGACCGCCTCGATGCGGAAGCCCTGCTCGGCGGAGGAGGAGCGCTGCTCGCGAAACTGCATGTAGCGCAGCTTGGTGACGGCGCGTGCCGCGTGCTCGGCGGCCGTGGGCGCGGTGGGGTCCAGCCGCACCATCTTGTCGTAAAGGTCAGCGCGCGCGCGCGCGTTGCTGACCTCGTCTTCTAAGAAAGTGCGCGTGCCCATCTTGATGTCCATGACGTGCGGGTCGCGAAAGCCGTGCAGCAGGTCCTGCAGCTCTATGAAGCTCTCGCCACCGTACTCCAGCTCGCGGTAGTAGCGCGGCACGGCGCCACGCATGTGCGGGCAGGCGGCTAGCGCCTCGTAGGCGTCACGCTCAGGGTTGTGCTGGGGGCGGTCGCCGGGCGCGCGGCGCTTCCACACCGTGCCGGGCCCGGCCGGCGCGAGCGACCCGGGGTGCCCCGCAAGCTGGAACCATTCTGACGAGCGCGACTTCAGCAGCGCGTCAGACGCTGGGGCTGATAGCTCTAGCGCATTCTGCAAACAAACAACGCACATAATTAGAATCATTAAGGCCATTTGAATATTGATATAAATAATAATGTTTTCTGATTTCTATACATCAAAAATTAAAACTAAATTAAGAAATCTACCTATCTACAATAATCATTACTATACAATATGGTGCGAAGCCGTTTGCTAATTGTTATTAATGGCTGCGTTACAAATTGCATTAATGTTGGAATTCTTTGGGGAAAGTAACTACTTACAATAGCCAGAAACTTGAGCAGCTCCGAGGGCTGCGCCGGGGAGGCGGGCGGCGCTTCCGGCGAGGCGCGGCGCCAGCGCTTAAACAGCGCGCCATCGTCCTTGCGCCAGCGGTCCTCATCCTTGCCAGGCGCGGCAACCTGTGGACAACCAAACACACACGTTCAAACACCGGTTCTAACATCACACAACACTTAATCACGATTAGATTCACTGTCTTAAAATAATCCACATCTGAGTGAAACGTACCGCAATAATTTTATTAGCGGCGTAAAGTAGTCCGCCAGGGCCGAGGCGGCTCAGCACCGACTGGCGGGAAACACTGTTCATCTTGCTGGTGACGGTCATGGCGAGCGTGTGCGGCGGAGTCGCGGACGCGAGTGAGCGATACGTGTGAGGTAGCGAGATCGGAATGTCGCGGGCAGCGAGCGGCGTGGGCGAGCGGCGGCGGCCTGCGAGTGATGCGGTGGGAGGGTCTCGCGGGTATATATACGCGCCCGGCTTTCTCGTGACGTCGGCGCCCCCTCGCCTCGCGCCTCGTCTCGCGAGTTTTCCTGGCGCCTCGTATTTTTCACGAGTGCCTACTACATACACTTAAACTACACTCGGCGTCAAAAATATCGCCCCTCCTCGGAAAATAATTACAACCGACTTTAAACCCTATTTGATCAAGGACAACAATATGATTGTTAGGTATCATTTGAAAGGTAATAAAGTGTTTTTTTAGGAAAATTTAAAAAAAAAAGGATTTTTCCTTGGGGTCAAAAATTAAAGGAAATGACATTGCGAACAGTTGAAAAATGTTTATTCAAGTTTAAATTTACAACAATAAATGGATAACAAAATTTTACAAAAAGTGCCTAAAATTAACTTAAAACCTAGTGTTACCCCCCCTTGCCCTTATCACTGCCTCTAAACGGTATTTCATTGATCGCACCAACTTTACGATGTCCTCTTGTGGAATGTTGCCCCATTCTTCGATGACTGCGTCCTGAAGATCTTGCAGGGTGGTAGGGGCGGCATCTCGTGACCGAACCCGTCGCTTCAGCTCGTCCCAAAGGTGTTCAATCGGGTTTAAGTCAGGACTCCTGGCTGGCCACGGTAAAACGGGAATCCCGACCTCCTCCAGATAATCCCGAACAATTAATGCAGTGTGGGAGCGAGCGTTGTCGTGCATTAATGTGAACTCAGAGCCGACGTAACCCGCATATGGCATCACATGAACTTCCAGGATCTCGGCAATGTATCGGCGAGCATTCAGGGACCCTTGGCCGCGAGTGCCTCCAGTCCTGGAGACGCAGACAAGGTCGGTTTTGCCGTCTATAGACATGCCCCCCAGAACATGCAAGACCCACCTCCGTAGCCCACTGTCTCTTCAATACAGGCTTGAGCAAATCGTTCGCCTGACCTTCTGTAGACTCTGGCCCGCCTGTCATTGCAATAAAGACAGACTCTCGTCTTATCGGTAAAGAGAACCTGCCTCCATTGCTCAAACGTCCAATCGACGTGGTCGCGGGCAAATTGCAAGCGATCTCTGCGATGCTGTGCGGTCAACATTGGGCCTGTAGCAGCCCTGTGAGCCACGATATCCTTCTCCCGCAGTCTTCTTCTAACCGTAGAGATGCTAACTGATCTTGTCCGAGCTTCTCTGAGGCGTTGTTGCACCTCAACAGCACTAGCGAAGCGATTGCGTAGAGATGATGTCACGATGAAGCGATCATCTCTTTCGGATGTGCAGCGTCGCCGACCAGCCCCACGTCTTCTGATGTAGCCCCCAGTGTCCTGGAACCGCTGAAATACTCGGCGGACAGCATGACGGCTTAAATTGAGTTGCCGAGCGACATCACACTGCCGAACTCCTGCTTGCAGCAGTGGAACCACTTGAGCTGATTCAGCAGCGGTGGTCTCCATGTTCGAGGGTTGTTTTCTTGCTTGAGTTCCTTAAATGTGTTCTCTTCGACGTCTGGATAGTGAATGATTGACATTTGACCTTGTACAGGCATTTTATACCCCTGGAAAAGGGCACAACTCGCGACCCTTCAAACGAGTATTTGTGCACTTTTTTTTCGAAACGCTCTGATTCACAAGCCATTACGTTTTGTTTAAATTAAACATTATTAATTTAAAACACATTAAACGTGCTTTTAATTGATACTAATATTAATTATGTAACATAATTTCGCTAAGGTCTAGATTAGCTTGAATCTGATTTTCGCGGAGGGGCGATATTTTTGACGCCGAGTGTACATAAATTGGCCCGGCTCCGCCACGAGCACTCGTTAGAATCCTGTGAATCGGTTCTCATACGCGCATATATTTCATAATACCTACGCGCCTCCTTTATAAGCTTAACTAAGCACACGAGGAATAGACTTTGCAAACATGTAGCGATTTTTATCTTTTGTAAATTTGCAGAATAAATAGACTCTTGGCTATTTTTAAAACTGTTCATTTATATCTCTCGTTAGCCTGGTTTAGGTGATTAAACATCTTTTATTTGAAATATGTGGATAAAATAATATTATCTCTCGTTCTTAAAATAAAACATATCTACTTATCGCACCTTATCCCGGCAGAAAATGACTGAATGAGCTTGAACAGTTACCTATGAACAAGAATAAACCTATCATTGATTTACAATTCTGACCTGGAATTTCAGTATACAGGGTGGCTCATTTAGATCGGTCAGTGTGGAAAAGTCTTAAACTATGAGACATACGAAGATCTGTTCTTAGGAACCATGTCAGCGATTTTAATACCAAGAAAACTGCTTTCATACACTTTTTTTTATTAATTTTAGACATCATGTTTCATTCACACAATCAATATCTAAATAGAAAAAGTGTTAGTATTGTTTTTCAAAACGTCAGAGCAGAGCGGAGCAGAGTGCAAGTTTTTCTAAATATATTGAATGCAGTTTTTCTTGTTATTAAAATCGATGACATGGTTCCTAAGCACAGATCTTCGTATGTCTTGTAGTTTCAGACTTTCCCATACTGACCGATCTTAATGAGCCACCCTGTATAGGTACATTTTATAATCCAAAGACCACTAAGCCAGGCGTTGATCTCCGTGTGGTTACCAGGTTAGAATAGTGCCAATCCATGTCTTCCCGTGGATGTCGTAAGACGCAACTAAGGGAATAAGGACTTGTAGTACTGTTAGGCGATGGTTTTGCAACCTGTCACTAATACACTAGAAACTTCGACTGATTGATTGTACATGTGGTTACAGAATTATCAACAAGTCTTTAGAGTTGTTGGTATTCTGTAGCTTTGTCTAGCCCACTCTGGGAATGAAGGCGTAATTTTATGTATGTATGTTTTTATGTTATTTGATAAATTATGTCATGCTATGAGCTAAAATAACAAGAATTTTTTTCTATGCGGGATAGAAATGCAACGAAAACGACGAACAAGATTCATAATGACCGTCTTGAGATGCATGTCAATCAGAGCAAGCCGCGGGCGCAAGCCAACCTAGGTAGGTAGGTACTGCACGCTTTCCGTTCTGCGTAAAATCTTTCAGAGGTATAGCTTGATGTTGACCAAGTGATTAAAGTAATGACCTAAATAGTAAAGTGAATCACTCATTGAAGTAATTCGAGTACGTAGACAATGAGTTTTTGCAATGAGGCCTACTCAAGGTCTTTAAACGATCAAGAAATACCTAGGAGTTAAAGGATGTTTTTGAGCTACCGTCAATTCAAGGAAAGTCCCCAAACAAGATCAATTACTTATCAAAAACTATTTAAAAAATCAAATAAGGCCATCGCATTCAATCGACACGCAAAACAAAATACAGGACCGATGAGGCAACAAGGAAAACGGATGATCGGGACTGGAAAATACAGTAACAGCCACCCGCGATGAATTCTTAGTAAGGCGGGTAATAAAGTTCCTATCCTGTAGCTCGTAAACTAAGTTCTAGGAGTGGTGAGTGATACTAATGACAATAGCGTGCGGCGGCTAGGACCGCGCCGGACGCGCAAGCCATCATGATGGGGAAGTTTACGAGATCCACATAGCTGTTCCCTATAGACCACTATTGATAATTTTTTAAACCAAAAAAAAAATATAGTAGGATGAAAATAATCTACGGGCGATCTGAGGTCGGGAAGTGGAAGAGGGTGGGAGGGGGTGGCTAAGGTTAAAAAAAAAGGGTTTATCTCGACTTCCGGCAAAACTACATGTAATATAGAAAAAAGTTTAATAGCAAAGTTATACATAATAAAATGATCTTCAACTTTGTATTTAAACTTTTTTTATGTATCCTCAGGCTTCATCTACTAGCCGTGACGCAGACATGGCTTGCGCGGTTATAGAAGTGTGGTTCTGGTTATGCACAAACCATGACGTACACGACTAAATTGCGCAATGCATAATGAACACTATCTTTTAATCACTTTTTAATGCCGCTAAAACAAGTTGAGAGGAACAAGTATCATGACTACTGCTGACAATCAGGAAAAAACATTTTCCAGACAGCATTGGAAAAAGTAATTACTTTTTTATTGGTTCTTGGACTAAAACGCGACGTACAGTTGTTGGGTGGTTAGGTAGATTAAATAATCATGGTGATACAGAACAATGTGCACGAGTTTATGTTACAGAAATAATTAAACGTCTAATTAAATTAATGTACCTATCAAAGAAACGGAATATTGTGGGGCCCTATAGATACACCTATATCAATTATTTACAGACAGTTCCAATAATTTAAAGGTTCTCAGGGTCCTTTTCGCTTCGTTATCTTCCTTCGAGCGACGTTAATGATTGGTAAGGGTCCAGAATGGGGAATTCCTAATTTAATTTCACCGTTAATCCAAAAAACGTAAAAAGAGGAATGCAGGAGACGAATAAAACTTTACTCGTGTGAGACGCCGATGATATTGAACCCAGGGTAGGGATAGGTCATTAAATATAAACTTTTACAAACTGAGCTTCATGGACATATATAATATAATAATAATATATCACAGGACAATGTCACACAAATTGACCTAGTCCCAAACTAAGCTCTAGGCTTGTACTATGGGTACTAGACAACGATAAACATACTTATGTAGAGAAATATATAAATAAATATTTATAGAAAACATCCAAGACTCAGGAACAAATACTCGTGCTCATCACACAAATATCTATGAAATATATATGTATGAAGGTATTTTGTGTGGTGGGACCAGATAATAAAAGAACAGGTAAATACTTTCCTACACAATTCTTTAAGGCATAAGCAGTGACGACCCGTCAAAATATATGCCTTTGTGATAAAAAGTTGCTTTAGTTCAGACCAGGCCCGAACCGCGCAATTGTTATTTCTTAGGCAAAACGTATGAACTGTGACTTATAAATCTATTTGACATAAACGAATAAATATGAAGCACGGCTGTCTAAGCCTTGCATAGCAAGGACTCGCCCAACCCTTCGCACTCGGGCTCGGGCGGGTCAGGGTCAGCTAGCCGCTTAAGCAGCTGTGCAATATCGTCGGCAATAGACAAATCTGCATCTACCATTGCAATTCACTTACGGTCTGCGTCAATCATGCAGCGAAAATTGTGTACAAATAATTAAAATCGCGAATGAATGGCGGTATTTGCATCTTATCATACTTTTATGATCGCATAATGCGAAGTCATGGGATGCATAGGTATAACTCTCCCAAATACTGATAGATAACCTAATACTAGATGTATCAATCACCAAGTTCGCGCTTTCTTGGTATTTTGAGCAACATGAAAATATTTTTTTAAATTGAATCCTCAGACGACTGGTCCTGAACCAAGAACAATACGAGTACCCCTTAAGAAAGTGCATTGTCTTGCGGGATCTAGTGCATTATGCACAGACGGCGCGTGGCTTTAATGCACGTCTCGAGGCCGAGTGGTGCATACACAGGATCGCCTTACCCTCACTCTCCTAGACCCAATTTATGCAATAAACTAGATCACGAACGGAGGTACCTCGTATCTTAATGGTTTTTTTAGCTTAATGGTGCGCTCTTTTTATATCCTAAACTAATAAGTGACGACACTGACGACACGTTAATCTAGTTGGTAGTGACCCTGCCTTCGAAGCTAGCGATCCCGTGTTCAAATCCCGGTAAGGACAGTTTGTATGATGAGCGCGAATATTTTTTGTCTCCGAGTCTAGAGAACCATACTACTAGAAACCATCCAAGTCTCGGATTGATATATAGAATAAATAATTGTTTCGTTGTCTACTACCTACCCATAGTACAAGCCTAAGAACTTAAATTGGGACTAGGTCATATTGTGTGTCATAGTCCCCTAATATTTATTATTTATTTCTTACTTTAGTCTTTACTCTTTACCCTGAGTATGTCCCATACGACGAAAAGTTAAAAAAAAAGACTAATTACGAACTACTAACGTAAACGTAAAATCCAGGTTCATAACTGAAAAGTGAAATAAAAAAACAAGCAACAGCAAGTAGATACCTACGTGTTTTTTATTTCACTTTTCAGCTATGAACCTGAAGTTTTTGTTACGCGACATACTGTTATGAGTAAAACACACAATACGAGTACGTACCTAAGTTGCCTTAAAGTTGGATTCAGAAAAATGGCGGTGTTAAAATACAACCTTTTGACCGCTGTTTTGCTACGGTGATCGGTCAAGACGAGGGCGACAGTTACACCAGCCAACCAGCTAGCCATTACTACCTCGGTACGATTAGTACCTTACTTTGTGATCTCCATTGGTTTTCATTGCACTGGCTGCGCTCAACTCCGCTCGTGACATCCCGTCTTCACGTGATTCCATATTATATTAGGCACACGTAACACGAGCCACAAACTCGAGAAACTTTCTGTGATCAAAGCTTATCTACATTTCTATTAAATGTCGTTCCTTTATGTAATATGCATTACTTTTTATACAGATAAAGCCAAAAATAAAATTTAAATATTATTTAAACTCAGCGTGTTGTGTCATTTTGCTAAAAAAGACGGGTCAAAGATACCTTTAAATCAAATTTACCTAAAAATTAATGCTAAGGAGCTGTATTATTCCATTACATTACATCATGGTCTTAAATTTTATATTAACTTTGAAATGTTGGATAACTTTGTTACGTAGTATAATAAAATAATCGAGAGGTTCGATACAGCGTAATAAATATTAATGCTATGACAGCAGTAAACAGATTTTTGTTACAATCAAACTGGCGAAGTCTTATTTGGGTTCGTTTAGTTTTTTTTAGTATTTTGATAGTTACAGGGACATTTTAATTGGGTATTGCATTGTTGTGAGTGCAGTCCTGTAGTTTTCCATTGTTTGCGAGCTACCTACGTAGTGAGTTGGCGCTACGGCGACGCCGACGTGCTTATGTCCAGATCAAACATCGTTAACAGCAGCTAATAGATTACGCTGAGTTTGCTCTCGCCAGCTCGTGTTGTCTGGAACTTCTAAATCGGAATATTCAACATAGCATAAACAATATAAATGAACTATAAACATATGCTCAGAAGCCCTTCTTGTTTGTATCTCTTAATTATGGTTTGTAAATATTCAAAGAAAACGTGGGGTAGCCTACTCGTAATTAATGGCACGTTTGTGTAGCTCTTCCCAACTCATCAGGGGCTCTAGCTCTAGGGCTCTTTTATTCGGTAAAAGGGTCATTCTACTTTTAAGCGCAGGTCGATTTTTTGACAAGTGCTCTTCAAATAATATTTTTATAAAAACGTTAAAGTGCTCGGTTTTGAAATTTAATATTGAAATAGTTACACAACTTGGCTTGCATTTAAAATTATCACTACATTTAAAAAGTCAGTATAATTAACTTTAAAGTAGGTAACATAGTGGTCACGCATGTCCCCGCCATTTGTATGGAAAAAGTGTATTTACCGCTGTGTTACCAAATTTTCCTGATAAAATATGAATAAATTTAAAGTGTTTTGTTTTGAACTATTAAATTTAGTTGTTCCAGTTTCAATATAAGTCAAATTTACGTGAAAAAAATGTCTAAAAATGCCTTTAATTTCACCAATGATTATTATGCGCTAAAAAGTAGAATGACCCAGAACCGTATTGTTATTGACATGTTGTATTGTTTTTAATTCGGGCGCCATTGCTGTCAATTAAATAAGAGCTATCAGAACGTTGACGAAACGAGAAATTATCAAAAGCTGCTTAACCGAGTACAATAGAACTCCAGGTTTGTGACAACGTTCTCATAATCTCGTTATTTAATCATACCTACATTATTTAACAATATATACCTATTCTTTCTTTACCTCTATTGAGTGAGGTCACGGCTAAGTACATTTTCACACGCCCCTTTCAGCTATGTTACCGTAATTTGTATTGTAAGTAAACACAGCAGGTCTGACGATAAGCGACCGACGTTACAAAGAATTGATAGGGACTTAATTGGTTTCACATTTGAATAATCGCCTGAATTCGATGTACAAAGGGCCATTGCTCCATAAATAGACTCGAGGCGACCAAAAGCGGATCAGAATACTAAACAAAGGCTCGTTAATAAGTACTTGATTACATTTTAATTTATGTCTGGTAAAACTAAAAATAGATTTGCGACTTGTGAGGTACGAGCGGTGCACAACCACCACAGTCTAATAGCTCTGCTAAGTAAGTGTTATCACCGAGTAAATAAATACGTTTTAATACAACCAAACCAACTTGCGTGACATTTGCTGGAATCGTGAGTACGTATAGGGAGAAGCGTGGTTGCTTGGTACAGTCACCAGCAACAATATATTATACAACATTGCGCATAATAATATCTGAGACGCTCTTATGCCGTCAGTAATAAAGACATGTTAGATATCCCAGTCAATTTTGTATAGTATATTATTGCTGGTGACCTTACCTACTTATATAATTGCCTAAAGTGTTTGCTCCCGAATCAAGAGCTAGTAAGTAAGATCAGCAAATTAGTTATCGAGGGATAATACAATCAAATCAGTAAAGAATACTTTTATAAGCGCCAATATCCCAGTATTGGAAAAAAAATAGTGGGCTTTTCTATTTATTACTTTTAGTCTGTGTCTGTCGTGCTGTTTACCCAACAGAACAGAAGCGCTCCGTATACCTTTAACAACAGAAGCGTTCTTCGCAGGTCGATCACACCTTTGTCCTTTTCTTTCTATCGCATAATTCGTATTTATTGGCACGCACGAGGCAGCACCAGAGATGCAAGACGTTGTACCGAGGTACCCGTGGCTTCGCGCCTAAAGTGCAGCGCCAGACCTGTCAGTACGAACTCGACCGGATCGTTAGCAAATGTGATCAAACTAATAAAACGCACTAAAAACCCACAAAAATAAGATAAGAGTTCATTAAACATTATTAGGTAAAATTATTTATTTTGGTAAAGACTTTTGGCTTTTTTACATTACTCAATTCTAGTTAAATATCATAATCTTTTAGGGAATCCTAATCCAAATATTTCACAAAGGAAAACAAATGTACAACGTTATGATTACTCATTAAGACAGTAAAAACCCATGCGCGTACGCAAACCTTTGAACTCACTGCGAACACGTACGATACGAACTAATTTCCTCCAAAACACCCATTCAAAATTAACGTCATTTATACTGCTTGGGCTTCTATTGAAGCTACAATACTCGTACATGAACCAAACAATTCTCCATGATACATCATAGTTCACTGAAGAATGTTTTGAGGAACTGGGTACCAGGTATGTAGGCAAACTATACAAAGAACCCGAAGAATTCCTTTTTTTCTTTTTCTTTTTGACTCTCGGAAAATGATTTTAAACATACCTACAATACTATTACTACTACTACTCGTATTTGTTATAAAATCAATAGCTATAAACTTTCTCTAAATTCATTTGGTATAATCATTCACTTGCTGTAAATTTATAATATTTATTTCCATAATAACCACTTACCACAAGTTTTAAATGCTCTAAACTTACAGCGCCGGTTGTTGGTGAAAGTAAGAGGCCGCCACATAGGGGGGCTCGCACAGCCCTTTCATACAAAACAAACCTTACCAAAATTAGTTTTTTAGTTTTCTCTTGTGACAAGAGAAATCTAAAAAACTCGAGCGTGCTCACTCGAGGGGTAAACTAATTGACAAGAGTCTTGTCAATTAGTTTACCCCTCGAGTGAGCACGCTCGTATGACTTTGCTGACTTTGCTTGTTCGATGTACCGTTTGACGGAGAGCCGGTTTTACCCTAATGCGTGGTAAGGAGGGTTATGTTAAGTAAGTTAGTAAGTAAGTGTCGATACATTCGTATTGGTTGCGGGCGTGACACATTTTAACCAAAACTAGGTAGTAAGCGAAGAAAGAAAGAGTTTACTTTTTTAAGCATATATTGACGACCATATCAAAAAATTCAGGTTTCCAAAGCTAAGGTTTATAAAGGCTCTTTATTAGATTTGTTAAGAGAATAAATAATGCGTCTGGCTGCCACTTTGAATGACCCCGACGGAAACAGCGGGGCCTATACATACACAAATGCATATAGATGCAAGAGGTCTGCCACTAGCCGCTTTGCGTCGATGAAGCGGTTTATATGCGGCCCCCTGACATTGCAGTCGCCGCCATGCTGCAAGTCTTCCGTACAAGTTCCAAAAGTAAGCGCGAACGATCAGCCATTCATTCGCATCATGTTTTGTCCTAAATGTATCGCTGAATAATAATTTTACTTAATGGAAGCGTAATGTTATTCAATGTTCTGTTGTGTTTTATCGAATTAGCCACATGACGCAGGGCGTTGTTTGCGCACAGGTGGCGCTGTTGACGCAGCTGGACGACCAGCACCATGTTTCCCACTTGACACCGAAAATCAGCCTGGTGTGACTCATGCTGCTCTACTTGTTAAAGCTGATTTTAATTTCTGTTGTGCAGTACCAAAACAACACCATCACACACTTTCAACACCTCGCGACGTTGAACATCAAATTTCAGGTATTTTATTTGGTATTTCAAAACGTTGAACCCTCGCTTCTGACGTGCGTTAGGTTAAATAAATACGAAGTAAAAATCGCGATGATGACGTCTATCAATAACACGATGTACTTTCGTGTTACAGACAATCAAAAATGTAACATCGTAAAGTACATAAATGCATTACAGTATGGCAGTATCGTGGCGTGTGTGCCTACCAAGAAGCTGCTTCGCAAAAGGTGTCGGCGCGAACTTACAATAGGCAGTTAGCGGGCAGGAAGCGCCCGCGCAGCAATGTTGACCAGCCCTGTTTGGGTGCTCCATACCAATGCTCACTGTGACCGTGGGCCAAACCTATGTGATCACAATGCATGAGGATGAACTAAGGCGTTTCTAAGAAGGCAAGTTGTTCAACTCCATGACAAGAAATGAGGTTGTACTTCGCCGCAAAATATCTTTAATTTACATTTTCTTTGTTAATAGGTGAGAACACTAAAAAACCCAAATGACGGTTACAAAAGACAATCACAATCACAGTTCGTCGCATTACTGATGCCATGCCAGCAGGACGAGGATAGCTTTTGTCTTCAACTTTACGTAAAAAGAAAAAATACCTCCATGAGCCATTCCTTTCTTGAATATGGGATTACAAAAAGCCGATTCCAGGCTCACGTTGAAAGTCATGTGTATTCTATCATATTAATTGCTGCAATTTTTATATACATAGAAGTGCAGCAGTTGCGGTCAAAATGAGGGGAAGTCATGTCGGAAGGTAAAACTACCTACTGTTGCTGGACGTGTCGAATACAGTAAGAATTTTTTATTTAATATGACCAGCGTAGTTTTAACGGGGTTAGAAACTGACAACGAATGATGTTAATAATATCGGCAAGCGGAAACATGCACCACGAATACGAAATGAAGCGCGGATTGTGGTCCTGCCGGAACTATAGCGCGTGCCGTGCACCATGTTTGAGGATAACGCGCTGATCAGGGTCAAGGTGATCTGGTTAAGGTGAATTTGAACGTGCGTCCTTATGCGCTAGAGGACCTTCGATTCAGACTGCCCAACTAGAAGAAAGGCAAAGCCACTTTCACTGACGTGAGAGTTCCGCATTTCGGCTTTCTAATAGTTTTCATCCTGCTCCTTAAGCCTTTTGCATGAGCCTTTTCCAAAGCATAAGTTGTATTTATAATTGCCTAATTATATTTTTGGTCTCGTAATCAGATGTCTTGAAATGCTTGCCGAAAACATTTTGAGACGCTAATTGAAATGATTGAAATTCAGACTACGCCGCGGAAGAGGGAAGAGGAGTAGGAGGCGCATGTGCGGAATCTTCATCATTAAAATTTGCTACCGTCTTAAAATGTTTTTGATGTTTCATAGCGTTTCCTGTTTTAATTTATCATTTACCTCATCGTTGTTATCATTGTCATCATCCTATATCATCTAAGTTGCTTGACATCGTGTAACTTGTTCGGGTTCTACAGGAAAAAAGTAAAACAATGTTTATGCCTGAAGCGGGCGAGACCGAATTCTGCCTTCGCTGTATGAAATGCATATAATTTCCATCGATATCATTTTCCTTGACATATGGTATTCTGTAAGTGCGGTGTCCACGCCGGTTATGAAATAGTGCGCATCTTGCATCTCGCCTCACGCTCACAAGGCTATAATGTGCGTCACATTTCAAATTATTCACAAATCGTTTCAACATTATCATGTTTAAGTTTATTGACTTCTAGATCTATAAAATATGTATTCATTTTTTATCACACAAGAATACAATATCGGCCGGCACATACATTTAGATAAAGTTAAATTTCTATTTTTGCGCAGAACAATTGAATTTGACAGATTTCACAACAAGTGTGATAACTGAATGTATTTAGCTAGGTAGCCATAACTTATCCCACGCTCGTAAGTTCCTATAGCACTTGCATAAGAATATATATTAAATTATTATTCTCTATATGGTATTATTATGGAAACACCTTGATTTTAAATGAAGCTTCATGAGATATATTGTTTTGCTTGTAATTCCCAGAAAAGAAGTCGAAATTTCAATAGGACGCTCCTCGTGGCGTATGTATTATTCCAGCGCGTTGTGTAACGCGCCGCCGCCACTTGCTGCTCCCGCGCCAAACTGCTGACTTAATGTGTGATATGCGACAAACACCAGGGAACTTGTTTACGATGGAGCTTCCCAGAACTTTTGCTGGAGAAAGGGGTATTTTAACCGTAGTGTATCACCGATTTACACTGCCCAAAGTGCGTAACAAGTTTGACATAAAGCAAACTTCGAAAACCCATCTCGACTAAGAACTGGAACTTGGAATTTAGTGAATAATCTTTGCTACATGAAATCAGTTATTTTAACACTGAATCTTTAAAGTAGGCTAAAATGCTTATGCATAAAACCTTTTTATTAGAAAGGTAAAAAGTGTAAAAACCAAACCAATGATAACTAGCTTTTCGAAGTTCATTCAGCTATTTAGTCTTCAGAAGGTTACAAAGTAACGTAGATATATAAATACATACATGGTTTAATTTACCCGATAAACATTGTCCACTAGGGTAAAACATTACTGCATCCTTAAGTATTGTGTCTTTTGTTACTGGAGTTTCCCACAGGTATTCTCCCCGACTGTAATTCCTCAGTGTATACATAATGCTCGTTGTATATGAATATCTTTACACACAATCAAGACACACGCTGAATAATCTTATGCTAAATACTCTCAACAAGATATTTTTATTTTTTATTTTTTTTTATGTTAAGGAGATGGCACACGAGCACTCAGGCCACCTGATGGTAAGTGGAATCTGAGACCCATAGACATTTGAATTCTCAAGACTATAATCCCAAGACCTCAAATGTGTTGCCAACCCTGAGGACTAAGATGGAATGCCTCTATGCTAGTAATTTCACCGGTTGTCTTATCCCCACACCGGAACACAACAATGCGAACACTGTTGCTTGGCGGGTGGTTAATGGATAAGATGGTGGTAGCGATCCGGACGGACCCTTATCACAATTCGTGACATATTTGTGACAATAATACAATTTGTGACAAGATATTCATAGAGTTATAATGCATTACGTTATGATGACTTCTCTAATCGCCATTACAACTTATTAGAAATATAGTAATAGTTTAGGTTTTCGCGCTTCACGGACTTAGTTCACTAAAGTGTTTGTTTTTTTTAAGTATTATTCTTAATGTGAAAATGGAACACTCGTAACAACTCAAGAATCAACAACTTAATTATGTCCCCATTGTCCACTACATTTTCTCAGAATTTGGCATTTAATCTAATATATATGTATATATTTATCTCAAAAATGTAAACACGACATGAGAAACCTAAGAAAAAAACTTACTACGTATGGACTACGTAGGTATAAAATATAATGTAGATAGCAATAACGAGTTTCTTCGTAGGTCGGGTTGGTAAAACTTGCTTATTATTCTTAAGGCTTCGTCGTCATTTCATGTCAGAAAAATACCTACGAACGTATAAAATATCTGTATTACAGTACCTAGTTTTTCCTTTATCTGGTTAACATGTTATTGTTCACGTAAAAAGCAAATTCTACAAGTCTCCCCGTACTTAAATATAGAACATTTGTGTCTATATCGAACTGTATTTTTTACATTTATGTACCAACCTCACCTGCCATTATTCTATCTCTTTGTATAAAAATATCGTCGACGTCCACCCGTCGTCATTCTAGTTTCGTCAAGCATCTTCGAAACAAACTTTTATTCTGCCGGATTAGTGTGGAAGTCGAACCGCGGCACTACCCCTTAATGATTTAGAAGGCATTCACTAAAAAGTCTCTAAACCTGAATAATTTGTCACAATAACCTGTAGACAACGTAAACAACAACATTTTTTTTTTAAACATAGGAAGTTTGGTATTCATAAATCAAATATAGAGGCATAACTCCTTAAGTTTTATTCGATGTTACGTTAGTCGAGTCCCATTCTTGACGACACGTTGACGACACGTTGGCCTAGTTGGGAGTGACCCTGCCTCTGAAGCCAGCGGTCCTGGGTTCAAATCCCGGTAAGGGCAGATATTTGTGTGATGAGCGCGAATATTTGTTCTTGAGTCTTGGATGTTTTCTATTTACTTATTTAAGTATTTATTTCTCGATATAAGTATGTTTATCGTTGGCTAGTTCCCATAGTACAAGCCTAGAGCTTAGTTTGGGACTAGGTCAATTTGTGTGAGATTGTCTCCTGATATTTATTTATTATTATTTATTCTCACATCGTGTATAATCGTGTGTACTGTTGAGTGAGAGGGATAGCGCTTCCAAGGTAGTGTCGAACTACTGAAAAGAGCACCTCAAATGTCACATTTTGATAAAATGTCATAACACTTCACTTTGTACAGTCAAGGACTTTAATTGGTATTGGTGGCTTCAAACCACATGACAGAAAGCTAAAATTAACGATTAACGCTGTCATTATGACAGGGTTCCATAGTGGCAAAACAATTAAAGACCTTGACCGTACAAATGTCCCACGTCATTCTGACAAAGCATTTGGACGCCGGCTGAATAACCTTTTATTACAAAATCCATTATACTCAGTCAATGAGTTTCTGGACCTAAAATTATAATTGAGATGTGTTTTATGTGATTCCGTATGTAATGTTGCCTTTTAATTCTGATGTTTTGACATATTATTTTAATGATTGACTTATTTTTATTGCTTGTGCTTTGTGTTCCTATTAATTATGTTTTATTTTATTTTTTATTTTTTGACGATTTCAATGTAATTTCTTATACTTTGACATAACACGCAATGTATACTGTGACTTACTTTGGAAAATAAATATCATTCATTCATTCATTCATTCATTCATTGTTAATTTGTTGTCACAATTTGTGATGTCACACCAAGGCAAAAAGAGCGAAAGCAAAATAAAAAGTAGTAGAATTGAGTAAGTCCTAGTGTGAGTAAGACTGGATATAATACGTAGCGTTACCTCGCCTTACTTGAGGTAGGAGATGTTTTATGAAATGAATTTAAATTATTACATCCCATCAACAGTATTCTCAAGTCTTAGATAGAATAGGTACCTATACGATCTGTCAAGCCCAGCGCACTCCACACATTAGTTGCGAAGCGGACCGACAACTCTTCTTGAGTTGCTGACGTTTTTGGGCGGTGGTGATTATTTCCTCTCAGGTAAACCGCAAACACGTTTGCTTACGAGTATATAAACTAAGCTACAAGTAGGTATAGTTGACCAAGAAACTCCTGTTCTACTTTTCGACTTAATTTATATTGTAGGACGTTAAGGGTCGAGATTCTACTGACCCTTTAACATGTTTTTGTATTATCAACGTTTTGATAGCTCTTAATTACTCGCAACCACCATAATATTATGCATTAACCTAATATGAAGTAGCAGTGTTTCCATCGTTGTGTTCCGGTGTGGGAATAAGAAAACCTGTTAATTTACTAGCATAGGGACATTCTATCTTTGTCGTCAGGGTTGGGACGCTTGTAGTCTTGAGATGAAAATGTCTATGGGTCACAGGGTGGTGATTCTCTCAAGATCTCACTTATCATCAAGTGGCGTTTGCTCGTTTGGCTTGGAAAAGGTATAAAAGATGCATAAGTCTATTAGCGAAGCCTAAATTAACAAAACACTAGATAGTAAACTTCTTGGCCTGATTGTACAAAATGTGGTTATAGAATTATAAACAAGTCTTTTTAGATTTGTCGGTATTTCTGTAGCTCTGCCTACCCCACTCTTGGAATTAAGGCGTGATGTTATGTATTTACATAAATCATAACGCAAATAGATTCTAATAACAATCGAAAGCGGAACGGTGATTACAGGCCACAGCGATAGTACACGAATAAGACTAGCCTGATTATTTACATTACGTATTTAGCTGTTTGGCTATTAATCCAACCCTGTTTGTATCAAAATTTCATTTGCCCTCATTAAAACCCGTTAATTCGTCAGCAAAACATGGGTGACTTCACAAACTATAGCTAAAGGCGCGTGTTATTGTAACCAATCTAGCTGCGTAAGAATAGGAAGTCCCACCCTAGTTGAGTCATCGCGAAACTGAACTCCATGAACTTTGAGTCTTGCCACGTATTTTAAGAGGGATGAAGTTTTTGGTCACAATGGAAAAGCCATCACGAGAATGATTCAGAAAAAGTAACCCTAATGAGTCCAAACTTGGAGGATATACGTTAACTATAACGGAGATCCTGTCGCCACCTTCCGACTCCATCATCAGCTCGATGGTGCCATATTATTGTATTGTCATCGAGGTTACGTAGGTATACCAAATTTCAGCTCAATCGGTCGCCGGGAAGTGTTTCAAATCTTCCTTCCAAGTTTGACCTGAAACGCATAGTGCGTGAGATAAACCCTAAATGACGTTGACATCTTTTCGTACATGGGGGCACACCGCATGTGTGCGAACGCAAGGCCGACGCGGTGTAGCTGACAGCGCGACGCTGCAACCGACGGCCGTCGACGATCCTCGCGAGAATCGTGACGCAGCGCACGGTACAAAGGACAACTTAAACCCCGAATAGATACTTTGTGACGTTACCACGCTCGTGCCTATGACGTTGTAACTGCAGGAGGTCAAACTCACGTTATTTGCGCACGTCTCGCAACTATGTTCTATCATATTGGTTAATTAGTTGAGCCTTGCATCATGTTTTGTTTGTAGTGTTAACCGGCTTTGTAAAAAAACTGGGCAAGGGCATGTCGGACCATGATCAGTGTAGGGTTCCGAAGCCGTAAAGACGAACACAAAAAACTAGAATTAACGAATTTTCTATTTAAAGCTACATATTTGGTGCTGTTTTAGATTATTTCTAGTAGCTATAGCCGCCTGTATCTCAGGAATCAAACAAGTCTACTTGGTCGAAGTTAGTTGTGATGTTTTCCTTCTAAATTGGTGTAATTATGTGCTTTCGTTTAAGATATTTTTCAGCTTTTTATTTGTAGTCTTAGCTGTAGTAGGAAACCTAACTCTGACTAGAGTTCAATATTTCCTAAACGATGTCCAACATCTAAAAAATTAAAATAACATACACATAATGTTTTTTTAAAAGCTAACGAATGAAAACTCACTCGATGTCATAAGGGTACGTATTAAATGTATAAAATCAAAATCATTCAAAATATATGGAACTGAATTGAATTCTGACCTATATTTTATTCCACTACTATATTTTAAAATTTTATGAACTTTGAACGTATGCATTGTAAACGTATGCATTTTGTCTAATATTAGGTACAATGTACCATTATGTATTTTAACTGTTATATATTTTGACCATGGATTTCATGCTTATGCGTTTAGAACATAAGTAATGTCAAATAACTTTCTTTTTTTTATGTTAAGGAGTAGCCACACGAGCACTCAGGCCACCTGATGGTAAGTGAAATCTGAGACCCATAGACATTTGAATTCTCAAGATTATAATCCTAAGACCTCAAATGCGCTGCCAACCCTGAGGACCAAGATGGAATGCCTCTATGCTAGTAATTTCACCGGTTGTCTTATCCCCACACCGGAACACAACAATGCGAACACTGTTGCTTGGCGGATGGTTAATGGATAAGATGGTGGTAGCGATCCGGACGGACCCTGCACAGGGTCCTACCACCACTATGTAATTTGATACATTATACTTACTATATGATTTTCGGCATTTCAACTTTATGGTTTTCAACCTATATGTATTTGAAATTTATATTTTTATAATACGTACCCATGTCATAATATAGTTTTATATTGCAAGATTTTATTTTCAACATTGTTGGCGTAATTTTAATGTGTAAATATGCCAAAACAGATTTGTAGTACCAAGAGGCTGAGTGAAACCGTGGACAGACGGACACAGCGAAACTATAAGGGTTCCTAGTTGACTACGGAACCTTCCAATTTTATTTTATACCAATCCGGTTTTTACGTCCCTTGGTGTGCTGAGCAACCCACCAAATTTGAGTACCTAGACTAACAGTAGGTACGTCGTGTCTCCCTGGCGGCTTTATTAAGTAAATAAGGTTCATTAGAACATACCATTTCAGGCTTGCTGACGGACTAGTAGGTTAAACAATGAGTCAAATGTAACAAAATACGTTTCATCTTCGTTCCGTTTGACGCATTTAGATGTTGCCAATTTGTAACCCATAAACTAACTAATAACTGAACATAGTTAGCGCTAAGCATAAAAGGTAGTCCGAACCCACGTCGCTTAACAAAAAACCGGGCAAGAGAATGTCAGACCATGCTCAGTGTAGGATTCCGAAGCCGTTAAGTACTACAAACATAAAAATCAGCAAGTAGGAACTAATTTTCTATTTGAAGTCAATTGGTGCCGTTTTAGATGATTTTAGTGGGTGTAAACACTTTAATCGCCTGTATCTCAAGAACCAATGATATCTACTTAGTCATGATAGTTTTCCTTTAAAATTCGTGGCATCTCAGACAAAACTCCTGTAGCAAGTTGGACCATATTAGTAAAAGGTGAGGTTTGAATCCGCTATACTTATTTAATTTGAAATAGCGCCTGTTGGCTTATGAGGGCTGTATATAAACATACGACTAATTTTCGTGACGTAATGGAAAAATTACCGTTGTAAATTTTTGTCCTTAACTATAGGTTGTTTTTTTGGAAAACGCCCATACTAAAAGCCCAGAGCTTAGTTTGGGACAAGGTCAATCTGTGTGCGATTGTCCCTCGATGTTTATTTATTTAAGTAAATCTAGGTTCAAAACCGAATAGAATGGTTGAAATTGTTAAATAATTCGCTAAATTACACTGTATTTTATCTGCCGCAGGCGAGTGGGCAGATGCTGCATGCCATCGCTGCCGCTGCCATGGCGTCGCCGCCGGTGACGCACCGCTCTGACGACCGCAGAATGAGCGCATCCGGTAACCACAATATTCGTATCCATCCAAAATCTTAATTCCGCCATATAGCTAAAAACTGCTAACCACTCCTTAACAAGAAAAAACCAAACCTTGTTCAAAATGAACAAACGTACCTACCTAAATATTACATCATAAAAAAATTGGTCTAGACATGTTGTGGTATAAAAAACAAAAAACCGCCTTCAAAAACGAAAAAATAACTTTTCTTTAAATTGTAGGCACCTACCTAATAGGTAAGTCCAACTGAAGTCGGCCTTTTTTGTGAAAATATTGTGGTCGCCGACTTCAAATGGACTAACCTATTGTGTAGGTGCCTACTAGGTCGTTCAACAAGTCCCGAGACTACTACCTGGAAATGGCGCATATACCTATTAAAGACTTGATTTTTAAAAAGTACTGGCCATCAATAAAAGATAAGTGTAATTTTTTTGAAAATGGAACAATAAAATATTGATTTTGTAGACATTTAAGTGACGCTACGCTTGCAATTTCGATACAATGGAAAAAACGAGTTTCGCGTGTAGATAAAACATTGTTTTTTAATGGAAAAAAAAACCGTTGAAGCACAGCAATGGCTTATAAAATTTTATGCGAGATCAGCTCCCTCTAAAGCAACCATTTGTCGGTGGTATGCCGACTTCAAACGCGGTCGCATGGACACAAATGATGAGGAACGCTCAGGGAGTGATTCTCTCAACACAGCGCTGCGTCGATCTCAAAGACGAAGTTCCGGGAAGTTTAAGAAGTCCCGTCCGAGCGTACAAAACACATTTTAGCGCGTGCCTTCTCAATTAATAGGCAGCAGGCAGGTGAGTCGATTTCAGTGTCGTATAAAGCTGCCTAATCTTGAAGGCACGCGCTAAAATGTGTTTTGTACGCTCCGATGATAAAAGAAGTTATTTCTTGCATTTTTGAAGACGGTTTTTTGTTTTTTTAAACATTTATTTTATTTTAAACCTTTTAGTGATCATAAATACGCTGTTCCGTACTCCCACTTATTAGATGATATGAAACTTTAAGTTTCAAGCGCGCAGCAAGCAACGCCGCCGGAAAGTTATCATAGTCATATTTCTACAAGTAAATATTCTTCGTAGTCGCTCAACTATCTTTATCGAGATATCGTATCGCCACCCTTGAAATAGGTACCGTTGAGGAGTTCCGATGGCCATCTGTGATCTTCATCATCAGTTCCACTTCCCCAAGTGATGCTTTCTGTTACTAAAAATACTAATGTCGCTATATGTTTGCCCACAATATTTGAGGAGTTTCCTCAATTCCTCACTGATCCCCTCATCAGATTCAGATTTCGTAACAATGGGACCGCCTCGGAAGTACACTCTATCAAACCAAAAAAAATAATTCGAACTTGGTCCATAATTGACGGAGTTATCGGTGAGGTGAACATACATAAAATAAAAAATAAAAAATACATACAATGGATCGTATATCCTCCTCCTTTTTTTGAAGTCGGTTAAAAATGAGCATTAAAAGCTTGGTTTGTAAAATGTTTATGACTAAAGTCATCCAACTTCTACCAAACAATAAACTCATTTAAAATACAGGAAGTCATAAGTAATTATAACCGTATAAAATAAATAAAAAAGCCTTTTACTTTTCGCATTCCAAATTGATAAATGCCGTGAAAAGTAAATTCGAATTATATTATTATAAATATCATAAATATCAATTTATTTTAATTATATTTCATAACAACATTAACTGTACCTATTGTAGGTTAATTCAATTAACATATATTTAATTCGGCCGATCGCTGGCTTGATGAAACTCTATAGGAAAAATAATAATTTAATGTAGAATTGTATATACCTACTAATAATAATTAAAAAAGAAACATGCATCTAATAAATTCGAGAAAGAATGTGTCGTAAACTAATCTGCGTGACTTCATTGTTTACAATGATCGTATAACTAACTATTGTAAAATACAACATATAAATGATCATTCATCACGTTACGGCATGACATGGCAAGTCCCGACTAGGCGCCGAATCGTTTTCGAAATAAGAAAATCGTAAATTCAAATCAACATCGTCTCGACTCGGAGAATCACATTAAGTTTCCTTACGTTCAATACTGCGGGGTTATTCTCTATACCTATCAACAGCATACAGCCAGTACAACTTACAGGTATTCTCTCATAAGTAGCAATTGGGAGACGGACTAGTCGGACTAGCCTAGATTCGCCCTTGAGCACGTTAGAATTGCGTGACAATCCGTGTCAACGACCTTGGTTTTCCTGAGTCAGAGCTGTGGATATATATGTGGATAAAACATCCGTCACTCTCTGAAAAGTATGTAAGCGCGAGAGGAACGGACGCTTTACTCGTATTCACACTTATTGACAGTGATTAAGGCGACCATATTAGACCCCGAATGTATCTTTACTTAGTATTTATCTGGCGTAGTGGTCAAAAAAACTCATTGACAGATCATTTATTTTGACTCGGTTTGTTAATAAATCCGTTCTAAAATTGCGCTACATTGTACTCTGCCAATTTGACTTATCCACTATGTTTTGAGCTGCGCTTTCGAACAACACAGATTAAAAGTAATGTATAGTTCTACGATGAATCCGTTCACGAAGTCAATCCTGGGCTGGAATTCTACAAGGTAATAACGATATCGTTTTTGACCTGTTTCCGTATTGTCAACGTTTTGATAACTCTTATGTCATTTACAATAATGGCGACTGTGACATAAACGATTCTTAAACGTGTCAAACACGATGTCGTTTTAACGCACCTGAATATAGGCTCTGCGCTGTCGAAAAATAACTTAATCATATGTACCTGTACTCGTATGTTGCAATCATAATAACATGCAAGACTTCAAACAAAGTACGAAAGGATATTATTCTATGTATCACATACTATTGTTGTGAAACAAACACCTGGCCCTAGTATTTACATATTACGTAAATATAAGTAGATTTTGAAACACCTAATTACGATATGTTGCGTATTTATATGTGCACTTACTAGTGTGATCTGTGAACGTCAGAGTCGTCTCAATCGCAGGATTTAATACTATTCTATAGGTAGACGTTATGGCTGTTTCTTGTTATCATGATATCATTAACCTTTAACAAAGATAGCGTGGCAGATGTCACGGAGCTGCAGACTCGACGGACATTGGACATGATTTCCGCACATAGGCTCATCGCACGACACGTCCGGTTGGCCGTCAGATCCTAAACGTAAAAACTATGCTAATTAAGTGAGGGAATAAATAATTCGTATATCTTAGTATTTTGACTCGTCTGCCAAGGAGAAGGGTAATATTTTTCGGGTGTAAATGTATGGGTAGGTACGTATCCAAGTTCTTTGTACAGTTGGATTGGTCTTTAACAAAAGAGAGTCGTAGGTAAGTTAAACTTTTACCTTTAATCCTTAAATTCTGGTGCTTAACTAAAGCGCGGGATAGTAGGTTTTCCTATTTCAGTTAGATTTTTAAACACTGTTCCATTAAATTTCAAGTTTCAGCTCTTCAGCCCTATGCTGTAGAACTCAAAATCATTATTTCTACAAAGTAGCCGGGTTGTCAATGTTTATTTTTTGTTTCACTTGTTGTAAATTAAAGAATAGAAGCGAGGTGGGATAGAGGAATGTAAAAAAAATCATTGCACTTCTGTGGTCCGCATTAGGGTAAAATAATGTTCTTAACCTATAAACGGCATTTAATTATCATACTATTTTAATTAGGTATTTGACCGCAACAATTCATTAAATACCGCATTGACGTCAATCGCAAATTCACTGTCATTATTAGGCGGATTATTTTATATTATAATAACGGACTATATTGAAAACAAGTTTTTGTTCCTCACTTCGACCGTGTCGAATTTGTTGGTCGGTAAAGGGATAGGCCTTAAAAAACAGATTTTTAGTATTTAAAATATTTACTTTTTTTGTTTCTTAGAGCCCGAACCGAAGGCGTTGATTGATGTCTTTCGTCGATGAAACTGCAATACCACGTAACCAACAATTGCTAATGCCGCGTAACTGACTTGTGGCAAATTTTACACGAGAGCATTAAAATTTAATATCTTTGTGTTTATAGATGTCGGACTTACCCAAACTTAAATTTGACACATTTTGTTAGTTACGCGGCATTAGCCATTGTTGGTTACGCGGTATTGCAGTTTCATCGACGTTATGTATAAAAATCCAAATGAAATGTTTTTGAATGGCTAGACATTGTAAAAGGAGGGCAAGGGAAAAAATCCGGTCAAGTGCGAGTCGGACTTGTGCACCGAGGGTTCCCCACAAACTTATATTATAAGAATGTAAAGTTATATTGAGGGAGAAACTTGACTTTGCCGATGAAGAACTGTTGTCTCCATTTTAAGTTTACCAAGTTTACCATACGCAAATACGTTAAAAATCGCAACAAAAAAATGTGACGTAGCCATGAATGAAGGATTTTCGGATTTTTTCCCGTCTTGACCTTCCTTCTTGCCAAATTTCAGGATTATAGGTCGAAATATACGTTTTTTTCCGGCATAAACGGCCGTATCTTTTTTTACGATGACCAAGAAATTTGATTTTTCCACAGCTTCAAGGGTCTATACCTCCACGCGTTCCCGAAATGTAAGGGTGTTGACGGACAGACGGACGGACGGACAACAAAGTGATCCTATAAGGGTTCCTTTTTTTATTTTTGAGGTACGGTGCGCTAAAAAGGACTAGAGTTTCTGCGAGCGTTGATTTTGAATCCCGAGCAAGCCAACGATTCAAAGACACGAAATGCTAATAACTGTGGTCTCGAGTTGCACAATCTTTCACCTTAGCAGCGAGAACAATAATACCTAAAGGTAAAAAAGACAACAGGTAAAAACTAAACGACATGTATGTTGTTCCCACCCCAGTTCACACCACGACCGCACTTATATCGACCCAGTATTTATTTTTCTCGGCATTCAAATAATAATCATTATTAAGTTACTGTGTCTCACGCTCGAAGGAAAATCGAATTTAGCTCAGTACGAGTATATAAACAGCAAAACCTGCCTTTTTGAGGTGCTGAGGTGAAAAGTAACTTTTTAATTATAGATATTTTAATGCCGAGAAAAATAAATACTGGATCAATATAACAACACACATGTGCAGTGTGTAACACTGCACATACAATGCGTTTGATTTTTATCCTGTTGTATTTTTTTGCCTTTTGGTAATAGTTACTCACGATATTTGCATCTCGTGTCTTCGAATCTTTCGCATACCTACTCGTGCGGGATTTAAAACCAACACTCGCAGCAAAAACCAACTTTGCTGTCTTTTTTAACCGACTTCAAAAAAAGGAGGAGGTTATACGTTCCATTGTATGTTTTTTTCTTTTTTTTTATGTATTTTCACCGATTACTCCGTCAATTGTGGACCGATTTTGAATTATTTTTTTTTAGTTTGATAAGAGTATCTTCCGAGGTGGTCCCATTGTCACCAAATCTGAATCTGATGAGGGGATCAGTAAGGAATCGAGGGAACTCCTCAAATATTGTAGGCAAACATATAGCGATAAGTATTTTTAGTAAGAAGTCTAGCATTTTGCATAAAACTAAATAAATATCAAAACAAGTCTAGCAATCTTTGAATACCCTGCTGTTATGTACGAGTAGAGGAGTTGAAACCTGAAATTCAGTGGAAAATTCTTTCCTTGATAGTAATATCTGCAACACGAAATTTAAATTAATAATTTATACCCCGCGTTTTAGATATAGAGTAGCCTACATCGAAACTTAACCTCTCACTCTTAAAATAAATCCAACTATACTTCACATATCAAAATCGAAACATATCAAGGTCACTAAGAAACAGATGTAATTCTGTGATAAAAGTAGGTTTTACAGTTAATAAGATGTCATCAACAAACTTATATCAACGATAAGTGAATGTAATACTAGTTTATATTTCAAGCTTTTTGTTTTTACAGCCTTTAACGTGTAATTATGATAACTCGAATTTTAGACTCCGCCTCAACAGGCGATACCAGATATACTAAAACTTCAACAATAACATTCAACAACACGCCGCGCCGTTAACGAGAACAGCTTATTGTAACGGGGTTCACAATCTTTTATTAGTTGCTATGAGTAAGAATATTTATAACGAGGATTCCGTATTCGATTAATAGTTTAACTTCATTATATTTAAGTAGGATTATTGTCAATGAACGCAATTCTGTTAATAATTTGCCTGCCAAAGTTCACGACCGGTGCAACCACCTCACCTCTTGTTTTCTTTCGATGCGCATGCATAATACTATTTTATTTTAAGCAATTTTAAGCAAGCTTCTCTATGTTAGGGAAGGCTTACACAATCACGTTTAAATGGAACGTGTCAAAAATCTATTGTGAGCAGACGTAACGTTTTTATATGATAATAAGTTTTCACAGAGTATAAAGGTATTCCTTGACGCACACGCGGTAAATTCCGTGGCGAATTCACAAAACAACTGCTTCGTTTTTGGTCCGGAGTAGCAGACTTGCAGTAACTTCAAAAATATTCTAGCCAGATGTATTTTTATTTTTTCTTGCAGCCTAGACATGCTTCTAGGCTTTCCGATGAATTTGTTGTCGTCCACAGTGGTGCTAGACAAGATGCATCCGGCGAACGTTACCGTTATCGAAAACGTTTATAAATTTTCGCATTTCTAAGATCCCTGGTCTGATAAGTAATATTTAGTTACGGTTAAGTAAAGAGATTTCGTGACGAATTGTCAGTAGGTATAACTCAACTCTGGAATTGATAATTTCGAAATAATTATGTTAGCAAACACTTTTTCCACATGGAGATACACGTGATAGTCAGTAGCGCTCCCGAAATTGTCAGGTTTAGTTCTTCAATCAAGTTGTTAAATATAGTAAGTAGGTATGAAATAAGAATAAGAAAAGAAATGGTAAAAATCCACCATGTATCCTTCAGCCAGTTATCGGACGTTAGTTCTTGTTCCGATGTTGTTATAGGCAGAGGTTATCTAACTCTTACCAATCTGAAGGAACAGTCTATTTTGGATTCCCTCCAGTTATCACAGCCGTTATCGGCGCGCGTCAATGAATCGCCTGACATTATTATCAAAACCGCTGATGAAATACTTCCATTGCAAGAATAAGATGAGTTGGAAATGTAAAGTGAGAATCAACCAGAACGCTTGTGCTATACTTGCAAAAAGCTACTTATTCGATTATTTTACATAAGAGACATTAGATGCCATTTTATTCTAGAGCACCGCATGTCTGAAAACGTAACACGTGCCTGTAAATATTATTGACGTGTGATAAATTCAACTAAGTATGAGCACGAGTTAAGGGAGTTGAAAAGTGAAGCCACTCTTTCTGGTGGACAACCTTGAATATTAAGCATGTTTTGTACGAATTTCACACGGTGGTATTAATTAGGTAAGTAATCGCGTCCCGGTCGCTATATGCTAAACGTAGAGGTAGCTTTGACGTAGAAATAGGAAAACGGCTTTGTATAGATAAGCAAAGCAAAATACATGGTAACAAAACAATCCACTCTTGCACCTCAATCATACATAGGTATAAATTGGGTATAAAAGGAAATAAAATTGGTCTGCAAATTGGTATCCTCAAGTAAAAAGTGGACCTGTATTTTGTAATGTATTTATACAAAAGCCAAAGGTGTACACTAAAGTCGATAAGCACTTTTGAGTTAATAACAAAGAGAGAAAGTTACATTACGAGTACCTACGTGCTTGTTCATCATCAATCAGACCGTCGCTCAAGGTCAGAAAAAGTGAACTGGTAAAGAAAGTGAACATGTCACGGCTTCCTTCCACGATGACACGAATGGATAAGCTGGCATTTAAATTCCAATTTGTTATTGTTAAAGGAACTTTAAGCAGTCATTACAAATATTACATTTTGAAGGCTCTTGGCGGCTAAAAATAAATGAATAAAATAGTAATATGGCTGCAGCATTCATAATTCAGGCGGTGGAAACAAAGGCGGGTATTTATGAGCATGCCGGAGGTCTGGCCGGAGAAAGTGGAACGAATACTGATTTCCTTTGTATTAAAGCCGGTATGCATACAATGGGAATTAGTATTACAGACGTACGAGCTTACTTAATAGTCGAACTCAAAAATTGCAATTCTGACGTAGACTTTTGTATGAATGATGTATCAGGTTCCAGATTTATTAATAACTAAGTGACGCACGCCACCATGTTCGATATTGTGCGCACAGATCTTGTGATTAACTTACAGTTACACAAGGTTTCTACTAAAGAAGTTAGTACTAAAAAACGCAGAGATTATATTATTTTGTTCTAATTGAAGAGGGGTGCAGACCCACCGTACCACTAAACCGTACCACTGACCAAAATTAGTTTCATAAATATGAGGTAGGTTTAGGTTATGTTAGTTCTACAGCAGGCCCGGAGGGCCAAACTACCCAGAAGTAGGAGCTCTGCGAGAGCAGAGCTCCGTCGACTCTGTTAAATTCGATTTTAATAGTAATAATTGGTCAAAGTACCGCCAGTGGTACGGCCGAGGGGTACGGTGGGTCTGGAAGGATTGAAGAGATAGCCGAATCCCAAAAAGCTTCCCTCTCTATCTTACCCTTTAAAAAACCCTTTACCCTTTTTCATTGAATTAAAGAAACACGGAATTTACTCAGGGCCTCTATTCAACTGCGTTATAACGATATCGTTTTTGACCTGTTTCCGTATTGTCAACGTTTTGATAACTCTTATGTCATTTACAATAATGGCGACTGTGATATAAACGATTCTTATACGTGTCAAACAAGATATCGTTTTAACGCACCTGAATAGAGGCCCAGGTTACAAACCAGCACTTGCGCTGCGATTCCTCTATAGTTCATTTATTTTAGCAAGATACAGAATGAAAAAAAGGTTTTTTGTTGGGCACGGTACACGCATCATAATGGTTATAAAAAAACATTGCTCAAAAACGTCTTTTTTGACTACTATTATTTAACAGTAAATATTTAATGAATGTAATAATCTATTGCAATAGAACTTTTAGTTAATATTCATTAATATTTACATTGTGTTTTTTATTTCTGTTGATTAAATTTATTTCAACCGGAAACATGGTCTATAAAAGATCTAAAGAGGCAGGGGTTACAAACATGATAAAACGTCTAAGCATACATATAACACAACTAAATCAAATATTATCCTCTCACCTGTCAAATTACTAGCATAGAGGCATTCCATCTTAGTCCTCAGGGTTGGCAACGCATTTGAGGTCTTAGGATTATAGTCTTGAGAATTCAAATGTCTATATGGGTCTCAGATTCCACTTACCATCAGGTGGCCTAAGTGCTCGTGTGCCTTCTCCTTAACATAAAAATAATAAAAATATCAAACTTAGTGAATTTTAAGTTGATCACTAATAACGCCATTTGCATTTTTTGACAGATGCAACGTCGCAACGCCCTTATGTCACTCACATTTCTCCCGAGTTTGGGAGCGTGTCATACGTACGATCAATGATCGATTTACAAAAACTTTTGGAAAGAAAACTTAATCTAAATAATTACTGTCATATTTCTAGCTCCAAAAAATAGTCGATTTTCAAAAATGCTTAAAATGGTAAAGCTTATATTCTACCCCAATTAACCCATTTGGATTATATTTAAAAGCTTTTTTAGTACCACGGGTGGATAAGAAATGCTGAAAATAAATTTGCTTGTAAACCCATAAACTGTTTTCTAATTAATTATTATTTTATGACGGGTAGGGTAACCTATCACACGGTTATTTTTTCTTAACCAACTGTTTTATATTCACTCCTTTTACAAGCTTTTATTTAACTTGCACTGTTCGTATATTATGGTAACTAAGAGCTGACCTCTGAGAGCTGAGCTGATGATGGAGTCGGAAGGTGGCGACAGGATCTCCGCTATACTTAACGTAGACCCGCCGTGTTGGGACTCATTTTGGTCTTGATAAGCAGATAATGATATTGCAAAAAAGTACAGTCGGCAACAAAAACTTGTCCCATAAATTTCATTTTTGACAGAAACCAATATTCATCATATTCTTGCTTCGACACATTCTACGTTCTTGTTTGGACACTGGACACATTTCATTTTCATCGGAATGTCAAAGTCATATTAAACTACAGGTACCTGTGCTATAATAATGTAATAAATCATTTACTTATCTTTAACAGTTACTTTAAGTTACATTTCATTTTTTTTTTTTTTTTTTTTTTATGTTAAGGAGAAGGCACACGAGCTTTCAGGCCACCTGATGGTAAGTGGAATCTGAGACCCATAGACATTTGAATTCTCAAGACTATAATCCCAAGACCTCAAATGCGTTGCCAACCCTGAGGACTAAGATGGAATGCCTCTATGCTAGTAATTTCACCGGTTGTCTTATCCCCACACCGGAACACAACAATGCGAACTCTGTTGCTTGGCGGGTGGTTAATGGATAAGATGGTGGTAGCGATCCGGACGGACCCTGCACAGGGTCCTACCACCACTAAACAAACATTATAACCATTTAAACATTTCTGGTCATATAAACATTTCTGGGCAAAACAAAATGTCTCCGAACAAGAATGTGCCGAGAGCCGAAATAAGAATAAATCAATCTAAGACAGTGGGAAGAAAAATTTGTCCTAGCTTTAGGTTACATAGTAGAGTTCATAAGCAAATTTAAAATCTTCCTCGCTCTTAGCAACCTACACTTCGTTAGATAACAATATAATATGTCTGATTTATTTGGTACCTAGCTCCGCCCGCGACTCCGTCCGCATAGAATTCATAATTTTGGCATCCCACGGAAACCGTGATTTAATGCGAGATCAAAAGTAGCCTATGTGCTATTTCAGACTATAATCTATCTTTGTGCCTCATCCAGATCCGTGATTAAGAGCATAAAATAGGCTACCTCCATTCCACACCGCTAAATACTTACAAATAAATCTGAAACGTGTACATGATATGTGATGATAAAGGTTCACCTTCGTTTCGTCAAAAAGTTTTTGCAAAACTGATGCATTTCAGAAACATATCATTTGACCAAACTGCTTTTTTCCGAAACCTGTATAGGGTACGATGGTCCTGAAATAAATCCTAAAATATTTACAGTGTCGGAAAAAAACCAGTTTGGTCAAGTTTGGGAGATGAATCAGATTGGCAAAAAAAACTGGTGAAACGAAAAGCACCCTTTGATAAAATAGCACTTAAGTGCTTATCTCATATAATAATCTATTTCTTGAAATTTTAACTATTATTAGAGCGATATTAGGAAAGTTTTTTGTGTGTGCCAGGTGCTGTTGATAGAAAGCAAGAACGTCATAGGTATTATTTTGACATGGATCATTTAAAACAACTAAAATGGTTATAACTATATTAAACACCTTAACAAACAAACAAACAAACATCTAACAAACATCATGTTTTAGTAAACATCTTAGCCTGATTGTGCAAAAAGTGGTTACAGAATTATTTGTTGGTATTCTGTAGCTCTGCCTACTCCACTCTAGGAATAAAGGCGTGACGTTATGTATGTATGTAACTATATTAAAGTCTCTATAGTATAAATTGAATCAAACGCAAGTTTTACATTACTTTAGATATATTTACTAACATAGACTTATTACAATACATAAATAACTTATTTTCTTGACGTACGTAAACGGACTTTCGTGCAAAGTTCAATGATCTTTCTTAAATGGTTTTGAAATACAACAATGAGAGAATTACGAAATAAAGCAGGTCAACTGTACCAAGGCTAGCGCACCTTCATGGTCCTGTTTACGAAATATATGACTCTGAATTGAATGAATAAATACTGCTTAAAGTATTGACTACTGATTGACTTGTCGTTCAGAAATTGCAATTCAATGTAAATTGAACCCTGTGACAGCCGTATTTCATAATGTCAGACAATTATTTTACTCGCCTGACTGGCATTATACAGAGATGTTATTAATCATATGAACTATTGACGACACGTTAGTCTAGTTCGGAGTGACCCTGCCTCCGAAGCTTGGGGTCCTGGGTTGAAATCCCGGTAAGAGCCGATATTTGTGTGATGAGCGCGAATATTTGTTCCCGAGTCATGGATGTTTTCTATGTATTTCTCTATATTAGTATGTTTATCCTAGAGCTTAGTTTGGGACTAGGTTTGTTTGTAGGTGGGTTTGTGTGAGATTGTCCCCTAATATTTCATATTTGAACTGCGTCGCAGGGTTTGCACCAATTTATTATTTTATGAAAAGCAAAGAAACATGTTATAATTACTATTAACTAGTTTATTTTTACCGGACCATTTTCCTGTAACACCCAAGTAAACCCAAGAGAACTTTTGTAACAAATTTTATACCTCACTTAAGCTGTTTATTGCTGTAGGTAGGTACATTGCATATGAGTTGATCAGTTTCTAATTTAAATTCGTCCTTAATGCAGGTACACTAACTTCCTATTAACATTGTAATTACATGCTTTAGTAGAGTACCTACGTAAGTACTAGGTACTTGAATGTATAAGTTTGGGTTAGTTGCGAAGGTACACATAGGCGTATTTCTTCATATTACAGCTTTGGTTTTTATACGTATATTAAATCTTTATGCTTATTTATAGAATGTATTATATACATGACGTAAATAATTTTGTAGTAAGTTTAATAAATAGGATAATTATGTTTTAAGTTTTTAGTCTTCTTTTTCTATATGCGGGAGCCCGCCGTTTGGGCAAAATATTTTTAGTCAAATGTATCATTTCCCAATATTTTCATTTAACAAACCAATGTTATAAAATTTTCTCAGAATATATTTTAGTACCATTGTGTAGGTACCATTAGGTTAGGTATAGGTTAGGTTAGGTTAGCTTTTATAATAATCTGAAATATCTACGCTTATAGAAAACAAAGCAGGTTGGCAAATGAAAATTTGGGAAATTAAATATTTGACTAAAAATATTTTGGCCTAACGAAATAAACCTCCTATGAAAAATTCTGAATTTGTTATTTGGTGGACTAGTTGAGAATACCATTAGGCATTAGGTCCGTCATTTCAGTGCAATAAAGATTAAATAAATATATAAATACCTGCGCAAGCGCATACATATTTAACATACACTACGTTATAGTTGAAGGAACTATGTACTATTTAAGTAACGTACCAATCAAGGAAATTTGCACATGGGTAGTTTTCCGGTTCAGGCTTAGATAGGCAACTAAATAATATCGTGTTTGACCATGGAACTAAAATCTATGCGAGTATGCAGATAAAAATCGGAACAGTGAACATTATATAGATAAAGCATACAAGTTTTATTTATTAAGTACTAGCGGCCCGCCAGCGGCTTCACCCCGCTGCAAATTTCTGACGTTCCCGGAAATTATTTGAATTTTTCTCGGCGTAAAAATCATCTTTAAACTTCAAAGAACACTTAAAAATTGTTTGAGTTATGCGCTTACCAACACATTTTGCGATTCATTTTTATATTATAGATGTATGTAAGTTTTTATAATTAAAATAAATCCTTTTAAACTACATGTTGGTAAATAAACTTAATAATACAAAAAGCTTCCGTGTCCAACTGACTAACCGACGGATAACGCACAGTCCTGAATATGGTCCTAATTCCTTAACCACCCATAGTAGTAAGACAGTTTTTATTTTTTTTTATCATTCCAAGAGGTTAACAGAACATAAGCTTCCAGTAAAAAACAATGCTATTGATAATCGTTATTATGTACCATTTTAGGCATTCATGTCGAAAAAGCAAAAGAATGTGTTAACACAAATATGTCCAATCAGGAATACGACGAAAAAGGAAGCATTCTGTTTTATTTGTCCTAAAGTCCTTTAGTTAGAAATGGTACCTTTTCTGAATCCATTAATTTGTCATAATTGTTTAAAGAATCAATATTACCCACAATTTAGGTTAGGTTCATGTTAGAACAATCATGGAAAGTTAAACAGTTGTGATCGGTTACTTTTATTACATCAAGTTAGCCATTATAAGATCCACACAGTTCATAAACCTCGATTACTTCATTAATTTGCCGGGACGGCTTTAATGAAGTCAAAGGCATAATTCTATATAGTTTACCTTAATTAAAGATATTCACCACCAGTGTGTGTACCGATTCCCATTACTGACATACAAAAAATATTTAATCTACTCGTATCTTGACTTTTCATTACCACAGCAATTAGTTGTTCATCCGTTCACACGATATCGATGGCCGCCGATGCCATTAAAAGGTATAATTGTAGTTAGTATTAATTTAGATACCACATCATTCTTGGTGTAATTACGTCGTCGACTCGTTTGTCCCTTTCGTAATGCAGTTGTTGAAGAAGGAGAGATTTACAAGTTGTGCGCTAGGCTAGTTGTGCCAGCCCCCGGAGTTGTGTGCGGAAGCGACTAATCGTCGGGCCGCGGGAGCCAGGAAGTGCCAAGCCGGAAGGGCCTAACGCGACTGACCGACATTTGCTGACACTGCACTCGACTTAAACAATGCAATTTACGACAGAAGCTCTTAAAAATATTTCTGATAATCAGATGCGAGGTCCAGTAATAATGCCCAAACTCAAAGTGCAGTTACGTGATTCTCTGCCTTTATTTAAGATTATGTCTCGGATATGAGAAATATTATATGCAGTAGTAAAACTAGTTTAGTATACAATAAACGAAATAATGGGATCCATAAAAATGCTACATCCGTATTTCTTTAACTTTCAACAAAACTAAATAGTTGAGACCTTCAGCGGATTGCTCCCACGGATTAAACTCATGCACTAAATAAATAATAGCCGTTACAAACGCTGCGCGAGCGCCTCTGAGCCGCAGGCGAGCTACAGCCTTGATTCAAGCACTATGTGTTATATCCAACTTTGTAACAGCTTTGTGCCACTAACGCTAACTAGTTCCGAGTTATTTTAGTTAAGCATGATACGCACATTAAACCCTGTAAAACCAATTATGGAACAAAGATTGTTTTCATCGTTATCTAATTTTATACGCTGATGCGTCGACTTAAGGATTAGGGGCCGTACTTGGTCAGTCTATTTTTATGAATTGGAACATGGCACGTGCACAAGTTTCGAGTTTTTAACCATACGAGCTACACATTCGTGCTTTTATGCAGTTAAGCAATCTCATAAGGTTCTTTGGTAATTATTTTCAAAATAAATAATGATTCAGTGTGAGTAGATACTGAAATAAAGTGAATTTCTGGATAATGTGTAATTATAACTTTATTGGATTATATATATATGTTTGTTCATAAGTTAACTGCATCAAACCCTCGATTCTGTTTCTTGTATAAAGAGGCATCATATCGGTTAGATCGCAGTGACGCCATACGCTGCACATGCAGCGCGATAAAATTAACAGCTCTGCCACGGATTGAAGGAGTGTTTGGAAATCACGTCTTACATTGTCATAAATATCTAGTATATTAATATATTGTTGCATCTTGCAACGTTAGTTCATGAACCGATAATTACAGGCTAGTTGAGGATGATGTATTATTATTATTATTATTATTTATTATTATGTCTCATCAGTTTGGCAGTTGTCGTAAAAGTAAATTTGCCTACGTTCATCACACAATGTAGTTATTAATTTGAAAATATATATGAACCAGCAGAGAATGTTCTTATTTCGTCTGGAAGAATAAACCGCTGCATCCCGATTTGTCATTCGATTTTTAATCTTATTCCGAGATCAGATTGCGAATTGTGTAGAAGACGAATATAGGGTTCAACTTATTTTTTGAATGGTACAATCAGGTTTAATTTTTTCTCCATTGTCTAACAAGTATAAGTAATAGTCTGTTGGGGATGTAAGGATCAATGCTGTGCCGATAGATAAGCTAGCGAGCAGTTAGATTAGAGCGTGTATCCGAACAAGCCGCCTGCAGTCCCACGCCAATAACGTGCTAGTAACCTCGCTGTTTGCACACACCCTCAAGCCTCATCTGTGTGAGTTAGCTTCTAGCCGCATAAATATAGACATAATTCCTTTATGGTCGATAAAACGAAGAAGTTAAAAATAGTCTGCTAGGCACCTTCTGACCGGCAGCGGGTGAAGTTTACATCAACAAATTAACCTAAATATTTACATGTAATTCATAATTTCATCGAGTTAATAACAGAATAAATTATGTCAACTTTTAGTAGCTATGATTGAGTAGCTGAATACCAACTCATATATTTAGTACAAAGACTTATATAAACCTGGGCTCCTTTTACCGAGATTGCCCACAATTACCATTAATCGGTCTAATTCAAGTGTATCTATCTTATAATCACGTTGTGTCGTCTCTGCCATCTCGCATGAAACAAGATCCGCAGCTGTTCCAAGTAGATAACTCCCTGTCGCGGCCACCGCCGACCACCGACCGGTAACACGCTTGAAAATAGTTGCGCACTGGTACTCGATCATAATTATAAACACGTGATAACTCTATTTTAATGTAGATACTCGGTAGAGTACCCCCCACTATGTAACAACTGCGATAAAAACTTAAGTATCTTTCAGTTTTTATCAACGAAGCTTAATCAAGGTTATTTATCGAGTGCCGCTACAATCTCAAACATTTTTAAATAAATGTAAATGCCAGCTGCATTATCTTGGCAAATGGGTATGGACCAAATAATTGGACCATAGTTAAGCGTAGTGAACCATACAAACAACAAAAGTGAAAAATGTTCAGTCGTGACACGAAAATTATCCTACAAATGTATGGCAAATTTTCGTGTCAACGGAAAGGTTTCATAGAAAATTTAATTGAGTGAGTTAGCGTGGCCAACTTTTTGGTCCTTAGCTCCTTACCCAAATAACCTAAGGTACTTGGTAAATTATGGACTATGTAGTTGTTTTAGTCTTTCAAGCCTGAAACGACCGTTAGAAAAGTTGCATTAGTAATCATTATTCCTATTATTAATTAAACGTAAGGTTTTAAGTCCACAAATTATTACAGCTATAAATAATACATCGTGTTTCCCTATAACGTAAAAATAAATAAAAGCGTAGCTAAGTTTGCTATTTACCATTAGATCTGTCTAACTGAATGGTAATGTTTTTTTTTTGTAGAACTTCATTACTGTCTTACGGTCTCAACCGCAGTTGATGACAGCTGACGTTCGAATGGGATGCCGCGTGAACTTACTTTGTCTTTGGGGACGAGTCGCCTGAGATCGAGGAGCTTTTGGTACTGGCGCAGCGCTCGCAGGTAGAGCCGCGCGGGCATGGCCGAGGGCAGGGAGTCCGTCCGGGCGCGCGCCACCTCCGCGCCGCCACCGCTCATCGCACACGCACTTGTTGTCCTTTGCACTAACACTGCCCAATTGAAACCGTCATATACCCGAGCGCCAGCAGCGCGTCCGAAGTGAACGTCGGCTCCACGCAACACTGACGTATCGCGCGCCCCCCGCGCATGCGCCCGGTACGCCGTTCGCAAAAAGGAAACCACGAGCACGCTCCAGCGGCTTTCCTTGCACCGACTCGGCAGGCCGCCGACCTGACCCGCTTTTTCGACGGAGCCTAAATCTGCAAGGTTGCCTTCGCCACTCGAAAGACTACGTGAGGTCGCAAGTAACCAATCTTACAGCCACGTATCGCCAGACGATCGCTGCTACATTTGCTATTGATTCTTTTGACTGCCTCGACCAGCTAAGTCAATGAACTCCTGGCATACCTTGGCTTTACTACGTGCTTATTGATACAGAGTTTAGCTTTACACCGTGATCGCAGGGTCAGGGCAGGTCATTCTACATTATTTATTAAAGTGTGGTAGGTATATTGTAACGTCTCTTTGGGGAAAAAATATGTTAGGTACTCAACAGAAAAAAACCTTGTTTCCTTTACATGTTAGTAAAGCTAGTAAGTAATTGATGTTACTTCACATGAGATCATAAAATCCATCTACAAACTTAGCACCGCCCCGGTACTGCCTTATGCAGAAAGCCCTCCCGCGGTTATGTCATGCTGCGGCGTATGTATGCGCGAATACTAATGGGCTAGAAGTGCGTCCGCACCGGCAGGGTGCTCCTTGCACGATTGCACGCACATACCACATTACCACATGTTCGCACGTTTTTACAGTATTGCTCTAATAAATAAATAAATCATAGGTAATGGTGACATTAACTTTTCGTCGATTATTATTTCTACAACATAAAAAGGGAGTTTTATTTTACTTACTTAAAAAGTTTGCAAAAAAATCTAACTTACATTTAACTTACTTTTCTTCTTTATGGGCATTTTAAAATAAAGTGTACCCTAGTTAAGGTAAATTAAGACACGTTAACTATGGTCAGGGCTGGAATTCTACAAGGTAATAACGATATCGTTTTTGACCTGTTTCCGTATTGTCAACGATTTGATAACTCCTATGTCATTTTACAATAATGGCGACTGTGACATAAACGATTCTTAAACGTGTCAAACACGATATCGTTTTAACGCACCTGAATAGAGGCCCTGTTTTGTGACTAAATTAGCCATATAAATGTATAATATGTAGGTATAATTTCGTCACAACAATGACAAAAGTTAACGTTTTTTAACTTTCCTTAACTAGGGTACACTTTATAAAGAAAATGCCCTAATCGAACGCCGCGTAATTAAAAGTTTTAATTCTTTAAAATAATCGAGTGAAGGTCGATAACCGAGTATTTATTTATTACAACACGTGTTTCTATAAAAGTCTGGTTAAACCTAAAGCGAAAATAATATTTTTAACCGTTTCCTTTATCTAAAACACTTTGCTGCGTTTTACTATGCCATCGAAACTAAACTAGGTAAGTAAATATATAATTACATAACTATGTTTAAGTCTATTTTACAAGGACTACTGATCACTTAACAACAGATACTTAAATACGAATGAGGTACCTATGAAATCTACATATTAGAACCATAAGCAAGTGTACAGAAAATAATTGAAAATTGAATTAGGTAACTAAGTACTACAATTAACCAACGATGACGTTCATTAGACATCTGTAACTTACGAAAATCACTAACTTATGACTTACTGGATGTTTTGAATGTTAATTTAATTACGTTTATCGAATAAACATCTAAACTTGATTGTGATATATTGGTTGGAGTCGGGCCTACGTGACGCGCCGACGTCATCGGCGCGGCGACTCTTCCTTTCTCGGACGAGTTTATAGCGAGCCTCGTTACGTCTAACGGGCATTCGTTCGGCCAATCATTGCCATTGTTTGTCACCAAAGTTAATTTTAACCAACGATTGTTTTTGTTTTGAAATAATCTTATCTTGAAAACAAACTACCCATTGATGTACTCTCGGAAATAAGTTTCATGGCCATTTGTGGTTTTTTCTTTTGTAATCGTTGCTTAATCAAAATTTCATCTAATAACAAATGAGTTTTTTCCATCCGTTATGTCCTCACTATACACTTATACATATATACAAAATGCAACATCTCCGGTTGTATGATCTTGACATACCTATATAACTATACGAGACTTGGTTTAGATTTTAATTCGCAGCGCGAGTAGGTACCTACCAAAATACTTGAAAATAGTACCTACAAAGGTTCGTTTATATCTTATATCAAAGTGGTGACGGACATTTAACAAATCTCAAAAACTTTTTGTTCCAGTGTTCCGCGAAATTGATCACAAAAACTTTAGGTATGATGAAAGTATTCGATGTGGGGTTCCACAAAATAAAAGGAATCTGGTAAGGGTTACGTTACCTTCAAAGTTTGGGAATCCTTGATCTAGACACACTTTACTTACGGCAGTTTTTTTTTATAACTTAACAGATTAATTATAATATTATAAGAAATTATGTAGAAATCTGGCAAGTTCTCAAAATGCATTAAGTGGCAATAAATTCGTTTGACTATCAACAATGAAGCACCAAACAGAGCACTTTTTTAGATATCACTTATTTCGGTGGCAAACGAGAACTCAGCCCATTTTTTACATTAATGCTTTTTGTTGGAATACACATATACCTTACTTACTCGTCATATAAAATACATAAATCGATACGTACAAACTTATATTATGTTGTATCTATGCTGCCAAAGTAATGAAAATTAAGTTACCTACATCAGAAGGGACGATAATAATAAACTACAATTGTGTTTATTAGTAATTAGGTCACTACAGTAAAGTATAAATTAAGAACCGACTTAGTAGTTAATTTTAATCAATCAGCTTAAATACTTACACATGCAACGAACTTCTGCTTTGTCAACATAACCTCACTCTTAACACTGCACCGTTCGAGACTTATTTATAATAAATATTAATGTTTACCACTGTTTGTATATACTTTGAATAAAATAAAAGGCATTTCTCGTTCTTAATGTGAATTAATTAACCGTAATCCAGAGAAACGAGCATAGAGAGGATAAAGCTTGCAGCGTGCACTAGTGAAGCCGCGCGGCACGGCGTGCTCCCCCCGCGCGCGCCCCGGCGGCGGCTCGCGAACCACGGTTATTCTTATTATAGGCCAGGCACGCTTCGCGTGGCGGGAGACCTCTTCCAGCCACACCAAAACCAACCCTCATTACTTAAAACTAGAGCGCAAAATCAATTAACACTCCAAACTGCAGTCTTAACCCGTGCGCGTGTTTATTAAATAAAACAAAAGCTAGATAACACTGGTTCCGTTTTAAGAACATGCTGCTATCTAAAATTGTCGTAACGTTAAGTTCGGTCAATTAACTTCATTGTCGGTTAAGATAGGTCGCGGCTTGGAGACATTTGGAGAAAGTGAAGGCAGCTCGTTAAGATTAGGTACCTATCGTGGTAAATGAAAGTAGGAGTGTCTAGAGATAGGACGGTAATTAAAAAGTACTATGCCTCTAATGGGTAATGAAAACGAACGCTTTCTTTAACGAAAGTATATTTGTATTTAGATGTTTACCTACCTTACCGTTATTTAAACGCGATCCGTTTATGGTATGGTTGTATATTATGTTCTTTGTTTTGATTATGTCTACGCATTCTCTTCTAACATGGTATAGCATTAAAAACATAGAGGGACGTTTATATATATTATTGAAATACTTATACAAAAATCCGAAATTAGTCATAGTATATCACTTGACTGAACACTATCTGTATAAAAAGTCTTATAGAAATCAATGAAGTTTAGAATTCAACGTTCACAAGCGTGAGTTAACCCACCCACACCTTCCAGGGGTGATTCTCTCAACACAGCGCTGCGTCGCTCTCAAAGGCGACGTTTTATCCGGCAAGTTTAAGAAGTCCCGTCGAAGCGTACAAAACACATTTTAGCGCGTACCTTCTCAATTAGGCAGCTTTATACGACTCACCTGCCTGCTGCCTAATTGAGAAGGCACGCGCTAAAAGTGTTTTGTACGCTCCGACGGGACTTCTTAAACTTGCCAGATAAAACTTCACCTTTAAGATCGACGCAGCGCTGTGTTGAGAGAATCACCCCCAGCAAAGTGATCTCAAACGAATAAGGCCTTGAGCACATTTATAGGAACTTGCTGTGTCAAGATCAGGCGTATTGAATCAAGTACATGTAGCATGGACCTCGCGTCCATTAATACTTAATAAATATTACGTCGTGCCAGCGTGGGTCTACTCGTACGTAATTAATGGTCGTAAACCGTACACAAAAAAACCTTCGTCATATTCCTTTTGATGATCGAGCAAAGCCGACTTTGGGTGGAAAACTGCGTGTATTACGTACGTATCGAATGGCAGTGTCGTATCGTGAAAATGGTATCAAAGCACGTTCTTGCTGAAGATCATTATCAGAGCCCTGAATTTTCGTAGCAATTTTTATGTGTCATAGGGACTTCTCGTTTATCGACTTCCGATTTACACATTTTATCGATACATTATAGATCACAACACAACATATAAATAAAGATTAAAAGTAAAGGTAAACAACAGGCGGCCTTATCGCTAAAGAGGGATCTCTTTTGATAAGTTTTGAGTGGCTGAAATTGTTACGATGAATTTTCAATTTGTTCTCGAAGGAAATTGCAACAAGAATTGTCAACGAGTGATTGACATAGACACATAATTATGCAGATAAAAAAGTCATCCATCAGATTAAAGGCTATAAGTACCCATGAGTACATAACATGATATAATTAGGCTCGATATTATTTCTCGTTGCAACTTCTTTCGAAAATTGTTTAAAAGGCATAAGAAATCCACGAATATTTATAAGAAATTAAATATTCCGGGCTCTGCTGATGATCATTATACGTGTGTTAGATTCGCGCTTTACTCGTATGTATGGGATGACATTTTGAGTGATAGAAAGGAATAGCCTTTATTGATTGATATTAGATTACATTTTGCAATTATATTTTATTAAAGGTAACTTCTTAACCCAATACAATACAATAAATTTTCTCCCACGATTTTAGCCGACCCATGTAATTGAAATTCGATTTAATTATACGGAGACAACCCAGTAAATAAACTTTAGACTACAGATACCAGCGTTGAACAGTAAATAAGCTAAAAAAGCACGAGGACAAGCCACCAAGTTGACTGGAACTTTTGCAATGTTGGATATGGTTGGATACACTACACTCAGTGAGTCACGACTTTGGCATTTGACTGGCAAAAAAGCGGCCAAGTGCGAGTCGGACTCGCCTATGAAGGGTTCCGTAGCAGCAAGTAACATAATATAAAAGTTCGTTGTAGCTTTGATCAATGTTTTTATGACGTATTAAAAAAAAACTACTTACTTACTAGATCTCGTTCAAACCAATTTTCGGTGGAAGTTTGCATGGTAATGTACATCATATATTTTCTTTAGTTCTATCATTCTCTTATTTTAGAAGTTACAGGGCGGGGACACACATTTCAACACTTTGGAAGTGTCTCTCGCGCAAACTGTTCAGTTTAGAAAAAAAAAATGTTAGTAACCTCAATATCAGTTAGACCTTCCAGCCTTATACTTAGTAAGAGCGCATATGTATATGGAATTAAAATATTTAACCATTTGCCTGAACATATTAAATCGTTAGATGGGATTAGATTTAAAACAAAGCTCAAAAAATGGCTTTTAATTGAAAGTTTCTACAATTGAAATGAATATTTCAGATGTATACCTGGTTAAGACTTTTTTAATAATAATATATTTACTTGTTATTGTACGCCCGAAATGGGCAAACTGTTGGACCTTTTATATGATGTGACCTAATTGTACACAGTTTCTGACAATAAATGAATCTTATCTTATCTTATCATTTTTGAAGACCTATCCATAGATACCCCACACGTATGGGTTTGATGAAAAAATATTTTTGAGTTTCAGTTCTAAGTATGGGGAACCCCCAAAATTTATGTTTTTTTTTTCTATTTTTGTGTGAAAATTTTAATGCGGTTCACAGAATACATCTACTTTCCAAGTTTCAACAGTGTAGTTCTTATAGTTTCGGAAAAAAGTGACTGTGACATACGGACGGACAGACAGACAGACATGACGAATCTATAAGGGTTCCGTTTTTTGCCATTTGGCTACGGAACCCTAAAAATTCGCTCCTGCTGTGCTGTAACACCCATTTATTGTTATTAATTCGAAACGAGAAGTTTCTCTTCAAAAGTGACGACGTATGACTAACTGAGTATGCAGATGTAAATATATACTAAGGTAAATATTTGTAAAAAGGTAAGTGTACGCTCTACATACACGTATACTTCCACACGTTGTTAAAACAGAGCTTCCTAACCTGAAATTATAATAATATTTTTATTTTGAAATGCCAGAGTAAAGTGTGTAACGAGACCTTACAGCATTGGGTATATGAGTGCCGATTTATATAAAATTGCCTAGTACGAGTAAACAACATAGGCTCTACTCTACGTGGTAAACGATATTAACATGTTATCGTATTGTTTTCATCTCAACGGCGAAAATGACAAGTAAATAAGAGCTAGCATAACGTTAACAACACGTTGACTAGTGGTGGTAGGACCCCGTGCGGGGTCCGTCCGGATCGCTACCACCATCTTATCCATTAACCAACCGCCAAGCATCAATGTTCGCTTTGTTGTGTTCCGGTGTGGGGATAAGACAACTGGTGAAATTACTATAGTCGGTACTTTTAGGTATTTAAAAAAGTGTAAACAAACCAAACCACGTGGCTCTGCTCATCAACCAATCCAAGCTGTTTGGTCGAGCTTTGACGTATCAGTGTTCTGCTCCTATTGGCTGACAAACTGACGACAGTTTATCAGCCAATAGGAGCAGAACACTGATCAATGTCACGTGGTTTTTTTGTTTACACTTTTTTAAATACCTAAAAGTACAGACTATAGCATAGAGGCATTCCATCTAAGTCCTCAGGGTTCGCAACGGGTTATAGTCTCAGATTCCAAAAATCAACAAGTAGTAACTAATTTTCTATTTAAAGTCAATTGGTGCCGTCTTAGATTATTTTAGTAGGTATTAAACACTTTAATCGCCTGTATCTCAAGAACCAATGATGTCTATTTAGTCGTGATAGTTTTCCTTTTAAATTCGTTAATATGCGCTTTCATTAAAGATTTTTTTTTTGATTTTTAGTAATTGTAGTTTTGGCTGCAGGAGGGGTGGGGGGAGGGGGGAACACACTCGAGTCTAACAAAAATTTGCGCTTTAAAGCTTAATATAATATAATAATTGATAAACGGATTACTTAATCGAAGAACTGTCTTTACAACTCCTTAATATTTTTGAAAGACCTAACCATCGACACCCCACACTATAGTAGTAGACGAGAAAAAACAATACATTCCCACGTTACGTGTAGGATAGGAAGTACCCAAAAAAAAATTTTTTTTTTTACTTTTTATTGTTCCACTTTGTTGGCGTGACTAACATGCATATTCATGCCAAATAACAGTTTTCTAGTAGGTACTAAGAGTCTTTGCGCTTGGCTGCGGACGGACGGACATGGCAAAATAATAAGGGTTCCTAGTTTGACTACGGAACCCTAAAAAAATAAAAATAAAGTAAAAATACATCTCAAAAGCAATTAGGCTTTACGTATTGTCAACGTGTTGATAGCTTTTATTTACTTGACAGTAATGGCGGCCGAGAACAACAATACGTTAACACGTCAAAGGCAACATGTTTCAACCGTGCTGAACAGAGCCCCACACCTCAAGAATAACTTCCTCTTCTTTAAGGTAGGTAACAAGCAGTTTTCCTAAAATAGGTTGTATTTTAATTTGTTTTCAGATTTAGATACACGTAAGTTGACCCGCCGAAAACGCACGACCAACCACCACTTAATAGCTTTAAAGCTCAATTTATATATACATAGTACATACATAACATCACGCCTTCATTCCCAGAGTAGGGTAGGCAGAGCTACAAAAATGCCAACAACTCTAAAAAACTTGCCCAATTAATTTCTGAACCAATATCGAATTATTTAATGTTAGAGGCGAAAAGACAAAGCCGATTCTAGAGTCATCCGCAATCCTTCCCCAGCCACCTTCTGCTACTGTTTGACATTTATAACATTAAGAAAAAATAATTCACAAAACCTACGTCCGTTTTGAGTCCCCGAGCTCAATATATAATACGTGCGTCATAATGAGTGTAGCAAGAGTCGGGAGTTCAAAACAGAACCTAAAGAAAACTGCGTTAAAAATAACGTAGAAAATAAGTCCATTAGTTTTAATCGGTCATACATAACATAACAGTGCGTTCAGGTTTTAAATCGTATTTAGTTATTTCTATTTTTGGCCGGTATTAGAATGCAGGACGGCGTGTTTTATGGCCCCACCACGACCTGTGCTGACGTCAATAGCTGATCCACCTCGATAAGCGCGCGCGCACGTGAACAGTATTTCTTTCTTGATTCGCCACAACATTTAGGCACTGATTGATCATTTATCACTTAGATCATTAAGTTAATCATTATACTAGAACCAGTGCAGTTGTTCCTGTTGTTTAGGTTAAATAATGTGCCTCATAATAGAAAAGTACGTAGTCGATCTTTATTTGATTCAATGTAATATTAATGGACATAGTTATAACGATGTTTTTGCATGCGAGCTATGGTTATACTTTTTATTAATTATTATTCTTACCAATTTTATTACAACACCAATAAGAAAAAGAAAACAATAAAAAGTTTAGCGCCCGCTAGATTTATGGGTACATTCTGTCGTCACGTCACACCGTTGTCGTTACTCATTCTTTTGATTTATGGGTATATTATAATTTCGCAGGTACTTGCAAACTGGCTTTACTAGAAAATCCAACTTCCTTGTAGCAACGGGTACTCCATCATATGGTTACGCATCAAGCCACTTATCGACCTATGGTGTCTAATTTAAAGGTTTTTTTAAGCAACTCAGTGACAAAAAAGTATGTTTCTCACCTGTAGCACTAGCACGATTATTTGAACCATATGTAAGGTCACGTTTTCGACACTATATTCATATTACGTATATTATACGGAATCCATCCGTAGCAGAGGCTCACGTTTCTTAACATTATTACCTTCCTTTAAGAGGCCGTATACGAAATTTTGCCGGTTTTGATTCTTTTCGTGATTTAACAGTTAAAATACTGGTTTTTAACCCCCGACGGAAAAAGAGGGGTGTTGTAAGTTTGACGTGTAAGTTTGTGTGTGTGTGTGTCTGTCTGTGGCACCGTAGCTCTTAAATGGATGAACCGATTAGAATGCGGTTTTTTTAAATGACTGTTTTCTAGTGGTGGTTTTTAAACAAGTTTTATGAAAATCGGTTCAGCCATTTTTGACATATTGAGCTTTTAGGGGATAAAAAGCCCCAAAATAACGGCGACACCTACTTTAATATCTCTTAAACGGCCAAACCAATTTTCATGAAATCTTGCTAACCTGATTACTACATTAATCAGGTTAGCAAGATTTAAAAAAACCTGCGTGCAAATCCGTTCATCCGTTTGGGAGTTACGATGCCACAAACAGACACTCAGAAAGAGAAGTCTAAAAAGTGAGAAATAAAAAAATAAATTAGAAATTAAAAAAACCCCGACTAAATATAGTCTGTAGAAAAACCTCTAAAAAGTAAAAAGTAATAAGTAGTGGCCCTGAGGGCTGATTGTTTTATAAGTAGATAGTTAACTAAACACTGACACTAACTAAACTGACACGGCGGGGGACCGCTAAGCAAATGAAATAACATAAAATACCCCAGCTACTTAGCGGTCCCCGACGTGTCAGTTTGGTTAGTGTCAGTGTTCAGTATCTACTTATAAAACAATCAGCCCTTAGGGCCACTACTTATAATTTTTAACTTTTTGGAGGTTTTTCTACAGACTATTTAGTCGGGATTTTTAAAATTTCAATTTTTTTTTTCTATTAGTTTTAAAGCACATCATGGAATATTATTTCAGTTTTGACCGAATAAATGATCAATTATTTAATTTTTGTCGAGTTTTGTAAAGCGAGATTTAGGTTGTTTTAAAACATTACATATTGATTTTTTTTTCTTTTTTTTTGCTTTTTTAAAATAATGGTTTGTTTTTGAACGGAAGTTTACTATAGTTGTTTTAATTTTATAAACGAGAGTTTTAAGTAGCCGAAATCAATAACATTTTATTTCTCAAAAAAATATATAAAGGTGGTAAAAAGTAGTTCATACATTTTTAGACGACTTTTACAGCAATAAATTGTAATTTTTTTTCATACCTTTTACACGTCAAAACGATTCTTGATTATGCTTTATTCTAAACCTCTTGCAGCAAAATTCACAAAAAAATCGCCGGTTTCAGGTCGATTAATCAAAATAAAATAATAAAAACAAAAAATTAGCTCATACATTTGTTGAAAATCTAAATCATCTTTCTTGTTGCGCATTAAAATTTGTAGAAGTAAAGTATTTCAACTGTAAAATCACGGAAATCAGCGAAATAGGCCAACTTTCGTATACGGCCTCTTAATTACTACTCGATGACGATTGAAAGTCTACGTGCTAGGAATTCCTTGGACTTAACCATTTGAATCGCGATAAAAAAAATCTTGATATCGTTACGTTAAAGTTACTCACTCGATAAAAGGTTGGTACTGCGGGTCCACAATAAAGGGATATATATGTTATGCTAAATGAGGACAGTGTGAATCGTGCGCTAGGGATGGGTCACACCGCGACAGAATGTCGTAACATGACAAATACCGTCCTCATAACCGGTACTGACACGAGTTACTGACACAGTCACGTAGCCATGTTATGATGATTGTCACAAATGTGGACCCACTTTAAAAGTTCATGCTTGAAGTACTGATTGCACACAAAGTTTCCCCTTTGTTCCTCGTCGTACCACCAACTCGTTCCACCAGTGGCACGAGAAGGAATTGTCATTCCTCGTCGTACCACTGAATGCAGATACATGCAGTGAAGGTAGCTCTACTTAATGTCCCTTTTGATTATTTTTTATTTATTTATTAGCTTTATTTTTATCCCTTACAAGTAGTTCTTATCTACTGTTTAGTGGACTATTTTGTGCGGGACGCCTACAAAACCGCTAAATATTTCTACTGGCCGAGTGGCACTGTAAGTATCTAAAGAAAGATGAATTTTTTTCTTGTTGAAACGCAAATGGAATGAGTAAACCCCGTATTTAGAATCTGTCATTTTATGAAAAAATTAAGTTACCTTTACAAAATAGAAGTTATGATTTTGTTGATATTAGCAGTTATTATTTTGATGATGTATAATGATTTTGTTAAATTTTTATGCGATTAGATTTTTCATAATACTAATAGAGCAACAATCATTCAGTGGTACGAGGAGGAATGACAATTCCTTCATGTACCACTGGTGGAACGAGTTGGTGGTACGACGAGGAACAAGGGAAGTTTTCGCTGCCTGAAAACGCTCGTAGCAGCAAAGTCTTAGATACAATCGCGTTGGCGGCCGTGAGTTATACATTCCTACTATTTCCTACCACCCCGACGTTGAACTAGGGTTGATGTAATCCACACTATCCACAGTAGGTAATATTATAAAGAGGAAAGATTTGTATTTTTGTATGCTTGTAATGAATAAAGTCAAAAACTTCTGGACCGATTTAAAAAAATATTTCACTAGTACAAAGCTATCTTATCGTCGAGTGCTATGTTTTGTTTTTTAAGTTGCGACCAACAGCTATAATGTAATAAGTTGAACGTCTGTGTCTGTGTCTGTTTGTGGCATCGTAGCTCCCAAATAAGAACCGATTATGACGCGTTTTTTTTGGGTTCAGGCCGTTTAGGAGATATCGGTCACCATTATATTGGTGGTATTTATCGATTAATTTGAAGAACGCTTTGAGAGCACTTAGATACAATCCTGTACGCTTTCAATATCTTCGTTTAAAAAGGGAATTATCATTATAATAATTTGCGAATGCTAAAGATCATTAACACTCCGTGTAGTTCTCTGTTCAGTTTGTGGTTCTATGATTTCAATCGATCTTGTCGTAAGCGTTACCTATGCAGCCATTAATAATTTATATTATTAAGTAAATTAATAAAGATTTTCATACCAAAAGATGGAGGATTTGGTTCAGTTTTGGATGTTCTGTGTAAATTTTTGAAAAATATTTCTATAGTTAAGTATTTATCTCTTTGTTGTGTACCAATTGAACAAGCCTAGAGCTTAGTTTGGGACGAGATCAATGTGTGTGAGATTACCCCATGAAATATTTATTTATTTATTAATTTGCGATAACGTTTCTCTCCCCTTAAACCCAGTCCGATTTTTACGATTTTTGAATATGATGTAGATATTATGATAAACTAGGTCTGTACGTTTTCCTTCGCAGGAAAATATTTGTTATTAGGATTTAGGGGGTGGGAAATTTATCACCTGGAGCTAAATTTGTATGGAAAATTTAAGACAGCGATCCTAGCATCGGTTCACAATCCTCTAAGTCCATTTCAAACAGTAAGAGACAAATAACATTTAATACAATAGACATGTCTTATCAACGGTCTCGAGCTGTTTTCGAAACACGTAAAAACAGTGACAAGCAAATGCCGGTTAGTCACGTCCGTCTCAGCACTTGGACGGCTCGAAATGGTATAAAAAGTTATTTTGTTAACAAATGTCGGCAGGTTGGTGACAGAGATAAAGACGTTCGTGGACCGGTGGACGATAAATGATGGTCGTAAGGCTGTGCTCACACGTTGAGCGGAGGCAGAAAAATAGAGCTTGTAGATAGTGGCATGTCTTTAATCATATATTGACATCGAACCCATGCTTAAATATGAACATAACAATTCGTAAATGGGACGATTTTTAAAAAAAATGTACATAGTAAGGGTGATCAAACCAGTAATGAACAAGGTCCAATGACGGACACTTGACTCTTATTTTATAAAGGTGTTGTTTTGCAACAATCAATTTATAACCTTATGATCTTTGAATTAAGAGTAAAGTGTCCATTATTGGTATCTGTCAGCTTAAAGTGTCCAACACTGGTACCGTCACCCTAAGGGCTTTAATTAAATCAAAACTTAATTGATTCCTTTGTGTAACGACAGTTACCCATATAGTTTGTTTGACTAACTTTCGATACGCAAAGGACGCGATCGTGATTTTGTTTTCATTAAGCCTTTAACAATGTTTTTTTTTTAAACGACCCTAATACCTATAGGAACCCAACAGTATACAAGCTAAAGTAAAAAAGAAAAATTCCTGACTACAAAATCGACTAATTGTTATCACGTCGCCTTTTGTACATTATCCATACTAATATTATAAATGTGAACTCTGTCTGTCTGTTTATTACGCTTTCACGGATAAACCGCTGAACCGATTTAGATGAAATTTGGTAAGGAGATATTTTGAGTCCCGGAGAAGGGCATGGGGTAATTTTCATCCCATGGACGGTTCCTGAGGAACCCTTATAGTTTCGCCATGTCCGTCCGGCCGTCCGTCCGCAGCCTAGCTCAGAGACTCTTAGTAGAAATATGTAATTTAGCATGAATATACATATTAGTCGCGTCAACAAAGTAGTAAAATAAAAATAGTCAAAACATATTTTTTTATTGTACCTCCCTTACACGTAAAGTGAGGATGTATTTTTTTTTCCCTTTACCCCATAGTGTGGGGTGTCGTTGGATAGGTCTCAAAAATATTACGGGTTTGCAAAACAAATTTACGATCAAGGGATCCGTTTATGAGATATTAAGCTTTAAAGCGCTAATTTTTGTTACAGTCAAGTGTCCCCTACAGCCAAAACTACAAATGCTAAAAATCTGAAAATAGTCCTAAATGACAGCGCATATAACGAATTTAAAAGGAAAACTATCACGACATCATTGGTTCTTGAGATACAGGCGATTAAAGTGCTTATACCTACTAAAATCATCTAAGACGGCACCAAATGATTTTAAATAGAAAATTAGTTATTACTTGTGGTTTTTTATGTTTGTAGTACTTAACGGCTTCGGAACTCTACACTGAGCATGGTCCGACATGCTCTTGCCCGGTTTTTTGCATGTGAAATCGTGAATTCTACCATTATGAATTGAATATAAAGAAACAATGGCCTACTACAACACGCGGAACACGACGAAGCCGAGACCAACTTGTCAAAATGTGATGGATATAGAAATAGAGATAGACATAGAAACATTTATTCGGCGATCACAAGAAAAAAAAACAGTTCACTGATTACACATAATAAAAACAATGGCAACGAACTACACAATAAACAAAAAAAAATGTTGCCACTGCGTCACGGTATCAACCGCGACGCTGATTTTCAGTGGCGCCAAAGTGACACACGAACGATGAGACAGCAGACTACACAGAGACTTCACTATACTAAGAGCCAAGGTGGACAGATGAACATACAAACATGTTGACTAACTAATATACATAAACTGTTAAAATCATAACCCTTAATTTTACTTCGCCGGTAGCCGGCAAATAAGAGAGAAAAGAGAGGTAGTGTAGTGTACAACATAATAGAGGAAAACATACGAACACAATATCTAGTCTACTATAGTCATTCCATGGCACACGCGATGGAAAACGTGTTTTTATTCCCTGCTAACAGCGATTGCTTATTTACTCATTCAAAACCTCCTTATACCGCTTCATTATGCTGCGCGTGAATGTTAAATGGCCTTTATTTACGTCATCACTCAGCCAAACAGGCTGTAATATCAAACGATTAAGTATATCAAAATGGGTTGTAATTAGTTAGTTTGTGTAATAATCGTATTTATCTCAGCGCAAGCGGTTTGAACTAGATCGGGGAGATATCGGGAGCTTGCGCCGGCGCCGCCCTGTCCTGACCCCGGCGGCAACTACGAACAAACCATTAAAGTCTTCGTCTAAATATAAACCGTCTGCCCTTTTTAACGATAAATAAATAAATTATAAATGTACCAAGCGATAACAGGTCTCCTCTTGATTGAGGTTACTATACACATAATGTTTAAAAGTTGATATAAAAAAACCTGACATTCTTTTGATATTTTACAATTTATCGCAAATAGGTACATTGCAAAATATAAAAATAATGAAAGATTTTTATTACGAGTAGTGTTTACTTTTCTCTGACCGGATCCAGCGATAACCGATACAGTATTGTTAAATGCCACGGTGATTAGTTTCAATTTTACAAAAACCAAATATTATTTACCAGCATGATAATGTATACCTATATCCCAAATCACATTACGGTGGAAAAAAACGGTTTAGGAATTTTCCCATGCAGAGCGTGACATTAACAAGTATAACTTTCCTATTATGATTCGTTTACTAATTGGCATAATATTTTTTTAAGTTAGTTGTGTGTGTGTTGTGTGTGGTGGTCGTTGGAATCTTTTGAGCTTTTCTAATGCTGTGACCCGTCGACAAACAGCCCGTGCTCCGGGCGCGGCGGTCGCAGACCCGTGTGAAGTCGTCATTCCAATTTGAATGACGGTTGTCTCTGTTTTTGACATTGAATCCTTGTCCAAAATAGAAGATGTGTGGAGGTACAGACAGCTTCTATTTTGGTACTCATTGTAACACTAATGAATGACTTCGGTGTTTTATTTTGTCAACTGACGTCTATAATTTCAAAGTCATGACTCATGCATCATTTAGCACAGAAAGACGTGATAGTTTTGGTTTTCCTCAGTTTAACGTATTTTTTTTTTAATTTAAGAAATAATAGAATCCTTAATAAAATTGAGAAAAGTGCGATTAGTTGATCATGAATTCATACACGACGTACAGTCAGCGTCAAAAGTACGAGCTGGTGATCAAAATCAACATTTCAAAACAAGTTCTAGCATGACGCCCCAGATATAACAGATTATACCAAAGTGTCATTTTCTAATAAACATGTAATTAGTCAAAATAAATTGACCATTATAACACAGGGACTCAGAAGCAAAATTACAAATCAATATGTCAAAAAGAAGTTATGTTACACGATGTCATAACTATCTCTTTACTGGAAACTTCAATAAATAGTGATGAAATATTTTAGGAAAGACAGTCAGAATTTAAAACTTACGAAATTAAAACTATAGCGATTTACTAAATAAGTTCTCACGGCATAAAACGGACGTATTATAAAATATTGCACAAAAAACAAGATTTATTTAATCCTTGACGGAAATGAGAGATATTATAGTCGTTTCGCGTGTTTGTCTACCGAATACATATAACCGACATTAGCCGAACGTCTGACTTATATTCCGAGGTGGTCTTAAGAGGTCATAATATAAAGTCCCATAGACCCATATTCAGTTTCATATCATAGTTTGGTAGTCTTATTGACTATTGCTATTGTAGATCATCAGTTTAATTTGAAACACTCAGTAATGTATGTGATGACTTACTTATACATAAGTCATATGACACACATTAGGAGTTAATTTACGTATGCTTAGCTACAATAAGTCAGTGACAATTGATTGTATTTTGAGACCCTATTTCATCAGTTTCTTTTGTCAATGACTGTACCTACGTAAGGTTAATTTCCTAAAAAGGCTGCCCAAGAACGTTTGCATTACCTTTGACTTTCCTAACTTTATTGGTAGTCTCGTACTTTAATTTGGAGTCACTACCATTAGTCGAATATAAACAATGATTAATTTTGACTTAATTCTTTCGCGTCTCTTAATGCTGAATGTGATAGAGTGCCATGGTGGCTCAACATGATAGTACTACGACTATGATGGTACCTACTGCCCATTTCAACGACTAGAATTCACATTGCGTATTCCTCTTGGGATGAACTCAGTGATCGGGATAAAAATAATGTTAAGCTGCAAAATTATATACAATTCCTACTTATTTTATGTATTGCTATAGAAAACAAGGTCTACATGCTGCCTGATGATAAGGGTACACTAATCTAGCTATGGTATAGCTTGGTCACAATGCAACAAATTGAATTTTACAAATATTATTTATTGACAATAGAAAATATACGCGGGAAGATGTTGGTCACCTGTAACGGCATGACGAGTACATAAAGATGACAATCGAAGGAAAAAAGAAAATAGGAAGCCAAGAAGAACTTACCTCCACCGATTAAAAGAAAAAGGTGTCGTGCCGTATCAGTGTGGAAGAATGGAAACTACTCCACCGACAAGAGCACACCTCTAGTAAATGATGATGACGATGATGGTGATGATTTATTTACTGTAAACATTAGCAGCAACAATAAAACCTACAAATAAATTGTGCAATGAACCGTTTACGCGTGTGATTTCTCGTAAGGACTTAAAACCGTAAAACATTTATAATTACTCACAGTCACCGCATAATGATTGAACTCGTTTAATCGTATATATTTATAACGATACACGAGTCCAAACTTAATTGAAGCTGATAAAAATGTAACTATGTATAATTGTTAAATATTTTTTTGCCGTGTTCACCTACCTTAGCCGTGATTATCACCCGTAGCCGAGCCTGGATCGACTTTGCCCTCATTATACGTGTTCACAGATAAACATGCTTTTTATTAACTATAACGCAGTAAGTTACCGCAGGTACCTACGATCTCGCATTTAGCACAGATCGTGCGCCAACGGAAAGATACAAAATGTTTTCCCGTTTTAGCAATGAACTACTTTGGAAATAACATTAAGTATACTGTATTTTACAAATATCTTATGTGCCCCTGAAATGAAATAATTTGAGAAACTAATTAAAAACCGTTCCTTTATATAAAATCCTGTATAATCTAGGCCCGTTTCCAAAACTATGCATTTAAAACATGCGAGACAATAACTTTGGACGTATTAAATGCGATACGCGGATTATTTAATAATAGTTAGTAGTCATATTTAGCAATAGTTGTATGTAAATATACTCCGTAGTTGTGCAAAGAGAGCATGGAACGGCCGCGTGACAACTGCCCACGAGCCGGTTAGTGCCGCGGGTTATCTGCACTGGTCACACTGATCAGCTCGGTTCTTTCCACTGTTACACGCTGCAGTGCTCTGATATCTCATATCTACGCACTCTGAAACAATCCTCTTAAACGTGACTGAAAGCTCAGCGAGTCGGCGCTTGTCAAATACGTAGCGCGTCGTAGATGCTCTACGAGATGTGATTAATTCACATTCACTGGGCACGCGTCGCTCAAGCGATTTTGTACTTTAACTTAAGTGTGAGCCTAAACAAATAAAGAGATATTTGTGACTAAACGACTTATTTTGCAGTGCAGGGCAAAACGATATCGTGTTTGACACGTTTAAGAATCGTTTATATCACAGTCGCCATTATTGTAAATGACATAAGAGTTATCAAAACGTTGACAATACGGAAACAGGTCAAAAACGATATCGTTATAACGCAGTTAAATAGAGGCCCTGTCCTTGCTACTGAACGATGTAATTATGAAGAGAGTTATTGAGAACCTTTTGTTACTTCCAGACCGTTTCCGTGTAATAATTGTAAGTATTTTTGTACGACCAAGGAACAGATACTGCTTAGTTGTAAGTGAGGCAGCACAATTGCAATCTTCAATTTGTAAATATCTAAGGTCCTAAATCCCTCTAACCATGCCGTATCCGGTGTGCTCGTTAGAAAAAGTTGGACATAACTAACAAAAACCATTCAATGACGAAGTCGAAAAAGTTTCGTAGTGAGACGAAAGGCATTTCTACTAATTAACTGTGCAACTATATTTTGTCGCACAACCGAATATTTTGTTACAAAACGTTAGTGATACTAAATACTAATTAATATATTTACTCTAAAAAATTACTCCTCAGTATAAAAATATCCTAGATATATGCTGTTATAAAGTCTTTCAGGTGAAGAGTTTGATGAATATAAAGGAAGCGAAAGTTGTATGTTTAGACCGGAGCGCCCGACCTTCCATAGTCTAATATAATGCCTACCCCATTTGGAGACAGGTATGTGTACAATACAATACAAGTATTCTTATGTATGTATGTATGTGGATTCGAGTAAAGTCGGTTAGACAAGCATAATAGCTATGAGATCGAGTAAGAGAGAAGACAAAACCCAAGGTCCTTGTAAGTGCTATTGCAGTGTAAATGACTGTAGACTTGTTTTGAAATATAAATCATTTAGCTCGCTCAATCGATGAACAGTTGATAAACACAATCTATCGTCTCCCGTCCTAATTAGACGTTACACCACCTCAATGAGTTTAATTGCTAATTAATTAGTTGCAAGGTTATCACCAGCGCTGTGACCAAAGATGTACGGCGAAACCGCAGACAATGGTGACCCCGCGCGTCTAAGAGATACAGGTTATCAAACAATTAAGTGGGTATTTTGCACATTGTAAACTGGAATCTCTCCGCCTTATAAACGATAACACATGGTAACCAGTTTTCACTAGAGTTCAGTTAATTTGAATGTCATTGCACCTGAAATTTTAATTATGTGGCATAAAAAAATGGTAATTGCGCAGTGTTTTTGTGTTTGCAGTTTCACAAGACTAGACCTTGTTGTGAGCAGTACAACATAAACAGGGTTTAAAAAAACTTGTTTACATTTAGAAGATGTCTGACGCGATATTTTCGAGGAATACACAATGAATCGTACTGATCACACGCAGTTATCGGCAAGGTAACGCTCGTGGCAGCCAACGGAACCCCATTAACTCAATGCTACTCGTAACAGCGTACGGAGGACCATAAGTGATTAGAAAAATATTAACTGTAAGCAATCCTCATACAAAAGACGTGGGAAGACACAAAAGGTTTCCTTAACCGCTTGCACGGAAAACCACCGTAGCCTACATAATAGTCTCTGAACTCGCTGTAAGAGATACGTCCATATCTCTGAACGCGTCTGACGTCAGTCGTCGCCGTGGGAGCACTACTTGAATATAAATGTTTGCAAACAGACCAATAACTATAAATATGTAGCTAATTTATTACTACGCCATTTTGACTCTTCAAGTTTAATATTGTGAGGAACCCATTTGAGTTAAGCCGGTTTTGAAACATTACAGTAAATTCAATATTTATAGTTTATAGTATAGCCTGACAAGTTACATAAAAACATTAAAAACCCTGCCAAGTTACGGAGTTTTAGCTGAATTGATTTCTTATAATGGCAACCAGTTACACCTATGTAACACGTGATAAGTGAAATACAAGACAACAAAAATTTATAGCTCATTTCGCTGACGTTATCTTCTTCTTTTTCTTTCGTGTCGGCAAGAACTCGGGCGTTATATATATATATATATATTTAAGTTTTGCGCTGCACTGCGTAGGGTTGTGTACCTTTCTATGGGCGGCGGGCGACAGGAGTACGTCCATGAAAAAGGCGATAGCGGTTAAAAAGTTAATAGAATCCCAGACAAAAATCAGTGGTCCTAAAAAGATAAATCATCTGACCAGTGTCTAGAGACAACGAGTCACGAGTCTAGTGTAGGATATGGAATTATTAAACATTTGGAATGAATTGTCGCTTTTTGATGAATAATTGTTGCTAAGGGTTTTTAAGATGCATTCCTCAACCCCTCAACTTGACAAATACCTCATTACTAGTCATTACAAAAATAATAAATTTAAGAAAACCATATCACGTAGTACTCAGGACTACATTTTGTTGCCGACCACGCTTTTGGCAACACTTTCCCAGGGTCTGTATATAACTTGTCAGGCTGTAAGTAGTTAATTTATGCTTCAATATTTTTATAAGTAAAGCATTGTATTAGATGAAATAAGACTGGACTGTGCCCATTGAGCTAAATGGCTGGTTAAAAATATAATAACATGTTGGGTAGCGTACATGTATGTAAAACACAAAAGGTACAATGGTGATGGCGCACAATAGGTATTGCTCCGAATGTAACCCAATAGCAGCGCGCATTGTCACGGCGACAACACAAACATTCTCACGGCTCCGAGACTTTGTCTGAAGACTCGCCGTACAGTCGGAGATGCTTCCGTTCACACGGCGCTCAAGTTCATCTCTGACCAACAGTAGTTAGTACAATCACGTCATATAAGAAAATACCTTTATTTTATTGTCGTCTTTACTCCGTAGACAATGCCATATAGCAGTATTATATCAAACCGGATAATAAAGAGACAAGGCAGAGAATTTAACTTAATTGCAACGTTGAAATTAATACTATATGTTTACTATATACATTTATAAGTGTAATCTTTCATTTGTTAGTTCAGCAGTAGTTTTCTTTTCCAGACCTCGATTTAAGTAAGCGTTCAAACTTAATAAGTTTTCAATGTATCTGTATTACGTTTTGTTCTAGTTTTGTTTCGTTTTTACTTTTACAATATGATACATATTCATGTACAAAATACACTTTTTCGTCGTAGCTAAGGGACTGGCGAGGGGCGACCATCGTATCGTTATCGAGATAATTTGCGTATGGCAATTGGAGCAGCAGCCCCGTGTCCGTAATTATACTAGCAATTGCTAGCACGTTGATATTTACGCCGACGCTCGTATAGTGATCGAGAAGTTAAGGTGAAGTACGAGTATACGTAAAATAATGTATGGACACGCGAGTCTGTTAAGTTCGTGCTACAGATAGATTCGGTAAAAGTGGTACGAGTTTCACACGTTTTCGAATAGTAAAGGAGATTCCAAAACGTGTCATATGATTAAATACTTCGTACTAGAGCAACTGTATTTACGTCATCCAATCTGTCAACGGCTAATAATTGATAATTGTCGAGCAATAGTGTTTGCATTGTTGTGTTCCGGTGTGGGGATAAGACAGACGGTGAAAAAAAAAAAATTGACCTTGAACTCATTGAACTTTACACGATTTAAGTACCTCGTGAGGTTAATAAAATTATAAACTTGTACAAATATGTTAATTACTATTCAGGGCCTCTATTCAACTGCGTTATAACGATATCGTTTTTGACCTGTTTCCGTATTGTCAACGTTTTGATAACTCTTATGTCATTTACAATAATGGCGACTGTGACATAAACGATTCTTATACGTGTCAAACACGATATTGTTTTAACGCACCTGAATAGAGGCCCAGTTTAATGACACTTTAAACCCGTAGTACACTACGGGTTTAATAGTCGAAAAATGTGGCAAAAACTATTTTTAACATTTATGTCGAGGATATGCCTGCCAAGTTACAATGCGACTCGCTGAATTTGTTTAAATGAGACATGGTTCATAAAAAGTTGCGACATTGACTAAAATGTAAGTGTTATCTACGAGTAGATTTACCTAGCATTATCATTTCATTATACTTTCGAAGTGTTATATTTCCTACATCTTTTTAATAGTTGTAGATTTTGCCGATGACGCGTGTATTTTTAACATAAAAAAAAAAAAACAAAATCAGTCAAATATTTTTTGCGTGTTGACAGATAAAAAGCCAGAAATCGATGATATAGACTCTATGTTATGGAGTCAGCGACCGTAACCACATCGTAACCTGTTATTTGTAAATATGTTTAATGTGCAGACACACTTCTGTAACAGTTTTTTAATTCATAAGTACGTATCCATACGTATCTAGTAGAGATAGACAGATATCATTAAAATAAAGTTAGCCAGTTTCCTACAATAACTAACCCGAATATTGACTAAAATACAGTTAGTTATACGAGCACTTTTCACGCCGATATAGAGTCAACAGCAATGGCTGCTTTAATCTCATTACGTGTTGAACGAGACGGTCAAAGTTGATGTGTTAGTAACTTAATACTCTTCTACGATTCTACGCATATTGTAGTGTATCGGGTATTGGTACTAGGTCACTTGATGTCTGGTGTCAGACACGTTCATACACTAGTTGGACCCCTTATCTCTAACTAAGGCAATGACGCGCCGTCTGGCGACCCTGACATCGTTCCAACTGCGTCTTCAACCTATCTTCATCAATAGTGCAATATAATATTTATCTTAACGGTTGTTTGTTCTTAGATTTTCGGCCAAAAGATTGTTTTATCCGTGTGGATGCCGGGTTAGAATAGTGACTCCATGTTTTTCCGTGGATGCCGTAAGAGGCGATTAAGGGGATACGGGCTTGTAGTACTGCTAAGCGATGGGCTTGCAACCTGTCACTAATAATAAACTGGTAAATATCTTTACCTGACTGTGCAAAATGTAGTTACAGAATTACCAACAAGTCTTTTTGGAGTTTTTGGTATTTCTGTAGCACTGGCTACCCACTCTGGGAATGAAGGCGTGATGTTACTCGTATGTATGTATGCATGTAGATTGTTTAAGCCATGACCAAGTTTAACATTACGCAAGAATTTGCGAAACGAAACGTTTTGTTATGGTAGGTCGCCAATCAACTCATGTGTGAGTATATGTACGTTAACTCATTGGTATATTTATCGTAAGATTACTCAAGTAACATGTTTGTGTAAATGAGCAAGTGTCTCAAACAATAACTGAAAAAAACGCTTTGGAAACGGTACAGCTTATGAAGTAACTGTTTTGTTCATAGGAGGCTTGAAAACACTGAGTTATATGGATTGGTCTGGTTGTTTATCAAAAAACAACGCGTAAATGAGTCACAGAGAGGTGTGTTGCAGGAATTTCACAAATTAGTAAACAATAGCTGAACCCCAAACGCCGCGACCTTAACTTCTCGTACGAGTTAATATATAACGTTTCAAATAAATATTAATTAGCTGAAAGAGCCACAACCAAACGTTTAACGTGAAAATTTCAACACAAAGTACATAAAAGTATATGTATTACTTTAAATTTGGTCGATCTCACCAACGAAATAGTTGAAGTATATCGTGAGCAGGGTTTCTTTTTATAATTTATTGTTCAAGGGTACTTTGCGTTTTTATCTAAAACTTGCATTGTATCCCGCGTGGTTGCCGGGTTAAAATAGTACCTACCACTCCATGTCTTTCCGTGGATGTCGTAAGAGGCGACAGGGAATAACGGCTTGTAGTACTGTTAGGTGATGGGCTTGCAACCTGTCACTAATACACTGGTAAACATCTTAGCCTGTCTGTGCAAAATGTGGTTACCGAATTATTAGCAAGTCTTTTTAGAGTTGTTGGTATTTCTGTAAGTCTGCGTACCCCACTCTGGGAATAAAGGCGTGATGTTGTACATATGTATGTAAGTATTGTATTTATACCGATTAAAAAAATACTTAACAATTTAATTTTGATAAAATATTAATCTTTATTAACAAAACAAACACAAGTAAACTACGCGTAATATTGAACAAACGGAAAATATCCAACTGATTTTGCGAAAAATCACACCTATAGGTGAACCTATTAATCACTAACATTAAATGCTTTAAAGTCAATAAATCAATTTTAAGTGTTTAACGTTTTTTATGTTTTAGGTTGACGCTTACGACGTGCCTTTGATGTGTTTTGGTATTGTTTGTAACTCGGCCGCCATTACTGTCAAGTAAATAAGAGCTACCGTGACGATGACGATACGATAACACGTCAAATGCAATATTGTTTAACCGTGTTGAATACAGGCCCAGCACTCGGTGACGACGCGTTTAGTTAAGCATAGCTGTCAGTGAATACTCGTACCTACGAGTCTACGGGTCTCGTGTTCGATCTTCTCGCAGTAAGTATATAAGCTTATATATATATATATATAAGCCTTGTATCTGTAGTTAATGATCGTGTGATGACGACGAGTGTATATCATTACATATATAAGTAAGTACATAATAAAAGAATACAATACTACCCAATATTTTAACACACTTTCGCGGTGTCATAATAAAGTTCGGTAAGGACCAGGTTGATTTGTGTAGATAGATACGCAATCTACACAAATTAAGCTGATAGATGGCTTATTTGCGTATGGTAGACATTACATGCGGTATGTAAACTACTCTCCATTTTTCATCCCCCGCAGTCAGTTAAAAATAAGTATAGGTACTTAATGTTAGTTCACGGCTAATTTCTTCCACCCTATACTAGAACAATACCTACTTAATTTACTATTCACAATTTTTTTTGATTGATTTTTAAAAGTTGATTATAATAATTCTTTCCTATTATCATAATTACTTTATGCCACGAGTATATGTAATAAGACGAGACATTGCAATTGATGAGTTTGGCCGTTTGGACATTAACACAAAACCTATTGACTGATAGGCGTCACTTCAACTGTAAAAGAAGCATGTTAACTAGCATTCAGTTAGCGCCGAATAACCAGAATTCGGCGAAGGAGTGCGACTCATTATTTATTGTAATTATGCCGATCGATGTGCGTCACTAAATAGAAACAATGTTTTTACGAAACCGCCGTATTCGTTGTGTATCCGACGCCATATCGGTTCGAATAACATTCATTTATGCATGACTCATTTTAATTAAAAGACATTTTATGCACATTTCAACAATAATTTGATTCATTGTTACACCATGATGACTTTTACTAGGGCTAACTTAGATGCCTCTATTACAGTTGATATCTTTTAGTTAATACATTTTCGATGAACCTACTTGTAAATTTCGCACATCCTACCTATATTTAATTATGATTAGGAACTGACCGCATGGACAAATAAGACCGCACAGCGTGTTTCTCTCAGCGAGGCATTTTTTCCATACAAATAGATAAGCGTATGAAATTTCCGGGCCATCTACAACTTACGACCACCGTATACAACGTCTTACAAAATAATCCGTAAAAAATAAATTACAAAAGTAGTGTCAACCCTTATTAAATAACGTCAGTTCAGTATCTTAGGTATACATTATACTAGGGTTGACACTACTTTCGTAATTTCTTTTTTACGGATTATTTTGTAACACGTTGTATTGGTAGATTCAAAGCGTACCTGTTGCTTTGCGATCCTACCCCGATTTAGCACCTCAATATGAATAATTGCTTAGGTGTGTTTAATAAATATGTATGCTGTGATTGACGTCAACGGCCTCGGCGGTGCAGGCCGGAGCCAGGCGGCGGCCGGCCGCCTCGACCCTGCCTCCAGGGCGTTTACCCCCTAATGTACTGCATACTAACCATCCTTCCAGAGCATTCCTAGACACGTCGATCCCCCCGAATATTGAGCATGATACAACTAAACGCGTAGTAGAGCACGGACTTCACGTCATGCCTCAAACATAACATTATACTTTCAGATTAGGCCAGTGTTAGAATTTTTAGTTATCAAATAATAGTATTAATAAGTGTTCTCTTAGCCTCCGTGTCCGTAACCAGTAGAAAACAAGCCATTGAGCTTCAAAACAACACGAATACTACATATGTAGACAACACTTCAATTCTCAACCACGCTGCGGTCTAACGCTTACACATAGGGTGGCCATAATATATGTAGAGATTAAAAGTCCTGGCGTTTCTCACAAGAAGAGAGATTCATAATTTGTGCAATTAAATAATTTATACACACATACATAACATCGCGCCTTCATTCCCAGAGTGGGGAAGGCAGAGCTTCAGAATTACCAACAACTCTAAAAAGAATCTTGATAATTTTGTAACCACATTTTACACAAACATGCTAATTTTTTTTTAAATTTATATTTGTAACAATTCCAGGTTTTTTTTGCTATATACGTTTGGGTCATTCTTCTTTTTTCCTGACAATTGCCTGTCCTCATTTTACCATACGTTACTTATCAGTTAGAGTATTGATTATTAATGTTTTAGTGTTTGAATATACGTCCAAACATTTATTCATCTATTAAGACTAAATAATCTTTCACTTTCTCTATCCAGTGTTTTTTTTTTATAAGTTTGTTTATCATAGAATCGCGTGACAGAGTGGTAATACAAAATTTAGTCTCCTCTGAAAACGGCCACTCTGTCACAATATATTCTGAAAATCCACCATAAAGAAAAAAACATTATCGCCACCGAAATAATCATTAATTATACCAAATAAAAAATCAAAAATTAAAACCATAATTATCAATAGTTGAAAAACGCAAAATTAGAAAAATGACGATGTATTGTCGGTAAAAAAGTAGAATGACCTGTTTATTGTATGTGCAATTTTATAATAAGGGGAAATATTACTTTTTGTTTGGATAAAAGAATCGTAAAAATGTAAAATTTGGTTTTATAGAATGGCAATCCTACTCCCACAGATTAACAGTCCTAAGACTGACAAGCCGCCTGACAGTCCTTCCTTAAAAAAGTTCTAATACGATGAACTGACAGGCCAATTTCAGCTGATGTACTGTTAGTCTGCGGTGCCCTTTACTCACTCACTCACTTAGTTACTTATTGCATTCACTGAGTGTTACTTTTAAAAGCTTTTTCTAGACTTTCACCCAGTAACTTGAATACGTATTTGCATTTTCACAGCAGCGAACTTCGAGAACGGGCAAAGAGCCTGCAATGTCTATCCATGCCGTGTAATTTACCTACACTACAAACATGTATAAGCATCTACCAAAAAAATGCGACTACGGGATCTCTTATAAACGTACGTCGATTCTTAGAAACGGTGAACGACCGTTTCTAAGAACTGTTTCTCAGAATGCTTATAAAATCCTGAAAATGGAATAGTAATTTTGAGGAAGGAAGCAAGAAATCAACAGAATCCGTCTGACGTCAGTATAGGTAAGTATATTACAAATGCAATGTTTCCGCGAATTTCCCAGATTGAAAACATGCTACCAAGTCAGACATATTTCAATAACCCAAGAACCATAATAAATAATAGATAAGTAATAAGATTAATTATTATAGTAGTTAGCATTAACATAAAATTAAAGTTATCTACGTGAAACTTCTTTAACATGGATAAACATACATACATACCTGGACTCCAATTAATCTACGCGTGAATTAAAAATAGGTATCTATCTCGTAAATAGTCGGGCATCCGTTATTTTTCATTATTTTCTACAAGTGGTCGCCATTATTAATAAAAATCTACTAGAGGTTACTGCTGCAGGCTGTGCCCTATCTATAGAATACCTAACAAAAATTACAACGCGTTTTCCGTTTTAATTAAATAAATCCTAAACTTTTGATTTTAGAGCAGAGATGGTGGGAAATTGATAAAGTGAGTGGGGTTGGATACGAGGTCAATGCGGTCTAACTTCACTGAAAACAATATAGGAGCGTACCTCCAGAATCAATTGGAATCTCTTGGGATTTTTAAATAAAAGCTTCTATAACATATGTAACAACTGCATGTTTAGATAATGTCGTCTATTAATGTTAGTTACCCTTGATATATTTTTTGTGCCGCTATATTGTTTTTGTTGTAAGTTAATGTAAGTATACTTAGTGACACTTGCGACTACATGCTATATGTTGTTTCGTTACATGTTCTTTCATTTAAGATTTTTTTCAGATTTTTAGTATTTGTAGTTTTGGCTGTAGCGGGGCGGGGGGGACACCTGAGTCTAACAAAAATTAGCACTTTATAACTGAATATTTCATAAACGGATAACTTAATCGAAAAATTGCTTTCACATAACCACAATATTTTTGAAATACCTATCCAATGACATCCCACACTATAGGATAGACGAGAAAAATAATACATCCCCGCGTTAGGTGTAACGGAGGTACCCAATTTTTTTTTTTACATTTTATTATACCACTTTGTTGGCGTGACTAATATGCATAATCTAGACTATGGAACCCTAAAAACGAGATTTTCTCTCCTGGCCGTGTTTCTTGGTTCCGATGCGCGCGGGCGGCGATGGCACAACGCCCTGAGCGCATTATACATTATGTCAGCTATGCATCCACCAACGTGACCAGTGTACCAGACGTGCTCCCCGCGTAGGCTCCTTTGCATCTACGCAATTAGACCACATCGTACGCCATGTTTATGGACGAGTCTGCCAAGAAGGAAGAATCCCAACACAGACGTTGTTTGTTTCTCCGAGACCGTTGTTATGAGTTATGATTTGTTCATGTGGGGGATTTTCTTCATTCTCAAGATGATTTTAACCATCAGCCCCAGAGGCAGACGAAAACAAATTAAACATAACATTTATACTAATCTAAAGAGCTCTAACACAAACACGTAATGACATAGGACCTTAATCGACTAGACCAAATCGAAACATATTGATCTGAACTTTAATCCCTATCAATCTGAAATATGAACAAATTGTATACCGAAATGCTCGAAAAAAATGTTTCGGTACTTTTTATTTAAGGACTTAAAAAAAAACAATGATGGCTGTCAACCTTATCGGAACCAAGTGAAATATCTCGGCTCTTATGAGGTATAATAGAGATGAAATCCTAGAGCATTTCTTGTCTCAGTCAAATGAAATAAAAAACGAAATAATACGCCAAACAAAAAACTGGTTTTTCTTCAAAAAATGTGTTTATTTTTTGGAAATTCCTGATATTCCTTATAGTACTTAAAAATCTGCCAGTATTAGGTACAGTACAGTACAGTACAGTACAGTACAGTATGTACCTCATGTTATTATTAGCAATGATTATTTATTAACTCATTATCTTTAATAAAAAAAAGGATTACGTGTCTAATGCAAACACGACATTTTTGATGAGCGGTCAAAGATATTGTCATTTAATGTGTTTGTTGCCTTTTTGTGTTTGGCGTATTTTGTGTTTTTTTTTATATTTGATTGACTCAGGAAATAAATACTCTAGGATTAAAAAACCGTTTATTTCATCTCAATAGACCGCATATGAGCGAGATATTTCACTTTACTCCGATAGGGTTGATAGAAATCAATTATTTTTGTTTAATTAAATATAAAAAAGGCCGCCAATTATTTTTTACTGTATGTGGAATTGCATTATGGAGGGTAGATATTATATAATGGAAAATCCCTATATACCGGTCCAGAACACAGTTATAACTTTCCATATGTACATTTCCATTGTACGAGTGCCTGGAGTCAGTCATCCTAATCAAATGTGGTTTTTAAAAAGTAAATAATACCGGGCAAGAGCATGTCGGACCATGCTCAGTGTAGGGTTCCGACACCTGCCTTCAGCAATATCTAGATGCGTGACAGAAAAATGTTGTAGATCTCCTCTGGGTTAATCGTTCTGGCTAGGCGCTTTTCAAACATATTTACTGATATAAGTAAACATCTGACCCGCTCGCTTGTATGAAATTCGATGCCTATGTCTACTAAAGTTAGATGTCAACACGTTATCTGCAGATGTCTCCACTCGCGCCGACGCGTCTATTTCCAAAGTCCCTACGCAAGCAAGAGTCGATTATGAAACGCTCATCACCTGACGTCAACGGAGCGCCACCCTGGCACTTTCTCCGCTGTCAGTCGACGGACGTGCGGTTTGCGTCAGCACTAACTGCTTGCGCTGCGATCTCTGTTTCGATATGGTTTTCTCTTTATCGGTTCTGACAAATATTTAAACAGTTGTACCACGTCTCTTAGATTTATCTTCATTATTAATTGCATCCAATTTATGAATAAACTCACGTGCCGTTGAACCTCTACCTAAATGGTAATGAATGAACACAGACGCAAATTTCTGTAGAAGGACCATTTATTTATTTTAATTATAACACAAAGTTAGTGTAAGTCTACGTTATTAACGTCACTATTTCAACAAATTAAAATAATGTGACATGATATTATGAAGGTTTATGACCAAAAAACACGATTATAGTTTTGCTCAAATCAAAAACAAAGTTTGATAATATACTTTTTGGAACTAAATTCCAAATACACTCAGAACCAATGAAAACGGGTCAAGTTCTATGGAGTTCTGTGACCCGTTTTAATTTCTCTTGACTATATTACGCAAGACTTTTTTTGTTAAGTGACCTAAATATTAAAAAGGTAGGTACGCATTTATGCTGTCATATAATTTATTATTATAGACACAATAAGATCACATTTTACGGCTTTTTAGTATTTATAGTTTGTAGTAAACCACGCGTTGAAGGCTAGTAAAAAATACAGACTTTTATATATACAACACATAGTGCCCTAATTGATAAGTGACCATAAACCATCAGAACATTCACATATGAGTATATCGGTTGTTTTCGTTGAAGATAAAATTAACGGCTTCACACAATGCGTCTTTATGTCGAGCAATTAATGGTGAGTGTTTGTTTGCCTCAAGCATTACGTGGGAGATATATCACGACACTCACAAAACGCTATAAATGGTTACATTATCTGTATCGAACTCGTTCTTGACGTCATAGAAAATAAAGCTTTCAAAAAAACACTACAAAATCGCTTGCACCATTCGTGGAATGTTGTTTACAACAAGAAATAAATTACGCGATGAATACGAGTACGCATACAAATTTACGTAACACTGAAATTATGATTCATAATCTAAGGTAAGCGTCCATGCAGACTGCTGGTTTGTCCGTTACGGGTGATGAGAGATGGCAATGTTCCTGTATGAATCGTTTAGAATGACCGGGTCAACATCCTTGCGGGTGACATTGAAGCATCAAGTGATTCTAGACAAAAACAAAACAATTGAACGTCTAATGTACTGCCGTTACCACGTCTAAAAATTAAAATTTCTTGAATTAATTTACCTGGCGAAAATAAAAGGTCAATGTACTGTTTGGTGTTAACAAACAAGACAACCTTAAGTTAGGACAAGGTAAAGAAATAAACATCAGTCACACATATGTAGGAATGTATATCACAATTTTATACATAATAAAATGAGTGAAGATGCTAAGATTACGTGATATATTAAAGACCGATTGCATTTAAATCAAATTCGGCACATACACAGATAGTTGAATCGTAGTCTGTCCTGTAGGTGAATGCAAGCTACTTTAAACTCGAACATTTTGGAAGGTTCTAAGAGAATAATGATTAATTAATTTTTAAACGGCAGAGTTCCGAGCATTTTTTTTGAGATCCTTATGTAAGCAAGGTTTGTAACACTTGCGTTGCTGTACAAGCCATTCTAGATGTTTATTTATTCATTCTTAACTTCACAAGAACAAATGGCGGCCAGTGTTTAGGTTCTCTGGGTCCGTTTAATTACAACGTGAATCACGCACGCGCACGTCATATCCGGGCCCATAAAACATCATGCAAAGAATATACCTCGTGATGTTGTCTAGATTTAGATAACCCAACTATATTATTATGGGGTTTTGCAATGCTGTTCTATATTTAAAATATTCTACTGGAGCGAATTAATCTTTTTAATTTCGTTAAATCATGCTGCTCAATCAATAAATACAGTTATTTATGTAGGTATTTTATAATTACAACCCTTTGTCTAGGTAAGTATAGCGACATCTTTTATGCAACGTGTTACAAAATAATCCGTAAACAAGAAATTACAAAAGTAGTGTCAACCCTTATTAAATAACGTCAGTTCAGTATCTTAGGTATACAGTATACTGGGGTTGACACTACTTTCGTAATTTATTTTTTACGGATTATTTTGTAACACGTTGTATACAATCACCGATAATTTACCGTGCGTCAAACTGGTACGTATTACCTAACTAACAATTACCAACCCTTGCTCCACTTAATCATAAACCAATTACATGCGGTATATAGTCTAGATTACTATAATAAGCAGGGATCGGAAATTCGGATCGATATTTACCTAAAGTTGGCAGAAACCCGGCAATAGTTAGGCAAATATGGAGGCGGCGCCTTAATTAAATTATTTTATTGATACATTCCGGGATTCCGAAATTGCATAAAACGATACAAGAAGGTAAAAATACACAAATATGTTTAGCTTACGGCTATTTATGAGTATTTTTGTAAGTACGTAACATAAGTTCTGTTGTTTAACACTTCCGCATGGAAAATATTTCAAATAAATAATCAATAAGCTTAATTAAATACTTAAATATGCACTTTGGAGGCCAAGTTACTAAAATTAAAAAACCCGGGAATTTAATAAGGAAAATTAAACTGGGTCCGTCTCCATACCGTTCACGCCGCCCGACTTTTGGTAAATATAGATCCGTATTTCCGATCCCTGACAGACTCCGACCTTACTACTTGTACCTAGCTTAAAGATTGGTAAATAAATTCGTAAGTAATATAGCCATTATAAAAATCCTACAAAAAAATCATCTCATTATAGAAATGTTACTAGCAGTTTTTGTATAAAGTATTCTTGAATAGGAACGTTTCTACATGCTTTTTTTGCAAATTTTTTTTTTATCTTTTTATTACCGCTAATTGTTGAACGTCCAAGTTTTATGCGTACTTACGAAACCTGTCAGACTCGATATTTTTTAATCTAACTACATAAATGAAACAATTGTTGGAACATAAGCTCATACCGCTTCAGTTTGAGATTAAAACTGACACGGCTCCCTACACCTACAAGCAAATCATGATATGACTCACCATATCTAAACGTCAGCATAGAGTAAACATACGTGATAATAATGAGTAACTTACTAAGAATTTTAGCCGGATTCCGGATAAACACCCTCGGTTCAATTTTTTCATTGTCTTACCATTTTTTGCTTTTACGATGACATGGTAATATTCCTTCAGCTTATTTAAAGTTTTGGACAAAAAATAAGGCCTTCTTTAATCTGGGTACACACATCTTTTTAAAAGGTCAGCATATAATCTGAAACTAGGTACCTATTGGTCCAAAATAGATATTTTATCTGAAATTTTCATTATTTACGCCCGGTTTCAAAATCTTGAGCATACTCATCGGTAGCGCGTACCTATCATTACAAGCAGAAAAGAGTTATTTTTAAAATCAACATGGGTGGGCATTTAAGGCAAGTCCTCATTGCGTATGCAAAGGACGACACAAGCTTGTAACAGTATGAATTTTATGATAGCTACCGAGTAGGGAAACCTCCGCGTCTGATTGTGGATCTACTCAAGACCAGATATCGTTGTTTTTAGGCCGTTTCATGATTCATAATTTTAAACAGAACACACTAATAATAATAAACATATTTTTGTACAAATCCGAACATATGTATAATCGTAAAAAATCCGTATCCTATAATTTATTAAAAAACGTTTCATAAACTGATTCATTTCACAAACATCATTTAGCAAACCGATTTTTTTCCGAAACTGTAAATAATTCAGGATTGATTTCAAGACCGCCGTGTAGGTTAGGTTGTTAGTTTTATGAAAATCCTGAAATATTTAGTTTCGGGATATTTAATTTCCAAATGATATGTTTGTGAAATGAATCAGTTTGTGAAACATTTTACTCAAATGATGGTAAAACAAAAAATTCATACAAAATATTCTGACTGGCCTCGATCCAAAACAACATAAAACTTGCATGAAAAACAGCAGGTTCATCATTCTATAAAGTTAGGCACTTTTGACCTTGCCGCTTGCTTTGAGCTGTAATTCTTGAAAGGTGGCATCATGCTCTTTCGATCGCCTGTGTGAATCCCTGGACAAAACCAAAACCGGGTTCTTTGTTCATGAAATTGTCGGAAAGTGATACGAATGGTAGCAAAAATTTTACATACATTAGCAAAATAAATTAATTTTTAACTAAAAGTATTATCTACTACTATGTGGATGTGGTTAGAGTTGTGCTTAATTGGGTACTTTTCTCAGGCCATTTCTTTTCACTTCCTATTTCCTTAAATTCCTGAGAGAATTGTAAACGGTAATTTAATACAACGACAGCGTAAATTACATTGAAATTATCAAGAGCATGTCGCATTCCGTATTCGGATTCCGTATGTAGCTAGTAAAGTAAGTAGTAAGAGCAGCCAATAAAGTTATACTATTTTTTCAAGAGAACTAGAGAAACAGTTTTTTACAAAACCAAAAATTATAAAGAATACCAAACCCACCTTGAAAGGCCCAAACATTGCTTTGGTTTTAATGAAATCCTTCAATATTTTCGTCATGTTTGAAAGTAATTTTAGTCTAGTAAATTTGTTAAATAAATTATTGCCGAAATAGCTTTCAGAGTAGGTAATTATTCATGTTACGTACACTTACCTAACCGAAATTGTGACCCCGTACTCAAGCGGATTAAATATTATGACCATCTTTAATGTAGTAGCAGGAGTATTAGGTTCCTTTCCAAAATATTAGTTAATGCCATCGACGTACATAATCAAACCAAACCACACAAAAACCTAATGCCCTTATAATAAACGTGGAGTAACCGTGGAGTAGCTGAGCCGTGCTGTGTGACATTTGAATTCAACCGATAAGGACAAAGCATGGCTTAGCTACGGTTACTCCACATTGATAATAAGGGCATAAATTACTGCCTTCCACTTTCGAAATACTTGAGGAGGGAATTAACGCAATATCTCTTTTCACTATGTTTAGATTTAGTTATTCCCATAAGATGTTACAATATTTTGTCACTGCTGCCGAATAGTGAAGAGCGATTTCCTCCAGACTTTTTCGGTGTTTTAGTCGCTGGTGCAAGTGTTGAACACCTCTATAAGCCACGCTTTTGTCAACGGCCTACACTTTTTAATCTGTTCAACCCTAGTTTTGTCCAACCTGCTAATTGCTGCGGGCACCTTGTGAGCTATGCTATCTTTTATTTAGAACATGCTTCGTCAACCTCTGAACACTCTCCATTGCCAGCCTCAAGTCATCGTGTTCATGACAATTGTACAAGTTGAACAATTTACATTAATTTGAGAATTTTTAGTAGACTAAATATTTAATTAAGGTGAAATTTTGCGGTTGTTTCACTAACTTCTCGGAAATATCTATTAGGAAATCGTTACTAAGTTCAAAGGTTTTTTGCGCGAATGGGTTATGAAAATGATTTGTGTGTTCTTTGAGATGGTCTGACATGTCCGGGACGCATTTTAGATTTGCTGCTATGAGGGATACGTTGTTTTAAAGATTATTACTATTCTTGACCCGAGTAGTGAACCCATTGTATCTTTTAAAGGTATCTGTATAATTTAACGGTTTTTTTATAATCTACACGAGTGGCTATGCTTAGTTTTTCGATTTATATTTCGTTCGTAAATACTGAAAACTTATTTTCACAAGATAATCTGACTTCTTTGTTTGATCTATCATTATTAGTAAGTTACAGTTAAGAAAAAAATCTAGATGCACTTACCACTTACATACTCGTACTACTTATGAAAACGATTAATACATGTCATAGCTCAGGCGCTTCTTGCCTGTCTCCTCATTGTCCGGGTGACCGAAATGATAGTTCAATGATAGGAGACGTGTATTACAATAATTTGGTATGTATTTTATGCTACCGGCACTTGGGGCATGGGACATATAGAGCTGTAGTTGAGGAGGCGAATCGTTGACCCGGGCCACGCGCCTACAACGACCGGTCCATGGCCGAGGCCGCGCTGAATATGCAGCATCACCTTTAATATTAATGATTATCTTTTTAGAATGCTCCCCAAAGGAATATCATGGCATATAATCAATATTTAATGGAGCGTCATACGACTTTACACTCGCGTCGTTTGACACGAGCAATCCATTATACACCAGAAAACATTTGACGTCTTGGTCTCGAGTATGAATTCTATGTTTGTAATATGCAGCAGTGCCTAAGGTAAATTGATTCCGACCGTATTCTATATTAGTTCGTCCATTTTCTTTGCCGACGATACGCAGCGATAAGAAATGCAATCGGAAATAATGTTAGATAGCTAATTTGGAGATTACAGGCTCTTTATTCTGTATGATAGTAGTAGCTATTGAAACAACAAGTAAGTAAGAAGAGCAATGCAGGCATATAATAACATTATAATTACGTGTATCGCGACAAGCAAACATAAAAATAGTTTTTCAAACTTATTCCCCGTTTGAATATCCCTCTTCGAATATTTCTCAGATGTTTGCCTTTTTATTATAACATATCTATGGCAAGAACGACGAAGTTATTTTTTTACACTCTCAAGTGACTTACCAACCATATTTAATTATTAATAATCTGTTGGTACCTGAGTTTGTTATTATTATTTGAGCAGAGGTCTTAAACATCTAGCTAGGTCATAAATAAAGCATAAAGCCATTACGATCGCGCCCCGCTCCGACCGCGCAAATTGAGAGTGGCGTAAATAAAGCCCGGGCACTGCACGCCGCCGAGTTAGTGCTGATTGCCCGCGCTCGAGGCTGCCGCGCGACGCTCACTAACCGATATTTGAAGGACCATATCCATAGATTTCAGACACTTTTCTTCGTATAAAGGCTTTGTTATCAAAATGCTAAATTCACGTCATTCGTTTTGCACCCAGCGCTAATCTAACAGTTGGTGCTGTTCGAGGTAGCACCTCGTAAGGAGCGTCCGCACTGAGAGCATTCGCGTGTAATAAGCATTCTGCGTCGAATATTCAAGCGGTGTGGACCACAGTAACGCTCGGCTCATCGTCCACACCAATATTACCTACACGCGAATGCTTTCAGTGAGGATGCTCCTTTAGAAACTGCGAAACTGCATTAATAGCTTTCGGCTATACGAGTATTATCAATCTACCTATATACTCGTACTATGTGCTTTAGTTTCCATAAAGCTATAGAGAGAACGAGTCACTCTAACTATAATTTCCACTATGAAAGCAAACGCTTACCGGTTTATCCATCGAACAGAAAAGCCGCCATTTTGAAAATAGCATAATATGTATAACTAGCGACCCGCCCTCGTTTCGCTCCGGGTTAAAGTATTATACATATAAACCTTCCTCTTGAATCACTCTATCTATTAAAAAAAACGGCATCAAAATCCGTTGCGTAGTTTTAAAGTAAGCATACATAGGGACAGACAGCGGCTAGCGACTTTGTTTTATACTATGTAGTGATACCTACACACAAATATGATATGAAAGTAAAAGTCTGTAATAGCTATCTCAATAGAATCTTTAATCTGCGGCGATATAAAACGCTTTAGGTATATGCTTTCCTATTAAGAAAGACATCAATAGGATTTATCAGTTTAACGATGTCGTAAAGTGTCAGTGCGCGGCTGTCCGATCGGCGCACGCGCGCGGATCGTGCCGAGATGCGCATCTATAAAGATGACATGCCCACCAATTACGATTTAACCTCAATTGCTCAGTGATTTATTTTCACACGATGTTATTCCGTGGATAAATTACATGGGTTACAGCATGGCTACAAACAATATCAACGATATTTGAAAAACCGGTAAAATAAGAAAGACCCTTTTGAATATTTTGCACTCATCACCACGTCAACGTAGTTTTTCTCAAGCTACTAAATAGATCCCAGGGCCTACCGTCGATAACCCTACCTGATCGAGTCCTATCAGATCGCAGTTACTGTGGGAAGAAGGACGAAAAGTGACTGAAAAACATGGTCCGCCTAGGGCGCGGCAGACTTGGCAGTTTAGTCTGACGATTGATTTTCGAAGCCCATTTGGAAGTCGGTGTATGTCATCAGTTACATAAATACCAGCAATACCATCATGCGTTCTACTTAGTATTATGGTATTGACTAACCTCTGATTTAATTCCCTGGTTGTCGAACTTTACCCTGTCAGTTTTTTCTCTGTGCATTTTTTATGTGTAGTTATGTCATAAATGGATAAAAATAAAATCAGTTGGTTTTAAAACTATCAGACCAGCAAACCAGGGAACTATATTATTGTAGGTAGGCCAAGGCTACAATAATACGTAGGCTGCATGGTGGCACCGCTGGGGAATAGGTATGACACAGCGGCAGATCAACTTCTCTTCCTCCCCTAAATACTGTTACTGCTATCTGCTGGTACCCGAGCATGTAGGGTTAATCGTACCGACGGATACGCGATGCAGGGGACTAGGCAGCTTTTAGAATTATGCTGTTCACCTAGATTTTCCCTAAAATTATATTTACGGGGAAATTATCTATTTCAATTATTACGTCACTTGGATACCACAAAATAATGAGAGGATATCCCTTAAAATTTTGCTGATATAATTAAGCGGATTAAAAAACGCAGGCAAACATTAAAGAGGTAGCAATGCTAATTCTCCGTTTGAGCACGTCCGAGGTAAACATTTTAAATTTAGGTTTTGGCCAAACGGTGCTGGTTCATTCACAACAGCACATAATTTGAAGAAGCTATTGTTGAATATACAAAGGCGGTCGAACTTTTAAGTATTCGCATTAATGCTTGAGGAATACATAAGATTATCAAGTTTTTCAAGTTAGCTATTAAGTGAACTTTCTTTATAGAGACGCTTTTATAAATAATGGACGGTTCTTTCATATTTCTCTAAGAATAACAAGACTAACCCCTTGGTATTCATAAAGGGACAATAAACCTATTTTAGTTAAAGTATTATTCGTCTCTATTCGTCAAATTCTTTCCGTTTAATGAGTAAGAGGGTAAGGATCGTAAACTAATTTCGGGTGAGATGCCCATGTTATGAACATCTAATCATAGGAAAGTGTTTTCATGTATATGGTATAATATTTAACACAAAATGCTATCTGGCCACGCCACACCTGACGCCAGACTGTCTATAAAATCTAATAACTGTTAATTTTGCATTAGATCCAGAAGATTTTAATTAGCTGATCACAAAAAAAAAGAGATTTATAATGAAATGCAATGATGAGAGCTATACCCGGATTCAAATAAATGGTTATAGTAAGTGAACATAGTAGCTAGCGAAAATGGTAGTTTAAATTTACTTCTAATGGTTTTTGCGTTACTTTACTTGAGTTAAATATTTTATTTTCAAATGACATCATAATAACAACATCGAAATCACATCGTCATGTAAATCTCTAAGGTTTTTTTACGAAATATGGTAATAATACAATATTTAAAATGTATTATTATTACTCACCAAATTTATTAAGGAAACCTATTTACTCCACGTGTTTTTTTTTAATTTCCGTAACTTGAATAAAACAGGCGGGATACACAGTCCCAATTAATAACTGAATATTTCGTGTTTAAGTTATTCCAGTAATAATTGGGATACGCCTGATTTTTACAATTCACTTAAGTAATGCAAGATGCAGGTATCTACCAAATTCGCTATTCCAAAGAACTGTCATTATTTGACGCTTTTTAGTGTGTTATTGAATACCGTATTTTTTTTTATTAATTTCTTATCTTGGGTTTTGAGAAAACTTAGCGGTATTCTACCTATGTGATTTTATATGGTACTTATTTCATGAAAATAAGTTGTTATTTTTAATTCTAGAAACGCTAATGCACCTTTTAATTTCGACGAAGAAAGTAGAATACCAGAGAAAGCTTCCTACAGCATAAGATAAAAATGTCACACACACAAAAAAATTATGATTATTTTTAATAAGATTAAGAAATTGTTTTATGACGTACGCTGTACGTAATTTAACCTTAAATTGGGTTGCATTTTTTTTCATTTTGTTTTTTTTTAGTATTTTCCAAACTATTTTCACTTGTTGTAAATAATTATCTGCCATGTTTGTAAGTACCTAGAGCCTCGGAACTGGGGCAACTTTTAATTAAGTAATCAAATTTCAAATTAGACCCAGTTTGCGTGAAGTTGTGAAAGGCAGCTTTATAACATCATTTTATGAATTTTTGATCGACATTTATAACTGTTTTTGTAATGTATCTATGCTCAATTTGTCACCGTTTTGGAGCCATGATCAACGAACACATGGCAGTGTTGGGCCGACATACTCATACAAGAACGCACGTCAGGCCGGACCTTGCTTTCTTTGTCTTGGAGGCGGTTGATAACCCGAGACGACGCTGTGAATACTGGACCCGAGTTCAGTCCCTGGAGCGGTTAATGTAAACACCATGACTCGTAAGTGACGCTTTGGAATTATATTAATAATGCTACCAAGAACTACGGTCCCGTCACCCGGCAGAGTAAACAAGCGTCGGCGGCGCTGGACGAATACTACGCAGCAAGCTGATAAACAATAGGAAACAGGAAACGGCCGACCGCCTACCCGAAAGATAAAATGATGATGAGACCCATTCTAATACTGCGCGGTTTTACGTTATTGTACAATCCGGCAAGTACGAGTACATCTGCATTAGAGCGATTAACTGCTGTTAAATTCAATAATCTCCATTGTTCTATGTTTGGTATTCTACATAGCATTTTAAAACAATTTCCTCAATTAGTTAATGACAGAGCATCCAGCATGGTGTATTAACTCAAGCAGTGCCATGCTCCCGGTTTTACATGCAGAATGAACCCGACATCGAGTGCTGGGCACTCAATATGGTAGCAATCAACTAAATTGCTCAATCTATCAGATTGTCCCGCTCCTGTTGCCCCGCTGCTTCAGGCAGGTGTAGTAAACATAAGCCAGCAAGCGTTGAGCGTGCGCATTGAAATACCAGAAACTTTTCCTCAACATTTCTGCTATTAAGTCTGCACGTACGTCATGGTTGATGAAGGCAAATGAATTCGGCTCGTCAGCCGTCAGTGATGCAGGGCTGAATAATGCATCGTCTGCGAGCGTTTACCCCCGCGTCTGCGGCGGCGGATCCATGACCGAAGCGTTGCCCTTTGTCCTGAGCGCTCCGCCTGTCAACCACCTCCCGTAGAAATATGGAAATCAAATCATTTAGTCTGTCGGCGTTGGTTCTCGCCGATGGGGTATACCCGGCGGTAATTTTACGATGCGCTTTAAAAAAGAGAAAAAACCGAGAGCGATTTTCACTTGGTTGGCATCATCATATCCGCCGAAGGAGGTCTGCTGGACGCAGGGCTCACCTACATATAAATATTCATCAATACATACAAAACTCTTTCAGGATTGACTGGCAGACAACGCTTATAGCCTAAACCGCCGAACATCCCCGACCCAAGGGACTTGAAATTTACGGCCGACCCAAGTGGTACCATAGGGGTGCACTAAGGAAAGATTTTTGGAAAATTAACATATGACGAGAAGAAATAGGGAGAGAATCGGAAACTAATACGCGTACGAAGTTGAGGGCGTGCTCTAGTAAGCTATATCAACCAAATGCGATACAACATCAAGTTTATTTGTGATTTAACTATCATCTGCTTACGTAACGTCTACCTAACGTCTGGTTGGGCTCGCATGCAATCAAGACGCTTATAGGAAAACTCACAAACATAGAATAAACAACCACTAACTATTTTTAAAGCAGCTGTCACAGTAAAAAGGGTTTTACATCATACATAACGTCATGTCTGTGGTCTCCTCTTGGGAAGCGCTGGCAGATGTTGACGTGTAAAAGTGCTCATGCGGCCTACTTACTGAATAAACAACTTTTCTTTTTCTTTCTTTTCACGCCTTCATTCCCAGAGAGGGGTAGGCGGAGCCCCTTCGGCCGCCACCGCAACCATGTTTCGCAACCAGTTGCAAAGGAAGAATTTTCCTCCTTTGTTGGCAACTAGTTGCGTTTGACGAATATTTTGTCTTAATACGCAACCAGTTGCGAAGATGTAATCCATTTTCCATCATGGCAACTAAGTTTCGCAACTAGTTGCTAAACATATTTTTCTTTTCTGGCTACGCAACCAAGAAGTTATATAATAGATAAATTAGATGAGGTAAAAAACTTTTTGAAATGAAATGAAATATTTTATTTACCAGAATACTTATGCATAATGTACAAGGTGTTAAGGTAGTTTGGTATCAAGCATTCGGCCGAAAACAATCGACATGCAAATGTTAGGAGAGCACAAAATATTCTAGTAACAATAATATAATTTTATCGATGGCATATACTTTCCGATTCTTGAAACTCTTTCACGCTATAAAAGCAATGTTCAAACAATAATTTATCAAGTTTCTTCTTAAATTCTAAGCCCTTTGACAATTTGATTTCATCTGGAAGATGATTGAACAATACTATGCACATATTGTAGGCATTTTTACTATAAATTGCACTGCGGCAAGGAGGTTGGTGCAAGAGGTTTTTGTATTGCGCCCTCTGCCTGCCAGTAAAAACCTCAGCGCGCATTTTAAAAATAGAAGGATTTACTTTCACAAACTGGCATACTTTTTTTATATACATACATGGTAGTGGTAATATTTTAAGTTTTTTAAACAATGGTCTACAGCTGTCTGTGAACCAAGTATTCGTTATAGCTCGTATGCACTTTTTCTGCAATATGAAAGCTCTTTTGACATCGACAGAATTACCCCACAGCAATAAGCCATAGTTGAGCGTCGAGCCATAGTTGAACCTTATGGCTCTCGCTACAAGTAAAGCCGTTAATCTGACATTGAAAAAAAAGCAGTCAATGATTATTCCTGTATATTCATTTAATATCTTTAGCAGCATAGAGGCAATACTATACGTATTAGAGCATAGGTTATCGGTCAAATGCATTACGTGTTCTAGGATTATTATATCCTCTTAGAAAACTGGTTGTGAACAAAGAAAATTAACTCTTCCATAGCAACTAGGCTTTTTGAAATTTTCCTTGTTGGCAACTGGTTGCGTAACAGGAATGAATATTCTTCTATCCCAACTGGTTGCCATGAAAGACTAAAAAATCCTCGTAGACAACTGGTTGCGAAACAGAGTTGCGATGGCGGCCGAAGGGGGCGGAGCTACAGAATACCAACAACTCTAAACTTGTTGATGATTCTGTGCTCACATTTTGCACAATCAGTCTTAGATGTTTACCTGCGTATTAGTGACAGGTTGCAAGCCCATTGCCTAACAGTACTACAAGCCTTTATTCCCTTAGTCACCTATTACGACATCCATGGGAAGACATGGAGTTGCACTATTCTAACCCGGCAACCACACGGGTTTTATAAATCGGGATATTATTTTACTTTAAACTTAGTTTAAATCAAGTAAAGACGGACATTGAGTTCGATGGTGGGTGAAAAAACTCTTTTATACCGTTGAAAGTTCGCTTACGTTCATAGCTTTCGAAAATATGGGAATAAAGAACTTCAAAAGAGAAAGTAAGGTAAGTATGCATTCGGTTAACAATACTGAGGGATTGTTTGGTGACCTGCCGGTTGAGGAAAATGTTTACTGAATACCGTTTAGGTTATTAAGGAGCAATTAAAAACCCCCGGTCCTCGACCAGCATTCTTTCATCAACGGTGTGACACAGTTCGTTTGTCACGTACGCTTTTCAAGAGTAGGTAAGAATTGTATTTATAACTAATGAATATCAGTTTTTAATGGAAACAGCAATTAACAAAAAAATCTGTGTCCTGATACCGTTTGGCAATTTTGATCATATTACCTCGGCGATTAATGCGGCAATTAACGCGTCAGTGACGCATGCGATGCGGATGGCACTATGTACTAAGCATGATCTGTTGCTAAGTAGAAAGGTTCTAGAAGAAATAACCGGAACCTAATTAAATAAGAATCAGATACAATATAGTCAATGAAAGCTAAGAGTTACCTAAACATATAGGTACATGTAGATAGTTACATCTACAGCTTCGTGAATTTTGGCGTTATACTCGTACAGAAGGGTCCTCAACCGGTTGGCAAACTGTTTTTACGAGTAAGACAAATCAAATTCCATGTTGTTTATCGAATCCGCTATTATCATTGTGCATTTTTATTCTGACGCAAGGAATATCATTTAGCAATAAAATGCTAAAACCTTTAAGACAACTGACATGTATTTCGTAAGTCTAATCATGTTAACTATTTGAGACAGATGTGTTATATTTGTTTATTGCTGAATCGAGCTCGACATCGACATCTATGGGTGGCAAACATTAACTTAAATATAGCCGAAGGTAAGGTACATTTCTCAAAGAAACGATGACCAATGGCCGGGCGGAAAAAATCCGGAATGGCGACCACGTACCCCGGAAAGCGCAATGTTAGCATGGCTCCCAAAAGCATCTGATAACAGTCGCAGGAAATGGCTGTGCAAGTATAGCACTCATCCGATCATAATGGAGATCTTGAGGTAAAACATGTGATCGTTTTGAAGACGGCGTCGTTCGCATTAACGGAAACGTTATCGATATATTTATCAAGTGAAAACTGTCTCATAACCCACGCTACGGGAAAACCATTATAAACCAAGCCAGCAATTGAAACTTCTTAAAAGGAAGCCTCAACCAGCTTTTCTGTCGGCAAAATTACAAGCTAGACTACCTGACCTCATGGATTTTACATCAATATATGATCAAGAACTCCAAAGGTTCAGTTCAGAAGTCTATTTAGTAGGTACAAATTTAAATAATGAAATTTGGAACACCCGTTAATATTATATTGTTGCATGAACCTTCCAGCGATTAGAGGGCACGCGCTCGTCACCGAGAGCGGAGGCTACGTGACCAACCGCAGCCGCCCTGCCGAGAAGGCAGCCTCAATCTCCGGGCAATTATTTATTTGTAACACATTTGATGACCAACCTCATTACAATATTTCATCCTACCTAGCTTTACTAACTATACTATTTACCCCAAAATTCTGTTGCGCGTCTTAACACTTCTACGGTCCCTTCAACTGGCAAAAAAGTACCTTAAATTTTTGAATTCAAGGTACTTTTTTGATTCGATTATATCTGATTCATTTGATTTGATTATATCTGTTTTTTACGCTTTAACGTTTAAACCGCTAATCCAGTTTCGATGAAATTTGCTATGGAGATAGCTTAAGCCCCGGAAAACGATAAACGACTTCTACGGGGACGGAGTCGCGAGCAGAGTATAAAATTGTTTACAAAAATCACTAAACAATTATTACACTGCTAATTTAAAAGTTAAGTTAAGAGGCCGTATACGAAGTTTTGCCGGTTTTGCTTATTTTCACACTTAAAATACTGCTTATCTATAAGTTTTAATGCACATCGTGAAATAAAATTTCAGTTATGATCGAATAAATGAGTTAAGAATGAAAGAGCTACTTTTTTATTTTTGTGCGAGATTTGGATTGTTTTAAAACATTATATATGGGTGTTGTTTTTTATTTTGTTTTTTTTTAAAGGTAAAGATTGATTTTGTACTATTTATTACTGTTGTTTTAATTTTATGAACGAGAGAGAATTTGGCTAGAATTCAAAAACAACTTTGTCATCATTTTCTATAAAATTTTACCAAGATCATTATTTTGCTACACAAAAAAATAATATATAACCTCTAACAGCAAAATTCACAAAACAGTCTCCGGTTTCAATTCGATTGAAATTCTCCCCTAGCGTCCTAAGTCCGAGGTCGGCCCAATAGGGGCGCCTAGGGGCGTCCTAAGTCTCCGGTTTCAGGTCAATTAATCAAAATAAAATAATACAAACAAAAAAAGCTCAACATTCGTTGAAAATTTAAATTATCATTCGTGTTGCGCATTAAAATTTGTAGAAATAAAGTATTTCAACTGTAAAATCACGTCTGTAAAACCATGTTAATTAGCGAAATCGGCAAAAAATCGTGTACGGCCTATTAAGATCGTAGTAACAAAAATTTAGAGTAAAAAGTCTGCTTGACATTTTATTTTGATAAAACAGCATGGTTAAGTCGATCACGGAAAATAAACTTCAACTTGCAGGACTTTCGTTCAGATCGCTATCACCATCTAATACACAATTCCTTCCGCCAAGCATCAGTGTTCACTTTTTTTTTTAAGCTCTAGTTGGTACCTTTTCCACGTTTTCCGCGATTTTGATATTATAGAGAATTTACTTTACTCAAATCTCCTTGTAGCTTTTTATAAGAGCCCAAACAGAATCACCGTTCGCTTTTTAAGCGCACCTTAACTTGCTAATTTATGCTAATCGCTTGACATTAGAAGGCATGCAAAATATTTACCAAATTTACGATTAGTCTCATAAACAAACTATGTTTTTCTCTAGTAGGCAGGTTTTATAATGCATCGCGAGGCAATTAATCGAGACTGACGTCACGAAGGTGGCATCTTTTTTTTAGTTATGCAACTACGTACTTTATTGATACGTACTTTATTGAGATAACCTAAGGGTAAGGTCACTTATTTTAAATGTATTGCTAGGTAATTAAAATATTAATTTTACGATTAAATTTATTGAGCACCTTGTTACATATTCAGAGGTTGTATTTACCTATACTCGTAGTATCATTCAGTTTGTGTGCGTACATGTAGGTACATATGATTGATTAAATGATTAGGGAGGTATACCTGTTGTAATTTTCGTTAACAGTTATAATACGGTAAATTGAAAACACTAAACCTACAAGAGTTGAATGAATGTTGTATCAAAAAGAATGGTAGTCCTCTCACACATTAAAGAATATGAAAACAATGCATTTTACTAATTTTAGACATCGTGTTTCATCGTAATATTTGCTCTTTAAGACTTACACTATCGAAATCTAGAAATAGTGTTCGTTTTCTTTTTCAAAACGTCCGGGTTACACCGAACTGAGTACAAGTTTTTTTTAATGTATGAATGCAGTTTTTCTTGTTACTAAAATCAATGACATGGTTCCTGAGAACAGATCTTCGTATGTCTCATAATTGTTGAGACTTTCCCATACTGACCGATCTTAATGAGCAACCCTCTATATAGTATGGATTACGTGTTTATTATAGGTAGGTGTTTATTAACATTATTGATTAGGGATACAATACTTTCAATCATGAGTTCATGACTCATGAGCTTCCACAATAAATGATAATGCCGGGAAAACACAGTTCCATTTTTCGTGTAGATTTTATTTCACTACGTGACAACGCCAACAATACAACTTATACATATCTGTAGACGACAGTATCAAAGCATAGGTTTTTTAAGCTTAGGTAAGTACTTTTTGTTTGACCTGCTCAAATTCGAATTCGAGATTCAAATTCAAAACAATTTAGTGTTACTTTAGACGTGTTATCGTATTGTGTACGTTTTGTTAGTTCTAATGAACTTGCCAGTAATGGCGGCCGAGTCAACAACAATACGATAACGTAACCTCTCAAAAGCAATATTGTTTTACCGCGTAGAATAGACGTCCTGAAAAATCTTAGTGGCACATCGTACCTTTGCACAGTGATTTAATTAGCAGCAATTTGTACACTCGTAGCTCGAGATAACGTAACATTTGAAGTACGGGATGTACCAAAGTAAATATTTAAACGATCGCTTTTATTGCACCTGCGTATGACTAACGTCGCTTCCAACGTGCCTGCGGCTCTCAGCTAGCAATGTTTACAGAGCGCGGGCTCTCGGGGCTGAAATGAAACAATGTTGCGGATGCTGCGCTCGCAGGCGCTCGGTTAATCAGACAAATCGTAAAGTTATGTGCAAAAACTTGCACATCGTTTATCGATCCTTTTACATATCCCACAGTCAGGTATTAACTAAGTTATTAAAAGACTTTAACGACCAAGGTGCCAAAAAAGTTTTTAAATTATACCAAATGAACTCTTAAACACAGAAGTTATACAATTTTCTGTATCATATTCTATAGAGCCATTTTTTTATATTTCAAAAAAGATTTGGTAACCGTGTTGTCAAAGTAATTTATTATAGCACTTATTTACTTGGCAGCAATGGCTGGGTTAAAAACAACACGATGTAATGTCAAAAGCAATATCGTTTTACCGCGTAGGATATAGGCCCAGATATGACAATGAAAATTATCGTATATGGCAGGGAGACGGCAAACAACCATACAGGCCACCAGGGGAGTGATTCTCTTAACACAGCGCTGCGTCGATCTCAAAGGTGAAGTTTTATCCGGTAAGTTTAAAAAGTCCCGTTGGAGCGTTCACACATTTTAGCGCGTGCCTTCTCAATTAGGCAGCAGGCAGGTGAGTCGAGTTCAGTGCCGTATAAATCTGCCTAATTAAGAACACGCGCTAAAATGATGGTGAGCGGTTCCTGAATCCCGCGGATATTTTTACTCCAACCAGAAATGTGAGGATAATATTTCAGAATTTGGCTAATCGCAATGATACATACATATTCATATGGTTTAACCAATTTTTTTAATGTTAAGTACGTTGAAAAGCTTGTTTATCCAAAATGTAATAATATGGTTATAGTATGCCTAGCCTAACCTACCAAATAAAATGTTCTAATCGCAGTTGACCTTACTTGACCGAAATATTACCTACCTACCCACCCTATATCCTTCTACAGGTTCAAGCTATCTCATACCAAATTTCATCGAGATTGGATTAGCGGTTTAGCCATGAAAGCGTAATAAACAGACACACTTACTTTCACATTTATAACATTAGTATGGAATAATACAAAGTTAGTATGATGGATATTTGTTGTCTAGACCCTTAGTTCGTAATAGGCGAATCAAATTAGCAGAGAGAGATTTCGAATTTATGCTAAATGGGTTTATGAATGTTAAACTTAGAAATAATAACTTTAAACGTTACGTACTTTTAACTAAATGTGATGGTTGGACTATTTATTTGGAACATAATACATTTCGGAGCTTAATTTTTTTTTTCGCATGTTTAATCAAACAAAGAATTAAATCAAAACCAAATTCAGTTTTAAATAAAACTCTACTCACAGAAGTCAGGTTTGAAATTCGAATGTATTTCTATTTCACGATATTTTTTTGTTTGATTAAACGTGCCGTTCGTTATGCATTATGATATGAACCTATTTTATATAATATATTTTTATATAATTATCATCTACGTAGACCACGATAAAATAACAACAAAATGTTAGTTTTCATTGTTTTCCGTCATGAAGCAATCGTCGACCTCAACAAGGCTTTTTCAACTGCTTATTTTCTGGAGGCTACATTCAATTTGTACCCCGGCCATTTTTCATGGCTATGTTTATGTATGTAATTTTATCTTATTATTATCAGCATAACCACAAATCCTTAAATCTCATAATTCTAAATTTTTAATATCTAGATTTACTTACCTAAATTTAATTGTCATCCTACTTCGTACTAATATTTGAATGTGAAAGTTTGGATTGATGGATGGATGTTTGTTACTCAATCAAGCCAGAACGACTGAACGGATCTGGATGAAATCTGGCGCACATATAGATTATAGTCTGGATAGCAAATAAAGCTGCTCTCCAAACAATGGACAGTTCCCGAGGATACAGCGATAAACGATTTCTACGCGGACAGAGACTTGGGCAAATGCTAGTACAATATAAAACGTTAAATTAAATTTTGCACGACAGTATACATGAAAGTTTGCATAACTAAAGGAAGTCGTTTAAAAGAGAAATCTTTCGTATGCGGGTAATAGTAGCGGATCCGTGGGGCTGAGGGGTAGCAACCACCGCGATATTGCTATTTAACAATGCTAAATAACTCTGAAATAACCTCGTTGTGTAATTTTGTCATCACTTTTGCACCTTATTTTAATGGGATAAGAACCAAAAGAGTATACAGACCTATCTGAGAGCTCGATTGACGAAGTACGAGTACCTACATTCTACACCATTGGAACCTCCTAGATATTTTTTATCGTAAGGCACTTTTACAAAGGTACAAAGTAGGTACGTAATATAACAATTACAAAGGTACAAAGAAGCTACAATTACCTAATTAAGTAAAAAAAGGCATTAGACAGGTCCTTGTTGGTTGGAATTTTAAATACTTAAGTTAGACGCATTAATTATTTGACAGAAGCGTTCCTGTTTGAAAAAGTCTCAGCTTCTTCGGTATTTATAGAAAGTACCTATTTTCTAAACTAATCAAAATTAAAATGAATAAGTGTTTAGCGGTGAGCGGCTGCGCGCGCGGCCGTGGCCGCCAGGATGCGCGGGCGCATTGTGGTGCCGCCGCGCCCACGTGACTCCATTGACGTCAATACTGACCTCTGGCAAGCGCTGCCTCAGCCTGCTTATCTCGACCACCGCGCCTTACTCCACATACTGCGAGCATATAAATTGGCTACTTCGCGTTTTATATATGCTTAAATTATAACCTGCGGATATAGTTAGAGCGTCTGCCGTGTTTATACAAGAGAGGTACATTAGGTTACTTATTAGTCTTATTACAGACTATCTTACAAATACGACTTTTTATTTGATTACGCCAAGTCGTTTAGCGGTCTATGTAGGTATGTATGTGGGTATATGTATATGTCCGATACCGCAGCGATCAATCGGTTTTGATAAATATAATAGGTATAGTTTTATTCGTTATAGTATTGCGTTATAATAGGTAGGTATACTCGTAGCTACAATAAAATAACAACCGTAGTCAGGTTTTAGTGTTTTGGTTTATTTCTTGTTATTAATCGACTTTACGTTCTGAGCGTGTAAGTTGTATGTAGGTATTATTGATGGGTAACCGTAAAATAGTTGTTAACAATTAAAAATAAAATACCTATCAAATTGTTAGTTAGCGTACCTACCTACTTACTTAATTTAAGCGAGTTTATCCTCCTTGCGTTATTTGTGTGAAAAACAATAATAGCGATGAGTAGGTATATAGCTATATAACTCAAGTAACTACAGTATTACTCCGTAAGTTCCTTAGAAATGTAATATGTAGTTAACGATGTTCGTTACACAAATTACATCTTACCACTTAAATTTGTCTCTGTATTATTTTATTGTTGTGACTGTTTTTAGATCCAAATATAAATCAAAAACAAAAGCCGGATCCCCACGCTGGGTTTTCTCTACATACAAACAAAACTACAGGCATACAAAATCCAAGGGGGGCAGTCCGCACCCTGCCCCCCCGTCCGTGGTAACACCCTTGAACGCGAGATCAAATCGCACGCGTGTCTGGCTTTTTATTGTTTTTGCCAACGCTACCACAATATTTATTAATTTTAATGTCATCGCAGTTAACGCATAAAAAATCAAAATAAAAAACCTTTCCACCCGGGGGATGATTCTCTCAACACAGCGCTGCGTCAATCTTAATGGTGACGTTTAATCTGGCAAGCTTAAGAAGTCCCGTCGGAGCGTACAAAACACATTTTAGCGCGTGCCTTCTCAATTAGGCAGCAGGTAGGTTAGTCGTGTTCAGTGTCGTATAAAGCTGCTTAATTGAGAAGAATGAATCAACGCAGCGCTGTGTTGAGAGAATCACACCCCTGGACAATTAAATCAACTAGTAAATTCACTTCATATTACCGACGTGTAAAAGAGCCCCATGGGGGCCTATTTACTGAATAAACATTTTGATTTTGATTTTTGATTTTTGACTAAGACTCAAAGTCTCCATTTGACATAAACGACCGAATTGAAGTATATGAAGTTCTTGAAGTGGTCATTACAATATCTTGTTTCCCAGCTCAATAAGCCCGTGAAACTACCTAAAGCATCATACGTGTTTTAATTTTTATATTTTTAAAATTTTATGAGATTTATTTTTTTTGTTATTGCTACGCCATTCGGTTCATTCAAGTATATGCTTTAGCTAAGTATAATTTACTTTTTGTTCGCTAGTCCACATAGGTTTTTTTTATCGTTTTTAGGAAACTGTTCTATTTTTGGGCCTTCAAACAAAAACTGAGAGATGCCGAGGAAACAAACTGACTTTATAATGTCGGTAAGGTAATCTTAAATAATATCAATTGCTACGATTTGTAAACTTTAGGCTGTTGAGCTTAATAGGCTTTATCTTATCAATTTTACTACACTACACGGTAGTGCAGAAAGAAACTGTTCTTAATTATTCATTATTATCGGTAATCTTCAAAAGATTGTGAGGCGACGCTTAAATCGCATAGCCGTCAAAAAAAAACATACAAATTTGCTCCGGATGATAACGTTTCTCACCTCTTAAATCAAATCTGATTTCCACGATTTTTTAATATGATTATGTTGTAATTATTATAAAAAACTAGATTTGTACGTTTCCATTTTTTTGTTGCTTGTCTACGACATATTAAAAAAAGGAAAGATTGTACTAGGTTTAAGGGAATAAATAAATAAATAAATAAATAATTCGTTCGTAACCGTTTTGGTTACGCCATCTCAAAATAAATTAAGCATGTCTTTACAACTTGACAAATGCCGTTGCGTTATAAGTTATAATTATGAAACAGACGATAAAAAATTATAAAATGTTTTTATGGGCCAACGAATAAACTGTGATTGACAAATAGAATTTGACAGAAAGCAAGTCAAAATGTGTAATTTGTAAGGACCTAAACTCACTATTACTTAGCTTAGCATTTACTACACGTTTTACCACAGTCATGCGTAAGTACTGGGTATATGCTAATGCACGAAAACCGCACATCGCCTTGTCATGATTTTCACTCAGTTTATGATCTGCTTTGAAGAATGGTTTCCAAAACTCGACCCGTGTTAGGGATACGACTATATGTTGGCAGGCCTTTATTTTTTTATTGTTTTGAATACAGTTTCAGAAAAAGCTATGTTTTTTCGTGAAGCCCTATACATATTATACCATTTCCATACATAAAAAGCTGTGACTACAAACTTTATCAGTTGATTGGCTGCTCGTTAAGGTTCCACCCTACCGCTGAACACTTTTTCCATATAAGAAAGGGGACCCCAGCCAACCCTAACCATTTCATAGCACGTGACCATTCCAGCAGTAGTTTAGTTTCTTTCCCCAACAGAGTCATATAACGTCACACGGTCAACGGACAACACGGTCGGAGACTAACAGGTCACGTTCCGGAGGAGGCAAGGAACTCCCGAGTCCCGACCCGACGTTGATCGGTTATACACACATGTTTCATTTAAATCGACGCGTAGTCTATTCCCGCGCAGTCACGTTTCATTTATATTACCTATTCATCAAACAAAACATTATAAATAATTTTACTAATAGATACAAAAGTGTCAGTGACAGAGCGTTCGGTCAAAACGGTATTTGTAATAAAGCACATTACTTTAAAATTTATTGTAATCAATTTTCTCTGCTTTAATGCGAATAAGGCCCCTGAAATAGTATTATCTAATATGAAAGTAAGTTATTCTGTACTTGCTTTTATTTTGATATACGTGCGGACGTAACTAGGATGGGTTACTTAGATACGAGGACACTGTTATCTGAGCGTTACGCACAAGAGATAACCAACTTATTCTCGTGTTGTTTTTGCTATCCCCTTTTAAACACCAGGAAGAAAGTTAAAGACGGAACGCTCATAACCTGTATATTAACTACATGGTACCAAATATCACTCGAAAAGCAAGATTTGAAAAGCAACCCTATAGCGTATGCTGTGGTAGCGTTAGTTACGATCGGTAATTATCATTACGAGTACACATATTAAAAACTGTAAGGTTATATTGTTGAGTTATATGCCGCCTGAAAAACACAAGGGAAAGGAGTCAAATTAGTTCAGCGGTAAATTAAATGAATGATTTTTGTGTGGAGGATATCTCTGGCACAAAAAAGCGTAACAAACCAACACATATTGGTAGGTTTCGAAAAATATGGTTGGTTTATTTTTAAATTATGACAATACTAAGGGTCAGAATCTGGGTGGTAACTACATACTTATATTAGAATTAGGAAATGGCGACTCTATGATTTTTAGAACCACGGTGTGCTAAAAATGCCCTAACCATAGTCATTATGATCAAAAGATTGACGTAGAGAAGCCGAAGGAAAATGTTGTTCAGCTCTCTAGGAGGAGAATGTGTATACATAATGTTAAGACGGGAGCGCGGCACGTGACGTGAAGCTGTTGTCTCAGCCGCGTCCGGTCACTTATTGATCTGCGCCCGCGCATCTGTTAATTCACTCTCCCCTATTGTGTACGTTAATATAAGAGAAAGGGAACAAATACATACACGAAAGTGTTCCAATCTTAAATTGTTAACATTACCTAGCTAAAACAGGGCCGGCCAGGGGAGAGGAGATTCTACTAGGGTAAAACTTTAATGCCTTTGACGTATTGCCGTATTGTCAACGTTTTGATAGCTCTTATTTACTTGACAGTAATGGCGGCCGAGTTAAAAACAATACCATAACACGTCAAAGGCATTATGGTATTAAAGAAGTTAAATAGAGGCCCTGTCTTGTACTACCTATTATCTATTCTGTGGCCCTGTGAAGTGTACCTAAGTTAATCGTTAGGAAGCCACTCATCCTAATGTAAGTTATGTAGGTAGGTACTTAGAAAAAAAGTCATCTATATAAACTAAAACTGAGTATTTCAACTACCGATGTCCGCAGACGTCTTGCCCTGATAACGGAATAGTCTAAACATCACAAATTACAAACATTCACGCCAAAGTTCGTGATACATACATACATACATACTATCACGCCTTCATTCCCAGAGTGGGGTAGGCAGAGCTACAGAAATACCAACAAGTCTTTATGGAGTTGGTGGTATTTCTGTAGCTCTGCCTACCCCTCCCTGGCAATGAAGGCGTGATGTTATGTATGTATGTAAGTTAAACTTCATACACATACCTATATTATGATAAGATCCCTAAGAAAATATCAATAAAAAGGAAATATAAAAACCATCCTTGAACTATATCAGATCGATCTGAATGTATATTTAATAAGAACTGTGATAATGATTACAATACGATAACCATATGGAAAAAGAGAGTGTCGAATAAGGCCCCTGAAAAGTTATCCCGTGTTTAATTCAGTGTTTCATGTCATGTACAGTCGACGTCATAAATATGTTTATACTTTAGTACCTTGTCACTTTCATTCAGTGAGACAATTTCATATATAACATACGTAATTGTCTCAGTGAATGAAAGTGACAAGGTACTAAAGTGTAAACATATTTATGAGTTCGACTGTACCAGTATCATCTGTTTTCATTACCATGAGTGTTAAAGCCTTTTTGTTTTTAACGTGTAGAATGAGTGTTACAGGCGCAGATGAACTTTAATCAAGGGGAAGAAACTTGTTTTTTTGTTACTTATACATATAACTTATTTTATTACTTACGAGTAATATAGAAGGGTAATTACCAATAAGATATAAAACTTAATTATAACTGACTTAAAATTAACTGCATCACACGTTATGCAAACATTCAGTCTTGCCTTTTCTGTGACGGTGGGGAGTGAACCGATCGGGGAGTTTTCAATTAGTATCTTACAATCTTTAAATGTACCATTTTGCCTAGCTTATAGATACCTAGTTATAGCAATATTTGAGTAAGAACACGGAAACATGGATGGATGCTAATGAAACGTAAAACACAATAACATCTCGATTTTAAGATCCTAGATATACAATATACATGGTCCTAGTGTCTTAATGTGTATTGCTATTGATAGCTAAATTGAAATAGTTTCTTTGTGAATTAAATACTCATATATATTTAACGGAAGCACATGAAGTTCATTTGCATTGCGTGGAATTGGGAAATCCCACATTAAAATAAGCAAATACTAAAAAAATGTGAAATTCCGTGTCGTCTCTGAACAAATTATAAATATCGAACAAACACTTGGTGATGTACGTAGATAATTCGGGTTTGATCCACTGCAAGCCGCTAGTAGTTTGTAATTATGATTATATATTTTAAGATAATCATAGACAGTTTAAATAGGTACTATTAAATATTTTTCTGTCCCGCGGTTTTTACACGTTACCTGGTGACCACGGCTGCTGTAACTTGTAACAATCGCGAAGACGAGGTAAATGTAATTTTTACGCGATTAAGTTCAGTTTTATAGTATTAGTAGCTACTTAGTAGTATAATCTTGAAGGCAAATCACTTAAAGGTGAACTCTTTGTGAACGCACATAAACAAAGAAATCTTTAAAAAATGCATACAAGGAAATTGATCTGTGATGCAAGGCTGTGAATATAGTTCGTGGACCTAATATTGGATGTGACAAAACCACATGATCTTACGCTAACGTCGCTAACCACTACAGCCAAAACCCATTAGGAGTGCGCTAATACCTACGTAGTGGCATATTTTTTTATGACTTTAGAGAGTCGGAACTACATATTGTGCTTTCTAATATTATGACTTTCAACATTATGACTAACACTAGAAACGAAACGAACCCAAAAAACGAAAGTAATTTTATAGCAGACAATATAGACCCATCTCAGACTGTATTAAAGGAACCTGCTGGATATCC